>CM076578.1:266952199-267276097 GCA_034641835.2 Pinus albicaulis
CAGAAGGAACCGGCTCTGATACTAATTGTTGAATCCTTTGTTAAACTAAGGGGGGGGTGAATCAGTTTAATGCATGCATAGTCTTGAAAACTTTCATTTACACTTATTTACATCTTCATTTAATGATTAACTTAATGTACAGTGAAACCACAATCTTAATTAGTGAGCGAATCAGTTTAATGAATTCATGGTCTTGTAAAACTTTCATTTACACTTATTTACATCTTCATTTCATGATTAACTTAATGTACAGTGAAACCACAATCTTAATTAGTGAGCAGCAGGTATTAAGAAGATAAAATACATAGTATCAACACATAATCATCATGTACATAGACACCAGATATAAGTGGAAACCCATAAGGGAGAAAACCACATCTTATTATTGTTGTGATGCAAAGGCAAGCTCCAACTCCCTCTCACCACTGATTTTCTGTAGGCTCCAACGTACAGGAGGCTCCTACCTCAATTCTGCAAGCTACAAATTGCAAGGAAGCTCCAACTCCCAACTATTTTCTGCGGGCTACAACCTACAGGAGGCTCCTACCTCAGCCAGCTACAATTGACATCTATCAAGCAACAACTTGATATGGAAGCACCAACTTCCATCTATTTAAGAACCACTTGTTGATTTACCTAGATATTAGCTCTACTCTGTTCCTTCTTCACTGCTATCCACCAGCCTTCATATCTGCATTATATCATCTCCGAATCGTCACAGCTTCTCTATATGCTCCTCCTTCTTCTTACACTCTCTGCCTCATTTCTCCATTCTCTAACCTCTCTATGCATATCTATGTGATATCATTTATAGAGTTCACCTCTTGACTGTTTCTATTCCCTAGGGAATTCAAAGTGAACAGCCATGACCTCTTGACTTCTGCCTTCTCATTTCTTTGTCTAGCTCATTCAGAAAAATATAACAATATGTACAAATTTCAATATTACAGTGGAGTTTTGTTTGCCTACAGAGACTTGCCTTTGCATCACAAACAATATAAAATCAATTAAAACATTTACATTTACATTTGCAACTGATGTATCTCATTCAACCCTTTCAGTTCTTGGCTCACTATGTGCTTGTCTTTTCTGCTGCTGTAGTGTAATAGTTCTGCATACTCTCTGTTTACTGTAACTATGTGTACCTTTGCATATCAGATATTAGAATCTGATCTTCCTCCTTCTCTCATCACACCTTCAGATTTTATTACAAAACTTTCTTCAATTCTCTTTTTCATATAACTCTGCATTTTCAAGTTTTAGCCCAAATAATTTTAAATTCTCATGCATATAAAAATGCATTTCCATTAATGCCCAATCTTAGTTCACTTTCTGGGAAAATTCATAAACTCTGCATGCGGAAGCTTTAATTTCTTTTCTGCTTCAAGCCTATGGTTAAGACCATATATTAACCCTGTTTTTAATGAGTACTCATAAGTGACTTCAAAACTCTTGCTTCGAAACCCAAAACAAATCTTTTGTCACAGCATACCAATCCAATATACAATTGCATCACATGGCAGTACAATTCCCTGAAGGTGTAACCTTAGTAACAAAACAATGCACTATATAACGGTTGGGGTTGGACCCACCAATTCATACAACTCCAACCAAATTTACGTTGAAACTCTTGTTATAATTCAACCTTGGAATAAACCATGGTTACTAACATAAACATTCGATACCTCATTAACTTCGGTTAATGACTTTAAAATATTTTTCCAGGCCCACATATATTTCAACATATCCTATCATCCAACGCCATTAATGCGCATTCGAATTAATATTTGAATAAAACATATAAACCCAAGGTAATGAACTTCAGATTTCACTTTATAGAACTCTGAATATATTTGGACTTTGGATTAAACTCAAATTATGATATGGTCTAGCAACATATATCATAAAGTCTTCACTGTCACTTTCTGTGTGAATTTCCATTCAACGTTTTCCTTTATAAAGTTTGATTAGAGCCAAGATACTAATGACTCACGGCACTTCTATAACCATAATACATCAATACATTACTTTCTCCAATCAAGGGTTTGAAATATTATATAAGACCCTTGAGGCTAGGTTTTTAAACCTAAGAACTAACATATATGAAAGTTGGGACCCACAACAACCGTAACTCACCTCAACAATATAAATATATATTACGACCTCTATTCAAATGTTAAGAGTCATTATAAATAAACCCTTGGCTTTGGATTTATATCCCAACACTAATACATATGATCCCATGCAACCATAGCATTTTAAAGTTCAATTTCTGTTTCAACACTCAATCACCAGCACATGTTAAAATGACTTTCTTAGTCCCAATAACCAACTTACCTCGTTTAACTTCCCCGCAACTTCACTTCTGATCTGATGGTCAATCCACTCTTGCGCTCCAAAACTCAATTACGTGCCCATCCGACGATAATCGCACAATTTAACTGCACACTCCTTAATTTCTCAAAATCGCGCGATAAAAATGGTTTTTTTAAACCACTCTTTGCCACGCGTCAAACAGAGACTTATATCGCGTTTTTTTGAGCAAATCTACTTACCACTTAAGAGGTTGTGCGAAACTCCTATTTTTGTTCTTCCAAACCTCTTTCACTGTTTGGTTCTATTTCTCGGCTCAAGGTTCCGCTTCACTCACATTTCTTCTCCGCTTCAATTATTATTAATTGGCTATGCCTTCAATATTCCGAAGAGGTTTAAATAAACCCCAACATTTAACCAACACATGATTAAATTTCTATACCCAATCTTTGTATTTCTCGATATAAGTTAATTATGTTGCATTCGACTTATGTGAATTCCCTTCACACGTTCTTTGAAGCTCCCCTTCGATAAACATAGATACTATCTCCATTGCATTTCATTCACCAGATCTAATTGTCTTGGTTACACAAGATAACACAATTAACAAACCCCAGCATTCGAATTCAACTGCGCCATTGACTTTAGTAAGGGATCTTCGCCCATTGCCATCGAACCCAATCTTTGGTGATTTGGTTAAATACTTAACACAGGCTTTTAAAAAATAAACCTCATTGATCCACCAATGTATCGTTCAAATCGACCCTTCATGCATTCAGTCCAAAATCATGATAATTGACTTCAACTTTCCCATTAGAACAGAGCATCATTTAAAAAACCCAATTTATAGAGTATATCCACACATTCTTATACCATTTTTTATTGAAACTCAAAAGCCCATTCACACAGAATTTAGATCGAATAATACTCATGAAATGCTGAAACAAATCCTTTCAAAAATATATACATGGAGTCACTTACAATAACTCTCAACAGCCCTCTTAGCCCTGTTTTACAATTGGCCATAGGCTTGACAAACAAACCTCTGGTTGTCCTATTCTACTCCTGTCTGTAGGTCTGTTACTTCTGCTTCTTTGCTCCTTTGAATGATAGTCCAGGTGTTGCTCATGTCTTCTCCTTTGCCATCAATGACAATATTTCCAAATATTTGTGTGCAATAGTTAATAATAATATTTTTTTATTATATATTTATTAATGATAAATAAAAATGAAATCTTCCAATTATATATAATGTAATTATATATTTTTATTATATATTTATCAATGATAAATACAAATGAAACCTTCCAACTATATATATATATATATATATATATATATATATATATATATATTAGTTATTATTTTAAGGTCTATGCAACGAGAAATAACAATTTATAGGTTTTTCAAAAGAACTAGGTTTTCATCGCTAGTCAATATTTTCATAACACCCACTACAAACACATATTGGAAAAGAAGGTTTTTAATAGCAGTGTGGGGCGGATGCCCTTTGATTTGCATCACATTCGGTCATTTATGCCATATCTTCACTTTTATCTCCTCCATTATAGCTCTCAAAATAGGAATGTTGACACATTTCCCTTTGCTCTGCAAACAAATATCGGAAAACAAGGTTTTTGATAATAGTGTAGGGCGGATGCCCTTTGCTCTACATCAAATCAGGCATTTATGCCATATCTTTGTTTTTCTCTCCTCCATTATAGCTCTCGAAATAGGAATTTTAACACAGCTCGAAAAGAGAAAATGGGTATGGTGAACCCAAGCGAGAGAAGGCAGAAGTTGAGAGAGCGAAACAGATAGTTTGTAACAACAGAAATCTTTCAGGGTCTCAGAAAACATAGATGGTACAATATCCCTCCTCGGGTGGACATTAATGAGGTTCTTCGAGTTTTTTCGGAAGAGGATGGGTGGGTTGTTGAATCGAAGGACACCACCTACAGAATCAAGAGCCAAATGAAAGTGCAAAAATGTGAGCTTAGGTTACATGGGAGGGGGAACGTTAGACAAATTGTTGTTCAAAAAATAACTCAAGACCTAGATCTCATTTTTTAATGAAACTTTCACTTCAATTTATAACTTGAAACATAAGTGAAAATTTGAATACTTGTGATGGTGGATTTGTCACATCTCCTAATAGGGGAGAAGAGGGTGGTTCCATTGTGAAAAAATCGGACGGAATCTGAATATATTAACATTTAATTATATACATGTGTACAAAATTATTTCTTTTTAAAATATGTCATCATGATACCGATATAATAATATAATAATTTAATTGTACATCAACATCATGAACTCTTAAAAAACACTAACATTTCCCAAAGCATTATCTTCATTACCAGAACCTGAACCTTGGACTGTGATATTATCAAAATTTTCATCTAACAAGCATGTTAAATGAAAATGGTGAGCATATAATACATATTTGTTAGATTAACATATAAAAATAAACAAGTACATGTAAATTACAAACTACATTAAAATATTCACCCTAACCAATAACACATACTGATCCCATGCCCTCTTCCTCATGAAGAATTAAGTCCTGCCAAGCATTGCGAAAATGCTTTGCATATGTTCTAAGCTCTTAAATACTCATGTTGTATATCTAATCATCGATACCATACACAAAATTAACACGTGCATTCTCTCGTGCTCTTTGTCGATTCAGACCAATATTAATTCCACCAAGTCCAATCTAAACATTGTCTATGATGGCATCCCTTTCTTCTCAACTAATTTGAGAAGTGGAATCCACGTCTAACCGCAAATTTTCCACATGAGGAGGTTGGATTTACAATGGTGGCTTGGGGTGAGGCAACTCAACATCACGCTTATCATCCCTACGGTCACATAATTGACCTTTCCGAGGACCAAAAAATTTAGAAAGAAGGTCATTATAATTGGGTTTCATTATCAAAAAGAATTCTGCATAAAATAATTTTTCCAAACAAACAGGAACCTCATGATTCCATCGTAGTATTCTATAGGTTGCAAGGTGCCTATCATACAAATGACTAGCTATATTAGGGTGCTTGAAATATTGAACCTTCAGCATCTTTCTTTTTGGCCCTTCTTTGAAATTAAACGTAGATTTTTCCATGTCTTTTGTAACTATGATTTTAACATCGTCCCATGTATCGGAACCCATTATTGTTTCCTTTCTTTTCCTCGTCACTTTTAAAAAAGTATGGGTGGTTGACCCAAGATTTTTGTAAACATCTACAAGTGTGTTTAAAGAGTGCATAACTATTTCTAAGCTTTCTCGACTGTCAGGAGGGAGTTTCAAAGACACGAGATCTTTCTTCAATTTTAAATAAAGTTGTTCGCACCTTTCTAATGTGCATTGTTGGATGTTTGTTTCCCAAGGTAAATAATCGATAATTTTAGAAGGATAAGTCGTGATTGGTGTAAAACCTTCTTCTTGAATAACGCAATCTGGCATACATATTTTTCGAGAAACATTTTCATGCTCTGCATCAATATATAAAACTATGTATAAATAAAAAAGTATGTGAACACATTTGTACAAATTTGATTTTTAAACATAAAAAATATATAAATAATTTAACAAATTAATAATTGAATGACAATAATATTCAGATTAATGGCTACCTCGAGATGGCTGAGGAGAATCATGCCCACCCTGAGATGGTTGAGAACCAACATGGCCACCCATTGATTGGACACCACCCATTGGTTTAGAACCAACATGACCACCCATTGATTGGCCACCGGGGGAATGTGTACCACCACCTTCACGCGATTGGCCACCACCTATCTATTGGCCACCAGGGGAATGTGTACCACCACCACCCTCACGCGACAAGAGGGAAGCTTCATAAATAAATATGAATTTCTAATAAATTAAAATATCCATATATACATATAAATAAATACATATGATTGAGTAGATTGCGTGAACCATACCACGATTGCGTGAACCATGGATAGTCTCCATTGCTTGAGTAGATACTCTTTTCCTCCAAACTCCTAAAAAATGAAATTTATTAAAAAATAATTAAACTCACAAAATTGATAAAGAAATCAATTCCATATGTATACATGTATGTATGTGGATAAAATTATATATTCAATAAAAAATCAGTTCCATATGTATACATTTATGTATTGGGATGAGATTATATATTGAAATGTCATTTAAAAACATGCACATTTAATATAAATACCATGAACATCCCTCGATCCATGATCCCCTTCTCTCATAGAGGCATGTGACTCTATTGATGTTTGCCTACAAGAATCACGTGCCAAATGATCATCCTCCATGATATATATATATATATATATATATATATATATATATATATATATATATATATATATATAGTGGATATTTACAGTTACATAGATACACAAAATGTTTAAAGCCTCGAAGAATCATGTGGTAAATGATCATCCATGATATATATGGATCTGTCTACAAATACATAGATACATGATGTTTAAAAATTTACCTCGTGCATTTACAATTATTTTTAAAATTACTATTTAAAAAAAAATTCAAAAAAAATTAAAAATTTGATGTGATTTACACAAATGTTGGAACAGAAACACAAATTATGTAAAACACAAAACTTTCAAAACATAAATTCATGTGTAAAACTCACTTTAAACAAAAATTTGTTGAAGTCCTGCACATTTGGAAAATTAAATACAAAATTTTCTAAAACATGAAGTTCACCAAGTTGTGTTGTGCTTACATAGTGGGTGCACATTTTGAAAATTAAATACAAAATTTTCTAAAACATGAAGTTCACCAAGTTGTGCTTACATGGTGAGAGCGCACTTGGTACATAATTGAAAAAAACACATGATCATTAAAAATGACCCATTTATAAGTAAAAAAACACATACATATCAAAGATATGTTACAATGTCCATCAATAAATTTTGAAGGAGAGTGTCTCAACACTAATTCATCTTTGACAGATGAATCTTGAATTGGTATTTCCCCGTAAAATGCTAATTCATCTTTGACAGGTGAATCTTGAATTGGCATCTATCCATACAATAAATCACGAAACATATTATTAACATTTTCACAATGTCTTATACTAAATGATTGAAATTGTCTAACAATATTATTTTCTTTTCCATGCAGTTTTTTTAGCCTCTCCTTCTTAACTTGGTACACACCTTTCACCTGGTGGCACACAATTTTAGAATTGGTGAAAAATGCAATTCCATTTGATCCATACTCCCTAGTTGTTCCCAATCCTTCTATCAATGCAATATAATATGCTTCATTGTTTTTTGTTCTTCCAGATATATTCATTTTCCTTCAGAGGAATTTGTTAGTCACAATATTGCATAGCACATACGTAATCATTGCTTTCCTTGGATTAGGATAACAAGAAACATATATGCATAATGTCCATTTTTCAACCATGTTTAGTGGGATTTTTTATCCCTGAAAAAGAAAATTTCAATAAAATATATTAAATGAACATTTATTTCAAATGCCTTAAATTTTATGGGAGAAATGGCATGTACATGGTTTCAAAAAACACTAGGACCACAATAAAATATTAAATGAACATTTATTGAAAATGCCTTCAATTTTATGGGAGAAATGACATGTACATGGTTTCCAAAAACATTAGGACCACAATAAAATAATAAATGAATATTTATTGCAAATGCCTTAAATTTTATGGGAGAAATGACATGTACATGGTTTCCAAAAACACTAGCAAATTCCTTAAAGTTTATGGGAGAAATGACATGTACATGGTTAATTTTATGGGAGAAATGACATGTAGAAATAACTTGTACATGGTTAAGTTTATGGGAGAAATGACATGTACATGGTTTCCAAAAACACTAGGACCATCATTGCATTTAACTATAAGTTTTATAATTTACTACCAATGAAAATTAGTAACACCACATCCTAGCCATTATGGTTGGTTAGGTGATAGTGGACCCCTATGAGGTGATAAACATATTTAGCTAAATTTTTTATAAAGGTGATAGACATGTGATTTTGAAATCATCCTTGTTGTTAAAAAGGACATGGGCTAAATGAGTAACAACACATCCTAGCCATTATGGTTGGTTAGGTGATAGTGGACCCCTATGAGGTGATAGACACATTTAGCTAATTTTTTTATAAATGTGATAGACATGTGATTTTGAAAGCATCCTTGTCGTATTTTCTAATTAAATTATTGCGTTTATGAGAAATGACAAGTACATGGTTTCCAAAAACACTAGGATTGTCCCTACATTTAGATAAAAAAATTATAATTTACTACTAATGAAAATGAGTAACAACACATCCTAGCCATTATGGTTGGTTAGGTGATAATGGACCCCTATGAGGTGATAGACACATTGAGCTAAAAGTTTTATAAAGGTGATAGAGATGTGATTTTGAAAGCATCCTTGTTGTTAAAAAGGACAGGGGCAAAATGAGTAACAAAACATCCTATCCATTATGGTTGGTTAGGTGATAGTGGACCCCTACGAGGTGATAGACACATTTAGCTAAAAGTTTTATAAAGGTGGTAGACATGTGATTTTGAAAGCATCTTTGATGTTAAAAAGGATAGGGGCTAAAAGAGTAACAACACATCCTAGCCATTATGGTTGGTTAGGTGATAGTGGACAACACATAGGTGATGTTGTTAAAAAGGAAAGGGGCTAAATGAGTAACAACACATCTGAGCCATTATGGTTGGATGGGTGATAGTGGACAACACATAGGTGATAGGTGATAGTAACAACACATCCTAGTATAGAGTTACTATAATTCAGAAAACAGGTGCTAGAATGTTGATATTAAATAAAGTTTACTTAGATAAATTCAGTTTTCAAATTCTCCTTTAATCAATTTTTTTCATGCTCCAAAAAATTATTATACCAGTATAGAGTTACTATAATTCAAAAAATAGATGCTATAATGTTGATATTAAATTAAGTTTAACAAATTAATATACCAGCATATAGTTACTATAATTCAGAAAAAAAATATGTTAGAATGTTGATATTAAATAAATTTTCCTTAGATAAATTTGGTTTTCAGATTCTCCTTTAATCAAATTTTTGTTATACCCTAAAAAATTAATATACCAGCATAGAGTTACTATAATTCAGGAAACATATGCTAGAATGTTGATATTAAATAAAGTTTACTTAGATAAATTCAGTTTTCACATTCTCCTTTAATCAAATTTTTGTCATACTCTAATAAATTAATATACCAACATAGATTTACTATAATTCAGAAAACAATATGATAGAATGTTGATATTAAATAAATTTTCCTTAGATAAATTCGGTTTTTAGATTCTCCTTTAATCAAATTTTTGTTATACCCTAACAAATTAATATACCGGCATAAAGTTACTATAATTCAAAAAATAGATTCTAGAAAGTTGATATTAAATAAAGTTTACTTATATGAATTATGTTTTCACATTCTCCTTTAATCAAATGTTTGTCATACTCTAACAAATTAATATATCAACATTGAGTTACTATAATTCATAAAATAGATGCTAGAATGTTGATATTAAATAAAGTCTACTTTTATTTAGATAAATTCGGTTGTCACATTCTCCTTTAATAAAATATTTTTCATACTCTAAAAAATTAATATGCCAGCATAGAGTTACTATAATTCAGAAAACAGATGCTAAAATGTTGATATTAAGGAATAAAGAAGCAATATTTTCTTCTGGAATGGCGTAGTAGTGGGTACAATGGGATATTATTTTTTACCAGGATTCTAATGTTCTTGGTTTTATACTAGTAGCCTCCAAGTTTAATTTGAGGAAAGGTCAAAATATTAATTTGAGGATAGGCCCAAAGCTTCAAATAATTAATATATATAGAGACATCCAGTTACTATAATTGGGAAAAGAGATGTCAAAATGTTGGATATTGAATATTGAGAGAGAAAGAAACAATATTTTCTCATGGAATGATATAATGGTTGATACAGTGCGATGTTATCCTCTACCAAACTTCAAATGTTCTTGGTAGGATAAAAAACTTCAAAAGTACTTGGTATTATACTAGTCGTCTCTATATTTAATTTGAAAAATTCAAAATGATGCTTGGCCACACAAATGCCCCGTTGGATTAATTGGGCTAATTTTGGACATAATCCTTTAATTTTTGTGTCCAACCTATAAATAAAATTGTAAATAATTAGGAGAATACAAAGATGAAATGGCTCTTGGATAATGAAACAAAAAGTCACTTAATTGTATAAATGTGATTGACCATTAATAGAATGAACATCTAATGGAGTTATGAATTCTGCCCTGACAAAATCAAATTCCACTAGAAGACAAAAGAGCATTTCTCAAAGAAGCTATAAATATAGTATCTAGAGATGTGGTGCAAGAAACAATAAATCTAAACAAATTGAATATACAGTTTAAAAAACTAAAAAATCAATTGAAAACTGAAATAACTACATATAGTACTCATAAAATATTAATTAGTGATTTAAATTATAAATTAATTGTTAAATGTCTCAAGACTCAAAGGATAAAACTATAATTTCATCTCTACTTTAATAAAAGGATAAAGAAATCAAAATGATTAGATAAAAAATCAAGTTTCCTATCAGAGAAAAATGTTAAATTGGAAAATTCATTCATAAATTCAATGAAGAGATAGAATTTGCTTTGTTAGCAAGTTTATCCTCTAAAGCATTAATAATTGATTTATAAATAATCAAAGAAGGATTAGATGTAGAGCATATTCATAAGTTTAGAGAATAATTAGCAATAATTCAAAAATAATTTAAATTTGTTGAAATAAATGTCAAATGGAAGACCTCATAGATGGTAAAGCTAGAAGCACAAAATAAAAAAAAGAAATGCACTACTAGAAAATTCCCATTCAATCATGGCTTTGAAAAATAAAATCATAACAAATGCTAATCATAAATTAAGCTCGAAGAGATTAAGAAGAAACTTGATCAGGAAACCTTTGCAAAGAAATATTTGGCTGGAGTTGAACACTAAATTGGGAACGAATTATGGCGGTTACACAAAAAATCAAATTCCATTTCATTGTGTGTTAGGACCAATATGTACCAAAGATAGCATAAACCATTTCAAGAAAACTCCAAAAATGATGCATGTATGATATTATATTGTTCAATAGTAGGGAAGTGTCCTTTTTCCCACACTAATACATTCTCAGGGTAATTAATGCAATATTTCATAAGTTAAGGTAGGGAGCATTTTAATGTATTATGTTTCGTATGCCATTGACTAGTGATTTCAGCCCATGAAGGGTTCCAACCATGCATGCTTTCCACTTAATTAACAAGGTTGCACACTATACATCATCGAAATTAATTTTCTGTTATGTGCATTCTTATATTTTTATTTGTATTGATTCTAGACCTATACTTTTCCATTAATGGTGCTCCCTACAAAATGGAAATGATACCAACAAATAGACTCTTTTTTTAAAAATATTTGATTTTACATTTGCATTTTAAACTATTTTTTTCATCTTTGTGGTAGGTTTTTATATTATTACAGAAATTAATTACATGCAGTAGAGAGCCTAAAGAGTAATTCGATCTACTGGCATAATCTTTTCAACCGCAAGGTAATACACATGCCATTTTTCATTTTGTTCATGGCTGCATCTAGAAACTAGAAGGAAACTGAGATATTTTATACCACTTGACAGACATGGTAACATAAGAGATATGGAAACTATGATTATTAGTAATACAAATGATGTAATGAACAACATTGCTTATCACTTATTTTAAACTATTTTTTTCATCTTTGTGGTAGGTTTTTATATTATTACAGAAATTAATTACATGCAGTAGAAAGCCTAAAGAGTAATTCGATCTACTGGCATAATCTTTTCAACTGCAAGGTAATAAACAGGCCATTTTTCATTTTGTTCATGGCTGCATCTAGAAACTGAAAGGAAACTGAGATATTTTATACCACTCAACAGACATGGTAACATAAGAGATATGGAAACTATGATTATTAATAATACAAATCATGTAATGAACAACATTTTTTATCACTTACTCTAATTAATGGCATTAGTATTGATTGATCTGAGTATTAAGTCCATAAGTATATATAGATCATCTTTGTTTTCATAAAGGTTAGATATGTCTATGATTGCCATTACTAAGTTGTAACATGTAAAAAAGCTAATACAAGTGATATGTATAGGGTAAACTACTTACACCTAAGCTCTAAGATGAGCTACTTACAACCTGTATCAATATGAAGTAATATGCAAATATTGATGATTACTCTCTTCATGCTATAACTAGTAACCAATACTAATAAAATGACTGGAATGATAGAGGCTAGCGAATATAATAAGTTGAATATGAATTAGTACTACCAATTTCATCATAGTATCCATGTATCATAAGCTGCTTGATTTCCATTACTTGTAAGATACCACTTGACAGACATGGTAACGTAAGAGATATGGAAACTATGATTACTAGTAATACAGGTAATGTAATGAACATCATTTATCACTTACTCTGATTAATGGCATTACTACTTATTTATTTGAGTATTAAGCCCATAAGTATCTATAGATCAGATTTGTGTTCATAAAGGTTATATATGTCTATGATTACCATTACTAAGTTGTAACATGTACAAAAGGTTATACAAGTGATATGTCTATGGGTAAACTACTTACACCTAAGCTCTAAGCTGAGCTGCTTACAACTTGTATGAATATGAAGTTATATGAAAATACTGATGATTACACTCTTCATGCTATAACCATGGAAAATTTTAGGGGCTAATATTCGCAGGTGGGGCTAATTTTCCATGTTATTACCAAAAAAAAAGATTCGCCAATTTCCATTTTTAATAAAAATGATTCGCCCAAATTTTACAATATAAAATTATTTTACCTTAAAAATTGCCAACAGTATATAGAGGCTATATATAAAACCATTATAAACTTGAATAATTTTACAAATATATGCAAATTTTTATAGTTTGCATATTATGGACTAGTGAGATTCGCCATTTTTTTAAACTTCAAAAAAAATTTCCTTCCTTAAAATTTTCCCTGGGCTATAACTAGTAATCAATACTAATAAAATGACTAGAATGATAGATATCAACGAATACAGTAAGTTGAATATGACTTAGTACTACCACTTTCATCATAGTATCCATGTATCATAAGCTTATTGATTTCCATTGCTTGTAAGATACCACTCGAAAGACATGGTAACATAAGAGATATGGAAACTATGCTTACTAGTAATACAGGTGTTGCAATGAACAACAATGTTTATCACTTACTCTGTTTGATGGCATTACTACTGATTGATCTGAGTATTAAGCCCATAAGTATCTATAGATCAACTTTGTGTTCATAAAGGCTAGATATGTCTATGATTACCATTACTAAGATGTAACATGTACAAAAGGTGATATAAGTGATATATGTATAGTGTAAACTACTTACACCTAAGCTCTAAGTTGAGCTGCTTACAACCTATATCAATAAGAAGTAATATGCAAATATTTATGATTACACTCTTCGTGCTATAACTAGTAATCAATACTAAGAAAATGATTGGAATGATAGAGATCAACGAATAGAGTAAGTTGAATATGACCTAGTACTACTACTTTCATCATAGTATCATGTATCATAAGCTACTTGATTTCCATTGTTTGTAAGATACCACTCGATAGACATGGTAACATAAGAGATATGGAAACTGTGATTACTAGTAATATAGGTGTTGTAATGAACAACAATGTTTATCACTTACTCTGATTAATGGCATTACTATTGATTGATCTACGTATTAAGCCCGTAATTATCTATAGATTAGCTTTGTGTTCATAAAGGTTATATATGTCTATGATTACCATTGCTAATTTGTAACATGTACAAAAGGTGATATAAGTGATATGTCTATGGGTAAACTACTTACACCTAAGCTCTAAGCTTAGCTTCTTACAACCTGTATGAATATGAAGTAATATGAAAATATTGATTATTACACTCTTCATGCTATAACTAGTAATCAATACTAAGAAAATGATTGGAATGATAGAGATCAACGAATACAGTGAGTTGAATATGACGTAGTACTACCACTTTCATCATAGTATCCATGTATCATAAGCTGCTTTATTTCCATTACTTGTAAGATACCACTCGAAAGAAATGGTAACATAAGATATATGGAAACTATGATTACTAGTAATACAGGTGTTGTAATGAACAACTATGTTTATCACTTACTCTGATTAATGGCATTACTACTGATTGATCTGAGTATTAATCACATAAGTATCTATAGATCAAATTTGTGTTCATAAAGGTTAGACATGTCTATGATTACCATTACTAAGTTTTAACATGTACAAAAGGTGATATAAGTGATATATGTATAGTGTAAACTACTTACACCTAAGCTCTAAGTTGAGCTGCTTACAACCTCTATCAATATGAAGTAATATGCAAATATTGATGATTACACTCTCCATGCTATAAATAGTAATCAATACTAAGAAAATGACTGGAATGATAGAGATCAACGAATAGAGTAAGTTGAATATGACTTAGCACTACCAGTTTCATCATAGTATCATGTATCATAGGCTGCTTGATTTCCATTGTTTGTAAGATACTACTCGACAGACATGGTAACATAAGAGATATGGAAACTATGATTACTAGTAATACAGGTGTTGTGATGAACAACATCGTTTATCACTTACTCTGATTAGTGGAATTACTACTGATTGATCTGAGTATTAAGCCCATAAGTATATATAGATCAGCTTTGTGTTCATAAAGGTTAGATATGTCTATGTTTACCATTACTAAGTTGTAACATGTAAAAAAGGTGATATAAGTGATATGTATATGGTAAACTACTTACAACTAAGATCTAAGTTGAGTTTCTTACAACCTGTATCAATATGAAGTAATATGAAAATACTGATGATTACACTCTTCATGCTATGGCTAGTAATCAATACTAAGAAAATGACTGGAATGATAGAGATAAGTGAATACAGTAAGTTGAATATGACTTAGTACTACCACTTTCATCATAGCATCCATGTATCATAAGCTGCCTTATTTCCATTTCTTGTAAGTTATGTTTTACTTAATCTGGGAATCACATTGGTCTCATAGAAAGCTTATATTGTTCAAACTATATTAGCATCTCAAATATGGAGAAACAATCTTCCAGCTTTTCCTTATTACTGATTATTGATTTCATGTTAATTTGACTCCATCATAACTAGACTAATTGAATACAAAGCTTGTACATTCTTATACTAAGGATACAGTGATAAAAGTCATGGGTTTACTGCATAGTTACCAAATTCGGGTGAATTCGTAAAAAAAAATTGTATATTCGTCAGTTTGTTCGTTTGGCTGTCATGGTTGAGGGGGGAAATGAAAATCCAGATAAAACAAATTGAATACAAAGAACTGCTAACTGACCACGGAATTAGAAAGAGAACACCGTACGAACATGGACTTAATATGTACATAATGCGTACATAAAGAAGAGTTAAAGCAGGCCTCATATGGGGACTTACTAAAGCATAAATAAAACAGATAACAGAAAGCGGTGGTAATGCCAGAAACACATCCATCATATGGCCTTCATCTAGTAACCAATACATTTAAATAAGATATCATAATATATGAATAGTGCGTAAGCTTCTTACACCATAGGTCGACTATGAACACCATATATTAGCATTGTTCTTAAGCTCTATACTATAAACAACATGCTCATATTAGCTACTAGAATTGGTTCAGGTTTGGCCGAATTATTCTTTTTTTTCATCCTTTCTCCTTTATATTATTCCTAACTTCCTTTCATTATCCTCTTCTTTGAATGGTTTGTGGCCATTCCATGGATCATCCTAGAATAATACATTGGTTCCTGATTTAACCTCCCTAAAAACAAGGCCAGATATGGTTTTACATTTTTGGATATGTTATTCCATATTGGTAACTATTTCGGTATATCTCTGAGCTTTATCTGTTTTTAACCCCTGTTAATGAAAAGGAGCTTTATCTGTTTGTAATCGTGTAACATACTTTGTCATGACAATACCTAAATCCAAACACAATACCACATCCTCTAATTATTATATAGACCTTTGGTAAATTTAATAAGATTAATTCTGATTTGAAGGGTTCAAATTCTCAATTGGGTTTATACGACATTAATACAAAACACCATCCAATTAAATCTAATATCAGTTATTGTAATGCCACATAGCGTTTTAGCATATGGTAGGCTGAGAAAAATAAATTTTCTTTCAAATAAAATCATTGAAATTGAATAATGATGTTGGGATAGATTTTTATCCACTTAAATAAACACAAACACAACGAACCAATAAATTATCAAATAAATTCTTAAACTAAAACAGGTAAATAATGAGTCCCATTGGTTCTATATCCATTTCTCACAATTCACAAAGAGGGAGAATTTAGCAGGAAAGCCAAAGAAACCAACATTTTGATTCATATTATAAGTAAATTTGGCAGACATTTTGATTCAAATTATAAGTAAATTTGGCAAATTTTAAAATATAATACCATATAAGTTTCAGGGAAGAGATTTTGTGGATACCTGCAACCGAGAAAGTGGACGAACAAGCTTTGGATGAACAAGCTGAACAAGCACGTCGCTGCCACAAGGAGACGTAGAGCAGAGCATATGCTAAAACCTGCAAACACTGCAAAAAAACACAGATTAGAAATTATGCAAAAACAAAAACATAAAAAAAAAAACATAAATACACCACCACACAAAGTGAAAAACACACCTCCCAGTGATCCAAAAGATAAAACAAATCCTCCCAGCACTCTCCAACAGTCACTGCGAATCAGACAAACAAAAAATCAGTTGAAAACTTGTTGTGTCCTGCGGGCCCTTATATTTATAAAATCAAAGTTCGGTCAAAATTTTAATGCCAGTTTTTTTGCCTCTGGCCAAAAATCCGCTTATCATTGTCATCAACGTAAATGGTGGAATAAGTTTGATTAATGGCAGAAAAATTTCAGCCAAAGTTTTGAAAATTTCAGCCGAAGTTGTGGGAGATTGAAATTTTCGGGTGTGTTTCTCACAAAAGAGTAACCCAGCTTTGCATTTTTACCTATCAACCAATTATTCTAGATGATTTTAGGTATGACCCCGATCCAAATTTATATGTTCTTTGAAGTCAAAGATGGATAAAAATAAATTCCCCTACACCTTTAGTGAGAGGAGTAAATTAGTGGATTAATTATTAGTGGTAAGCCAAAACCTCTGCATTGTTAAAACTAAAGTTGATTAGTGGTAAAATAGAAACCACAACATTATTCAAATCAAATCAATTAGTGATCATCCAAAACAAAAACATTATTAAAGTCAAAATGGTGAGTGGTAAAATAAGAAAACCATAAAATGAAGTGAATTTGGTTAGTGTTCAACAAAAAAAGTGCCAAATGAACTAAAGATGGTTAGTTGTTAAGCAAGAAAACCACCATACATAAATAATCCAGGGCAACATCTTGGATCCTTCAATCATCTTGGAGCCTAACAGGTAGAAATATAAAATTTCAAAGATGCTAGGTAGGTTTAAAGTTTTTAAATCTTATCAATCAATTAAAATTAATTCGAATTTTGGAATTCCATCTTAGCAACTAGTCTCCTCAAATAAATTAAATAAACTATTAGGATTATAATCAGAAAGAATAGGAATGTTCAAACATGCTAGTTTTTCACTTCCAATATTAGGAATTTATTAGGTGTATCTTCATCAAATCTCAGTTTAGCAGTTTTAGAATGAAGATGAAAAACATTATTGGTATAATTATTTAGACTTGTGATCAAGGTGGGTAATGTTAGATTGTGAGTCTCTATACAATCATTAAGTCTAATGCCACATCGATGAGTTGTAAACCTTATATGTGTGAGATGTTGTCATGATGCATTGATGGTTGTTAGTGATATTTGGATCTAGAATGGTCCAATTGGTGTAGTCTAAATTCAGATCATGAAATCAATACAATAAGTTGAGAATGACATAAATCCTTTTCCACCAATTTATTGTTATATCTCACATGCACTCAATTCTTAATAGGAGAAATAATGAGAGGTTTTCAACGTCTTCCACAAGAAATTCCCCCTTGCACCCCACCCCATATCCCAGAGAAGAAACCAAGTTTATTGAGTAATAAATAAGTTAGGATCATGGAGTGATTTTTTACTAGGACATTAACATAGAATTGGGGAATCATAATTTCCAATATATGAAACATCAAGGTGTGCATAGTAAAATTTGAGAGGGCTATAGATCTATAAATGTATATGAAAATGCTATTGGGGAAGTTGTTGATGGAGAAGGTTGAATCCAAAGAAAAAAAATTTCTATAATTGGATGAAATTCAAATCCAACTAAAGGATATCAGTGCCTGTAATATTCCAAATTAGCTTTCAGCTACTTGGAATATTAAATTTTGTTTTTCCCACTTAGATAGAGGAATAAGAGGGTAGGGATACCCATAAATCTCCTTAGTAGGAATAAAATCACTCCTAATGTGAATAAGGAGCATCTTAATAGCTTGATAAATCACCCTCATGTGTGAATAGAGGATGAAGAATGTGGATGGGGTCAAGTTTCACCAAATCAACAATGCTGGTATGGAGGGAGTGGATAGTTAATGAGAGACAACGCAGTGTTAATGGGAGGAAGTCTCCATGATAGTAGTGGCTTCAATGAGTGGGAACCAAGGTGAGAAGGCTCACAATGCATATAAGGAAGGGGAAGGTAGCCATAGAAGCCATGTTGATTATTGTTATGTT
The DNA here is from genome assembly GCA_034641835.2 of Pinus albicaulis. NCBI lineage: Eukaryota > Viridiplantae > Streptophyta > Pinopsida > Pinales > Pinaceae > Pinus > Pinus albicaulis. The sequence continues at coordinate 266,971,389 of CM076578.1, forward strand.
TTTGTTCTGAAATGACTTCTTGCACACTTCAGCTGTTTAGCGGAGTGTGTTGCGTTGTTTAGCATAAGGGTATTCCCGAGTGGGAATCACACCCTCATCCTCGGGGGACTTTGAGTGCCCACTCAGGAGAGGTTTGTTGAGCTACATTTCCACATTTTGGCATCAGGCCAAGCTTCGGTCTTCATCTACAGCGCAGTTTCTTCCAGGGTTGTGGTATGTTGGAGGGCAGATGCAGTGGAGGATTGATAGGGCCATTTTCTGTGTTTTTTTTCTAGTGGAGGGGTAGCCTTTCCATTGGGAGGTCAGCAAGGAAGATCCTAGAGCATTGTTTAATCATTCGGCTCCAGGCCAAGCTATTACCACCTCCTACAGCACAGTTTCACTCATAAACTATGTTATTCCTTTGATCAGTTGCAGTGGTGGTTTCAGTGCTTCATTTGAAGGGTTATATTTTCAGTGAAGGTATTAGCCTTTCACTTGGATAATCTATTAGAGGATTTCCATACATTTCTACATCAGTTTCAGCCACCTCCTTCTATATATTTAGCTACAGTGATTCTTTAGCCCTAGGGTTGTAGTTCACCATTTTGTATTTTGTGTATTTTCGGAAACCATTTTTGGGTTGTCTTGTTGGGTATGTGTTATGTTCTTTCCACAACTAGCCACACGCGTTGTACGTTGCGCTGGGCGCAGTAGGGGGGTCACAAGGGGGGGTGGTAGCCCCCCCTGTTGGGGTATGGGGCAGCGCCCCGGCGAATTATTTTTTTGGTATGCGGTCCCACTCATATGTGGACCCACCCATGTTTTGTGCATGAGTTTGCACATGGTTTTGGGGTACGATGGTTTTCGACCCCTGTATTTTGTAGATCCGGTCAAGGGAACTACGGTTATGTTCTAATCTAGGGTTAATGGATTGGGGTTTATATATGCTTCGACATGTATATAAATGTGTTGTAACACTAAAAGGAATATAATGAAAAATCAAGCTGGTAGTCCCGATTTGGGATCCAGGGGAAAATATATGTGTTTATCTGTTTTATGTTTTATGCTCTCGCTATTGTTTATTTTCTGTTATAAGATTCGTGTGTAGATAATTTATGTTTAGGGTTAAAACCTACATTTGGTATCAGAGCCAGGTTTCGGCTTCAAGGGGACGCCTTTGCTGTTGAGGGTTTTTTGTTCGGGCCTGAGGTAGACCCTATTCAGTGGGAGATCTGTGGGATCGACTCTTGCGGTGAAAGAAGATGGCGAGCGGCGGAAAGATAGAGATCGAGAAATTTAATGGTCAGATTTTTGAGTTGTGGAAGCTCAAGATGGAGGATCTGTTGGTGGATAAAGATCAGTGGATCGCGGTAGATCCAGGTACTAGTAACGGCAATGTCAGGATGAAAGAAGTGAATTTGGATCGGAAGGCTAAGAGCACAATGCGGTTGTGTGTGATGGATTCAGTATTGTTGAATGTATCTGGGGAAGCTACGGCAAAGAATTTGTGGGAAAAACTTGGGACTTTGTACCAATATAAGTCTCTGGTGAATAATTTTTTCATGCGGAAAAAGCTATATAACCTGAGGATGAAGGATGGAGACTCGATGATAGAGCATCTAGACACCTTCAATACTGTGGTAAGTCAACTTTCATCTATTGATATTAAAATCTTAGATGAAGATAAGTGCATATGTTTGTTGTGTTCTGCCGGACTCGTGAGATGATCTTGGTTATTGCAATATAGGTAGCAATACGAAGCTACCATGAATTTTGTTAACCATTGTCTACATTGCTGTCGAGGAAAATAGGCAGATATAGAGGTTAGAAAGGAGATTCCTTATATGTACGAGGAAGGTCCCAGAACATAAACAAGAATAAGGTTTGAGTGGGAGATCAAAATCTAGAGGGAGATCAAAATCTCCTGGAAAGTTTGTAAAGGTGTGCTAGAAATGTGGAAAGGAAGGGCACTTCAAAAAGGACTACAAATCTAAAGCTCCTGAGAAAGGAAAGGGATCTAATGATGCTCCTTCTATAGAGGCAAAAACCACCTCAGATGAAGGTGGGGATGTGTATTTGGCTTCTTCTTCAAATAAAGATGTAGATCATGAGTCATGGTTGATTGACTTGGGTGAATCCTTTCACTTCACTCCCCATAGGGAGTGGTTCTGCGAGTATGAGAAATATGATGGTGGTGATGTCTTCCGAGGGGATGATAGGAAGGCCATAATCGTTGGAAGTGGAAAAGTCAAGTGGAAGGCGCAGGTGGAAGGATTAGAACACTTCACAGTGTTACGCATATTCCTACGTGGCAATCGGTTACATGGCAAGATGGATGATGAAGGTGTAAAAACAGTTGTTCCGCAAATATGCCCCAAGATGGTTCCTGTGGAACACCGTATTAATGCGAGTCTCGGACTGAACTATGTACAAGCTGGGCACAAGGTAGCACTATTATCGATGGGTGTAACAGTTCTATGGTTCCTGAAAGTGGAGCGGAAAGCCTAGCTGTCTCTGGAGAAAAGACCATGCTATGGCATCAAAGGCTTGGACATATTGGAGAGAAGGGCCTTCGGATACTGCATAGAAATGGTATGGTAGAAGGTATGTCTAATTGCTCTCTAGATTTCGATTTCTGTGAACATTGTGTATATGGGAAGCAGAATCGGGTGAGTTTTCCTTCTGGTGCTAAGAGGGCAAACAAGATATTAGAACTTGTGCACAGTGATGTGTTTGGGCCTGTGTCAGTTCCATCACTGGGAAAGTCCGTGTACTATGTTTCATTCATAGATGACTTCTCAAGGAATACATGGATATATTTCTTGAGGAAGAAATCTGAAGTCTTTGACAAATTTAAAGAATTTAAGGCTCTGGTGGAAAACCAGACAGAGAAGAAGATAAAAGCATTGAGGACAGATAATGGTGGGGAGTTCTGCAAGAAGGAATTTGAAGAGTTCTGTAAGAAGTGTGGTATAGCACGGCAGAAGACTACTCCATACACACCTCAGCAAAATAGAGTTGCAGAAAGAATGAACAGAACACTGATGGAAAAGGCAAGAATCATGCTTAGTGGTACCGGGTTAGGACAAGAATTCTGGGCAGAGGCAGTGGAGACTGCATGTTACTTAGTTAATAGATCACCTTCATCAGCGTTGGAGGATAAGACTCCACATGAGGTATGGACTGGTAAGAAACCCTCTCTTTCACATCTAAGGGTATTTGGATGTGATGCATATGTACATGTTCCAAAGGAGAAAAGGACTAAGTTGGATAATAAATTTGAAAGGTGCATCTTTATTGGGTATAAGGATGGTTTAAAGGGTTACAAGCTTTGGAACCCAGAAACAAGGAAGGTTGTGTACAGCCGAGATGTGGTGTTTAGAGAAGTGAAAGATGTTGTTAAACATGAAGTCCTACCAAAGGAACCCGAGAAGATAGAGTTTGAGCTAAAGGAGGATGAATCAGACTCTACAACAGAAGAAGACTCAGAAGATGAAGAGCCACAAACTCCAACTTTGAGAAGATCAGTTCGGGAAAGAAGGCAACCAAAAAGGTATAGTCCATCTGCTTTCTGTTCAGGTTTTGCCTTAACTATAACTGATGATGAACCCAAAACTGTCAGGGAGGCAGTAGATTCAGAGGATGGAAAACTCTGGAAGGAGGCCATGGTTGATGAAATGGCATCCTTGCACAAAAATGAGGCATGGGATCTGGTGGAGTTGCCGGCTGGAAGGAAGCCCATCGAGAGCAAATGGGTGTTTAAAAAGAAGATGAATGTAGAAGGCAAGGTGGAGAAATACAAAGCTCGGTTGGTAGCAAAAGGTTATTCCCAGGTGCCGGGAATTGATTTTTGTGATATTTTTTCTCCTGTTGCCAAGGTTACTTCTATTAGATTACTTCTATCTGTTGCTGCTGCATTTGATTTTGAGATAGAACAGATGGATGTGAAGACAACATTTCTTCACGGGGATCTATAAGAGGAGATCTACATGAAGCAACCTGAAGGCTTCATGGTGAAGGGTAAGAAAGAACTGGTATGCAGGTTGAAGAAGTCTCTGTATGGGTTAAAACAGTCACCAAGGATGTGGTATCAGAAATTTGATACCTATATACGGGGACTTGGCTTCACCAAAAGAAAAGAGGATCACTGTGTTTATTTTAAATTAATTGGTGACCGTGTTATTTATTTGGTCTTGTATGTGGATGATATGTTGCTGATTGGAAATGACAATGAAATTATCCAAGATTTTAAGACCCAACTGTTCTCCAAATTCGACATGAAGGATCTTGGTGCTGCAAACTATATTTTGGGCATGGAAATTAAGAGAGATCGGGCAAAGAGGAAGATCTAGTTAAACCAGAGGAAGTATGTCGAGACTATATTGCAGAGGTTCAATATGCAGGATAGTAAATCGGTGAGTGTTCCTATTCCTGTAGGTGCAAAGTTGTCTGTTGAACAGTGTCCCAAGACACAAGAAGAAGAGGAGGATATGTCCCGTGTTCCATATGCAAGTGCAGTGGGTAGCCTGATGTATGCAATGGTCTGTACTAGACCAGACATTGCACATGCAGTGGGAGTATTGAGCAGGTTTATTTCAAACCCAGGGAAGGAGCATTGGACAGCAATGAAGCGGGTTTTCAAATATTTACGTGGCATTAGTGATTATGGCTTGTGCTACCAGGGAAGACCAGGATTGGAAATAATGTTGGACATTCGTGGTTTTGTTGATGCAGACTGGGCTGGAGATCTGGACCAAAGAAGATCTACAAGTGGGTATGTGTTTAGCTTATTTGGAGGTGCAGTCAGTTGGATGAGTAAAAGACAGTCTGTAGTGGCTCTTTCAACTACAGAGGCAGAATACATAGCAGCCACTCATGCAAGCAAGGAAGCAGCTTGGTTGCAGAGATTGTGTTCAAGTATGGGGTTGGTACAGCAAGCTATAAGGATAGACTGTGATAGCCAAAGTGCAATTTTCTTGGCTAAGAACCCTGCTTATCATTCAAAGACAAAGCACATTGATGTTCAATATCACTTTGTTAGAGATATGGTTGAGGCTAAAAGGGTGTTGGTGGTAAAGGTGGACACTTTGAAGAATGTTGCAGATGCATTGACGAAGTCTGTGAACACTCAGAAGTTCTCTTGGTGTAGAGAAACAATGGGTGTTGAATAATTGGCCCAATGACTAAGCTCTCCTGTGGCCCCCTGTGGAAAGAAAACAACAAGTGGGAGAATGTTGGGTATGTGTTATATTCTTTCCATGACTAGCGCCACGCGCTGTATGTTGCGCCGGGCGCAGCAGGGGGGTCAGAGGGGGGGCGGCAGCCCCCCCTATCGGGGTCCGGGGCAGCACCCCAGCGAAATTTGTTTTTGGTATGCGGTCCCACTCATATGCGGACCCACCCATGTTTTGTGCATGAGTTTGCACATGGTTTTGGGGTACAATGGTTTTCGACCCCTGGTATTTTGTAGATCCGGTCAAGGGAACTACAGTTATGTTCTAATCCAGGGTTAATGGATTGGGGTTTATGTATGCTTCAGCATGTATATAAATGTGTTGTAACACTAAAAGGAATATAATGAAAAATCAAGCTAGTCGTCCCGATTTGGGATCCAGGGGAAAATCTCTGTGTTTATCTGTTTTATGTTTTATGCTCTTGCTATTGTTTATTTTCTGTTATAAGAATCGTGTGTAGATATTTCTGTTCAGGTTTAAAACCTACATGTCTTGGAAAGGTGCTTGGGAGCCTAGATCTCTGTTCCTGACATTCCTTGAGCTATATATCAGGAGACCCATATTATTTTATTTCCCAATAGCATTTATCCTCACTGGGACTGTGTTGTACCAGTTCTTTGGCATTTTGTATAGCAGCAACATCTCACTTTGGAGAGTGTTTGTTTGTTAGAGGCTTGTTTTCCTATCTTGTCTGATTTTTGCCTCAATATATCATACTTATTTGCTGTTGATTTTCATAATAAAATGGCTCCACATTTGTCTCACATTTTTGTATAATGATATTCATTATTATTTCCATATTTGTGTCCTATATTACTACTTTTCCTATTTTGGGATATTACAGTGGTATCAGAGCATAATCTTGGCTCATCCTATGTATTTCATCCAATATGTCATCAGAAGAGGGAGAGCCTCTCACAAAAAGAGAGAAGAGGTATCTCAATAGAAACCAGAGATATGACTGTATATATAATAGAGAAGACAATGGAAAAACTCCCATATCAGGAGAAGAGGATGACAAGGAGTTTCCCAAAATTATTCTCCAAACCATGCAACATATTGCAAGATAAATCAAGGAGATGAGTATGGATAGACACAAGGAATCCCCTAAAGGTTTTCTACATGGAGAAGGCTTCGGCATTTCACATCAGTGGCATGATCAACTCGTGAGGAAACAAGTTTCCCAACGCTCCACTATGCCTACATTATTAGCAGTGGGAAATGGAGGATTTCAAGAACAAGAAACTCCTGAAGATTACATTCTTGAGTATGAGTCTCAATCTCAGAGATTCAAAGATCATTTGAGCTTCCAGGAGTTTTGTCAGATCAAGGACAATAGGAGGCCCTGGCATCACAATAGAGGTGGAGGATTCATACAAAACAATGATCTTCACCAGACTATGGGTAGATTATTCTTGCTCGCTTTTGATGGGTCATCCAAATGCACAACCAAGTCTTGGGTGGAGAAGTTATACATATACTTCCAGTTGAACCAAGTACTAGAGATGGAAGCCATCAAAATAGTAGTGCTGCACCTTGAGGGTGAGGCACATGATTGGTGGTTTCATGGTCTTTCTACATTGGGGCATGCCAATGTGACAGCATATTTAGAGTTCACTATGAGGTTAGTGCAGAGGTTTGATCAAAGAGATTAGAAGGCACTTTTTATTGAGCTAGCTAATCTCAAACAGTCAGGTAATCTAGAAACTTACATTTCTGAATTTTTAAAACTTTCTGTTATGGTTCCTGATTTATCTATAGCTAGGAGGGTCTATATGTTTATTGATGGACTAGTAGAGCCTCTAGATGGTTTGGTTAAATCAACCAAACCAACTACCCTTCAAGATGTTGTTGAAATGGCTATAGATCTAAAAGATCCTTTGCCAAGGGCAAAGGCACCATTTCACCAAAAGCTCACTTTTCCATCAAAGGGAAAAGATGTGAAGGCTCCTCCTTCAAAGGAGAGCCAAAATAAAGGACCTCTTAGTGATGATCTCCGCAGAGACTTGAGGATAAGGAAGCTTTGCTTCACATGCCAAGAACCATGGGCACCCAGACATAGATGTGCAGCAAGGAAGGCACACTATATAGAGGTATTCTTTGATAGTGAAGAGGAGGAAGAAGAGGAACCAGAAGGAGTTCAGAGCATTGGGATAACAAGAGAAGATCCACCACCACCAAGAGGTGGGAATGGGGCATTTTCTCCAGTTAGAGGGGCCCTTGCATATTTTTAGGGATTACCCAAATATCTGACTTTGAGAGTTCGAGGTTCCATTTAGGATCATAGGGTATCAGTGTTTATTGATAGTGGGGCTACCCACAACTTTATTGATGCTCAGTTAGTATATCGGAGGGCAATACCTACTGATGACTTTGAGGGGTTTTCAGTTTTGGTCCCAGGAGCTAGAGCCATGTAGTGCATAAAGTATGTTCCGGAACTATCTGTCACCATGGGAAAATACACCTTAATTGATCACTTCTTTGTGGTTGACATCCCTGACACCAATGTGATATTAGGTGTGCAGTGGTTGATTACTTTAGGGAAGGTCACCATATAATGGGAAAATTTACAAATGGAGTGGAAAGATAAAAAGAGTGGTAAGCATCAGGTGATTAGGGGCATGCACAATTATCCCTCTCAAACAGTTTCCACATAGAAAAGAGAGTTGGATTTGCGCAGTGGAAGTAAGGATCCAGCAGCCCATTCAATTATACAGTTGAACTTGGCCCATGACACATTATTTTTTAGAGGCATTCCACCATGGAGGCCCCTAGACCATGGGTTGATGGGAGAGTTCCCACAATAGGTTGCACCATTCATAGATCCAGGAGTGGTGGGAACCTTGGGAGAACCTAGCACAGTGCAGGGAATCTTGGTAGGCTCAAGGAGGAGGGAGACATTATCCCAATATCAGTATTACCAACTCTCACCAAGAATCTTGCACTGAGAGAAGATGTTTCATGGATGGATGATGGCACCATCATGGTGCAAGAAGACCATTCCATGGCTTTGGAGAACCAGAAGATACTTCCTCATAGGGAGGAATATTCCACACATGGTAGAGAGTGGTGGACACTCATATAGACATTTGCCAAACTTAGAAGGTTTTGGATGGGTGATAGCTTCCTATGGAAGGCTAACCTCCAAAAACTTCAACCTTTACTTGAGTAGGAACAGCTACAGGAGGGGTAGCAAAGGCAGGATAGCAGCATCCCGGCATATGACTTTGGCATGAGATATGTCAAAAAAGAGGGCAACAACATGACAGGTGCTTTACCTTGCAGACCGGAAACATTGTCATTATTGGGTATAGATCCTTATTGGAGAACTCAGTTCTTGGTGGAATAATCCAAAGATATCTTCACATGCAGAGTACTTGATGGTCAATTGTTAGATGAGATATATGAAGTGAGAGATTGATTCATCTATTATCAGAGTAGTATCTTCTTGACTAGATCCTCTAAGCTTAAGGAGAAGATACTACATGCAGCATATGAGGTCTTTCTCTCCAGCCACACTGATTTCATGAGGGCATATTGAACTATCATGGATGGGTTCACTTGGGAAGGCTTCAAAGAGGAGATGCACCAGCATATCAGGATATGCATGGGTTGTTTGGAGATTGTGGAGAGACACAACTACTTGGTAGAGTTGTCACAGCCACTTCCTTTCTTGATGGGAATGAGGGGAGGCCCGTCTATGAGCCACTTCACCAGCTTGCTCAAGGTACATGGTAAGGAATGTGTTTTTGTGCATAATGATCCACAACTAAGTATTTGTATTTCCTTTCCATCCATGTACAGTTCATTGCTCCAAAAGGGGGCACTCTTTCCTATATACTTCTTGGTCCATTTGGGGCCATAAGCAGTGATGAGGATGACCACTCCCTAGGATATTTTTGGGAGATGATATATTACTCAAGGTGTGCCTAGTTGGCACCACACATTATTCACCTTCTCCGGGCATGTGAGAGGATTGGGGCAGCAAGAAAGTGGTTGAGAAACCACTCATCATATCATATTCTCAGGTAGTTAGGACTAATACTGTGTTGATTCCACTTTAGGGACTGTTATCCTCCTCTAGTATTTCATATCGCAGCTAGTGTGTCTTTGATTTTGATCCCATATGTTGATGATATTTTCATCGTTGTTGTTGGCATGTTTGGAGGGATGGCACAGGGACTGGAGTTTCCCATTGGGAATGAGATTCCTCACACTTATTATGCCTCATGCTTTAGGGATAACATTGGACAGTATATGGTTGCTACATTAGATCTCTTGTTTCCTTATGAGGTGAGTCATTTGGTTAACTTGAGAACTTGGGAGGAGCATCTCATGAGCACTTGGGAGGATCATTTCAGGGATGGATTGATTGGGGGACACTTGGTTCGTGAGGAGGGATTATCATATGGAGATGTCACAAGGGAAGGAGGAGAAGTTTTATAGCACTCACCGTTACAGTTGCTTGAGGACAAGAAACATTTGGGAGGGGAGGACTGTAATATTCCAAATTAACTTTCAACTTGTTGGAATATTAAAAAAAAAATTTGCCACTTAGATAGAGGAATAAGAGGGTAGGGAGACCCATAAATCTCCTTAGTAGGAATAAAATCACTCCTAATGTGAATAAGGAGCATCTTAATAACTGGATAAAGCACCCTCATGTTTGAATAGAGGATGAAGCATGTGAATGGGGTCAAGCTTGACCAAATCAACAGCGCTGGTATGAAGGGAGTGGATAGTTAACGAGAGACAGTGCAGTGTTAATGGGAGGAATTCTCCATGAGAGTAGTGGCTTTAATGAGTGGGACCCAAGGTGAGAAGGCTCACAATGCATATAAGGAAGGGGAAGGAATCCATAGAAGCCATGGTTATGTTTTTGGTCTGATATGACTTCTTGCACACTGCAGTTGTTTAGCGAAGTCTACTGTGTTGTTTAGCACAAGGGTGTTCCCAAGAGGGAATCCCACCCTCATCCTTGGGGGACTTAGAGTGCCCACTCAGGAGAGGTTTGTTGAGCTACATTTCCACATTTCGGCATCAGGCCAAGCTTCAGTCTTCATCTACAATGCAGCTTCTTCCAAGGTGTTGAAGCCCCTAAATTCCTAGCTTCAAACATTGGGGAAACCACCCGGTCCAGACCTTGGTACAGCTCCTTTTCCGTTTGTGATAGTGGCTCCAACTGGATAATATAGGACCAGTTTCCCAATAATAAACGGAATGAGTTGGTGATGAGGTATTTGTATAATGGATGGTGAAATTTTGATATTTAATCTACTACTTGATAAATACAAATAACTCTAAACTAACCCGGGTATTTAAAGATGAACACGATTTAAGAATAATTTCAATTAAACAAACAATCATAAAGATGATTTATTTATTTAAAAGAAAGATGAGATTTCATATGATGATAACTTTGTTTAAGAAATTAAACAGAGTTATAATAACATATCGTATTCATAGATTTATATTTATATATTATCTATACATACTATGAAAGATAACATTTCTATATTTTCATAAATGATATAACAGAGAAATGTTTTAGAAATATATATATATATATATATATATAGGAATAGCAATTTTAATAGGAATATTTCATCGCATAAGAAAAATGAAACAGAAATGATAAAAATACCAGATACATTTAAAATTCTCTGATGCAATTGATACTCTGATCCTGATATTTCACTTAGAACTATCTCCAAAACGCAAAAGTGCATACTCTTAAAAATTATTCCTCAGAAAATCACAGAATGTGATCCATCATAAAAATAATATATTTAGAAGTACAAAAGTGTATCTTCCAAGTCAAAAATTATTACAAATTCAGGACCCTTTTCTAAATATATGAAAGGGGTTTAAATAGTACTAAAAATTCTAACAAACTATCCTAAACATCGTTTAGATGCTGTTGTGAATACCAAATCATGAAAGCTGGGGATGAGATTTTACAAAAATAGATTGGTATTTCCCATCAGAATAGACCTAAGATACTTCCTACATATCTAATGTGTGCAGCTGGCATATCGATAACATATCTTTGACTTTTGGCAAATGACTCAGACGAGAATGTAGTTGACCGGTGTAGGTGGCATCAAAAAATTATGGAAGCATATTAGCAATAGCATGGGAGAGGTATTTCATAGTCAATTGTTGGCTGTGTGGTTTGACTAGATATGACCAGAATGTATCCCATGTTAGCTCTTGTATTGCATCAATTTGTTGGTACCTACTTTTCAATTCTTGCTCCCATTGTTTTTCTAACTCTTTGACCTTCGGAAGTTGTCCTGGAATGTGATCAAAGATTAAGTTATCAGTATGTAGGTTATCATTGATTAACTCTACCACATTGTTCATTAAAACTCTCGCCCTAGAAATGGCTCTCTCTGTTTTAATTAACTGTGCCTCCCATTCTACAAATAGAATTTATTTATGTGCTTCTTGAATTTTAGGAAAATTAGCTGCAATTCCTTGATTTGTTTCTTGCCATGTGAGAAATAGTGAGATTTTCTCATCGGCATCTTCAGATTCAAGTCTTGAGTTTGTTGTTTTCTCTGCAAGTGACATGGTTATTTCACATAAAGGATCAACCATTGTTATCTTCTGAGATAAAATATCAAGTTGTAATGATAACGTTTTATTTGATTCAAGGGCTTCCTTCTTGAATTGATCTACCTCAGGATAATCTTTAAATATTTGTAGTTTTGCTTGGAATATTGCATTATGTTCCTCCTTGGCCACTTTTTCTCTTTGAAGCAATGTCTGTAATTCATTTACCTCTTGGGACAGTTGTTGTTGTTTTTGTATAGCTTGTTGGTCAAGCTCTTGTCTTTCAGAATTTAACTTTTCTTTAAGTTCTTCATTCTGTTGTCTTTCTTCAACTGATTTATGCTCTAGCTGCACTATTATTTGGTCTTTTTCCTTTATTAAAAATTTAACTTGGAAGCTTTATCTATGGTTGCTACTGTATAGGCTCCTACATACTGAGATAGTTTTGTTAAGTCCTCTGAAGGATCAATTTTGGAGTTTTTCCAAACAACATCCATCAATTCGGCCTAGGACGATGATAATAGATTGTGGTCAAGTTTTCTTTTCTTTCTTTGCCTCTTAACCACAGCTCTATGCTTTGGACTGTACAAAATGTCCAAGGGTGGGATATCTTCAACTTTTAACACAATCTCCTCAGATGGATTCTCAAGAATAATTTCAACATCTGGAGTGTTGATATTACCGACTATCTCTTTAACTATGATGATAAATGTCTGTGTTGTATTCAGCTTCTGGAAATCATTCTGTCCTTTGATCTGTTGATTGAACTGTTCACATTCTTTTGAATTAACATGTATATCAATATCGGAGAAGTTGTCAACTTTTTTTCGTGTGTTTACCTTTTCATTTTGAGTATCAATATTTTTTCCCTTTTCTTCTTTTTGTTCTTCCTGGGATAGCAGAGGAATCGTTTGTAGCTGGTCAAGTGGAATTGTTAGTAACCTCTTATTCCTGTAAAGTGTGAATTTCTCCATATCGCTTGTTTCTAGTTTTGAACTTACTTGTTGTTGAACCTGTGTAAAACCTTCAACTAATACAAATATCTCATCGAAACTAGCATCTTCATGTTCAAACTTGGAAATTTGTACCATATATGTAACATTAAGGGCGATTTTCTTCAGGTCATATTGCCTTGGGGTGATGAATTCTAGTTTGAGTTCTTTAATTTTCAGGGCTTCTTTTTCTGCATGCTTGAAATCATTGAGAGTGTAAGATCCAATTTTGAGAGGAAATTTAGGCCACATTTGTTTCTTGGAGGTCTTAAGATTCTTGGACAAACCTTTCTCTGTAATCTGATAGGAAATTTCCTGAGCTAGTAATTTATCAGGAATGTATAGAGGCAAAACATGAGGGTTGATTACACTTCCGAATATTCAGATGTAGGTGAAATTCTCCTATCCAAACCAATTTCCAATTAAAGTTAGGTCAAGTTTGGCCTTATCTGATAACCGTGAAGGGAGTTTGTTAAAAGTGGCTTGATGAATGGGCAGTATAAATCCATGGCAAATCTTATATACATGGTTTTTGTAATGGGATTTCCATAAATATTTATGATATATGAATAGGAGTGGGGTCCTGAGGAGTCCAGTTCCATCCTAAAATGGGAAACTCGGAATTGAAGCATATGGCATCTATAATGTAAGCACACATATGAAATGGGGTTGTCGTTCCGGTAGACATATGCCTATTCTTTCTATAATCAAGAATTTTATTTGCTATGTTATTGGATAGGATGACTGACCAATCCATAATATAAGAATTCACAGTGACATCAATTAGAGGTACCATTTCAATAGAAAACCTTGCAGAATTGGCAATTCCAAATAGTTTGCATATCATGGCAGCAGCGTAGCAATAGGGAGGTGTTAGAGATTCTACAGAGTACTTACCTGAGGATTCATGCTTGTGTTTCTCTGGAGCTTGCTTCCATTCTCTAATAGGTTCTAATTCTATTTCATTTTTTGTAGCGAAATCCTCTAGAAATGCTTTGTTGTAGATCTTCTAAGGCTTTGGTAGATGATACATTGCCCTGATATCCTCTGATTTAAAGGATCTGAACATCTTCCCACCAACTGTGAAAAATGATCTCTCTATGGTGTTTATGCTTTCTATTACCCATCGTACTAAATCATAGTATGGATGTACATTTACTCAAGCCGCTACTCTATGAAGTTAAGAATCTGCCAGTTCTTTGAGGGGATTATCTGATTTTGGGTCCTCATCTGGCACTGTCACTTTTTCTTCTATCACAGTGGGATTTTAAGCTTCAAGCATATTATAAACCCCTTCCCATGACATATTTCTAATACCAAGGCATGTGGTATCGGTTATTAACTTAACTTTGGCTGGCTTTTCTTTCGGGATGGTGGTAACCTTTGCTTTCTTAAGCTTCTTTGACATTTTCTCTGACTTGAATCATTTTAACAGGTCTCCAAATAAGCAGAATAGCTATTCTACAGATTTTTAAATAAGTGGGAAATGAAAATTTCTCTTAGAATCGGGAGGAAAACAACGAAGAATAAATAGCATCATGTGAAAGGAAATCATTTAAAGGAATGTTATATTATTGAAAAAAAAACAATCTGCAAAGGATTTCGTTCATGAATCACACTTAATGATCTCCGTCTTAAAAATTAAATGCCATTATGGAAAGTCAAATCACGCATTCACATTTGAGTTAATGTTATGACTTATCTGATTTCCGATCAATGATGATCGTACATTGGGGATCGGCAATTTCAAAGTCTCGGTTTAACGATTATCATTTGAAGCTTCTGATTGCGATCGCTGACGAGTGATGTGATTTGGAGTGATGAGCGATGAGCGATGACCGTTTTTTTTTTAATTTATCGCATCAAAACTTTTGAAATGAATGCATAAGGATGCATTAAGTTTTCTGCCGATTCGCGATTGCGATTGGACTTATTGCATTGGAGTTTTTCAAAAGGGACCAATTGTGATATAATTTTCCGCCGATTTGTGATTGCAATAAGACTTAATCGCATTGAACTTTTCGAAGGGAAGAATTAACCTTATGTTTAATGTCATATGTGATTTTGTGATCCGATCTATCGCATCGAAATGATGAGAAAGCTTTTTTTTGAATTTATTCCTATGTGATATGTGATTTAGCGATTCACTTTATCGAATCAAAACTTTTGGGAAAATGACATATTGAGCTTTTCCTTTCATACTTTGTGAAATGCGATAAAGGCTTATTTTTAGGCTTTGCTTTGTTTTATGATTCATTTGATTTACTTTTAATATTTACATATATACAAAGGTTTTTCTTTAATCTTTGCAATAAGCGAAGCTAGGAAAAATTATTGAATCTAAAAAGAAAGAGAAAAAAAAAGGGACCCATTTCTTATAAAATTAAAAAATATATTTTGAAATGGGGAGGGTTGTTGTACAGTACAACAATTGGCGATTCACTGGGAGAAACAGTTATCTCTGAAAAAATAAAGTGAACACTAAATTTTTTGTAAGTAGAAAGATTTGAGGGCAAAGAAAACTATCTTGAAAAAATTTAAATAAAATATAATTCTGAATCAAATTAGGAATTATTTACAATTTATTTTTAATCCCTTAAAATAAAAACATTTTTGTTTTGATCAAGCTTTGATTGGTTGATAAAGATAAAGAAGGGGGCTTCTCCAATTTAGCTTTGTAATTTACTCTTTCGTAATAGGTAGTGCCTCTACTGCCCACAAACATCTATAGTCTCGACATGGTTACCTGTTAACCATTAATCATCTATTATCCCATCCATCTAAGAGTATAACTTTTTAAAAGATAAATTCATAAAGATATTCTATCTTTTGTTTCTTTTATTCTTTTAACTTAAAAGCCATTGTCCTGGTTTGGGAGCTAGCTGATAACAATGCCATTCACTAGTTGTAACTAAACTGAACAAATTGGCTCGTGATGAGACCCCTTGTCTTATGATTATAATCCATTACCCTGTTTTGGTATGTAGTAGTGGTAATGTCAGTTTGAATACTTCCCTATGATCATGGTAAGTAGGCTCATGATGAGAACTCTTATCTTTTATATTAGACACACAATTTTTTAGAATTACATTCTAAAAAATCATAACCTTAGTGGATGGGGTGAATGATTCTCTCCTTAAGAGTCAATGGATGACCTTTTAGAGTTTTAAGTGCCAAAATTTGGAAAAAGTCTTTACTTTTTATAAATAACCTCTCTCTACTTTATAAACTTTCGAATAATTTACAATATTTTCAAGGTTTCGGAAGATTTTGCAAATATTAAAATAAGTTTTCAGAGTTTTAAATTTCATTTTAACTTTCCAAAACTTTAATCACTTCCTTAAAAATTTCTATCTACATAAACAAGTATTCCCAGTATTTTCTTGAAGATTTTTTCAATAGTAAAAGGTCAATGGAAGACTATTAACAACATTATTTAGAAAACAAAAAAACTTGCATAATGAATATATACAGGTAAGAAGGGGTTGCCTTCTTAGGAAAAGAATTTTTTCAAAATAAGCCCATTCACAGGAAGAGAATCTCTCTTTCCTGTTAGATCTTGTAATATGAATGTTGATGAGCCTATCTTTTCAATGATTTGGAATGGTCCAAGCCACATCTTTTGAAATTTAGTATGTTTTCCTTTATCTTTGTGTGCTTTGTCCCATTTCAAAACAAGATCACCGATTTGTAATTTTTTAGATCCAGTAGAATTTGCATCAAAAGAAGATTTTATAAGTTGTTGATGTTTAACATGAGTGATTTTGGCTTTTTCCCTTTCTTCATCTAATTTGAGGATTTGATCAAATCTTAGTTGGACAGAAGATGAAGGATTTTCTTCAATAAATTGTACTAGGGCTAGAGATGGGAGTGCTAGGTTTGAAGGTATTACGGCTTCTTTCCCATACACAAGATTGAAAGGTGAAGTGCCGATTGAATATTTCTGAGTTATACGATCAGCCCATAGTGAAAAAATCAAAGACATATGTCAATTCTTTTGATTTTGATCTATTGTTCTTTTGATGATTTTAATGAGATTTTTATTAGTTGATTCTGCCAAACCATTACCTTGGGGGTAATAATTTGCAGAATATTTTAATTTGAAACCTCTTTTGAGAGCAAATTCCATTATACTATTTCCAGAAAAATAAGATGCATTATCAAAAACAAGGGCATTAGGTACACCAAACCTGGTAATGATGAATTGGTCAATGAATTCAATGATTGCATCATAATTGGCTACCTTTAAAGGAATTGCCTCTACCAATTTTGTGAAGTAATCCATTGTTATAAGGATATAGCTGTGTTGCTTGGAAGAATGTGGAATGATTTCTCCAATAATATCAAGTCCCCATTGTTCAAATGGTTGCTCAATGTTTACTGGTTGTAAAGGAAAAGCTGGTTTCTGTTGTCTCCCACTGGCAGTTTGGCAAGTCTCACATTTCCTTACATAGTTATGGGCATCTTTAAACAAATTAGGCCAATAATATCCAACATGAATTATCTTGTGAGTTGTAGTATCTCCTCCAAAATGTCTACTTGCTAGTCCATCATGTAATTCCTGCAAAATCTTGTGTGCTTCAGTTTTCTCTAGACATCTTAGAAAAATGGAATCATAATTTCTTATGAATAACACATCATCAATGATTTCAAAATTTTTAGCTTTTAATCTTAAAGCAAACTTACTTTTATAGTTGAGATTAGGAGGAGCATACCCATTTTTTAAGTAAAAGATCAGATCAGCATATTGAGATTTAGAATTTATGATACTTATCTCGTTTACCTAAACAGTATTATCTTGATCTGGATGTTCTAGAATATTGGAAGATCCTGCTAATAACCTGCAAAAACCTTGTCCCCTAACAATTTTAGCTGGTTTAATTTCAATATCATATTCCTGTAATGTTGTTACCCAATTGGCCATTTTTTCTCCTACTTCTCTTTGTACTAGCAATTGTCTCACTGCAGAAAATTGGGACAATGACTTTTGTATGCATTTTAAGGAGAAATGGCCTAAAATGTTTGATAGATTTAAACACAGCAAAAGCTTATTTTTCTAATTTTGAATAGTTAAGTTCAGCTCCTTGTAGATTTGAACTAAAAAAGGATATAGGTGCTTCAATCTGATGATCATTGAGTTGTGTCAAAATGGCAGCATAAGATGTTTCAGTAGCTAGAGTATACAAAATAAAATGATTAGAAAAATTAGGAGTAATCAATGTTGGAGCATTAATAATTTCCTGTTTGATTGAACCAAAGGCTTCTTTTTCTTTATGCCCACATTTGAAAACTGAATTCGTCCTAATCATCGTTTCTAATGGTAAAACTATATGAGAATAATCAGGAACAAATTTTTTTACAAAATTTATATGTCCTAAAAATGATTGCATGGATTTCTTGTTATGTGGCAAAGGGATATCAGAAATCTCCTTTATTCTGTCAGGGTCAATATATATACCATCCTTAGATACAATAAATCCTAAGAGTTTCCCTTCATTAAGAGCAAAGAATGATTTTTTTTGTATTTAAAGAAATACCATACCTTTTACATCGTTCAAAGATCTGTTTTAAATCATGTAAATGGTTAGATCTTTTCTTTGAAAAGACAGTTATGTCATCAAGATAGACAACAACTGACCTATTAATCAAACCTTTGAAAGCTATATCCATGGCTCTTTGGAATGTAGCTCCAGCATTTATTAAACCAAAAGGCATTTTTTGGTAGGCATATGTTCCCCAGTTAGTTTTGAATGTAGTTTTCAGTCTATCATCGGGATGCACCAGTACCTGATTATATCCTGAAAAACCATCAAGAAAAGAGATTAATTCAGAACCAACTACTACTTGAAGTATATGTTCCATTGTAGGTAGTGGGAAATTATATTTTTGACATGCCTTATTGAGATTTCTAAAATCTATACAAATCCTAATATCTCCATTCTTCTTCCTAACATGTACCAAATTCAAGACCCAATTCGAATGTCTAACAGGGAAAATAATTCTAGCTTTCAAGATTTTATTCAAATCTATTTTAATTTGACTTTCCGAGTTGTGATGAATCTTCCTTAATTTTTGTTGAACAGGTTTTACATCGGAGATCATTGGAATTGTATGCTGAATGATAGAATTATCATAAGTTCTCAAATCTTCGTAATTCCAAGCAAAAACACTTTTGTATTTGTTTAGAAGTTTGATGAAAGAAAACCTTTCTTCTTGTGTTAGCTCGAGTCCTAGATTGACATTTTGTGGTTTAGATTCAGTACCAAGATTTATCAACTCAAACTCTAAATTTGAACTTTGAAGTTTGGCATTAGTAACATTTTTGAATCTATCTTTGATATCATAGAGATCTTCAAGTTTTACCACAGATTTTGGAATGGAATTTTCATTTTTTTTTAATTTTATTTGAATATCATGATCACTTTCATCAACTATTTGATCATCATAAGATTTCTCCGAGGTTAAGAAGTTTAGGATATCTTCATCATGATTGAACACTCGCCAGTTGGTAACATTATCAGGGACAGATGGTCGAAATATTAATTCAACTGAAAACCTATCTGGACTATAATCCTCAGCTGGAAGGAGCTTAGAAGCAACATTAGCTAATAAATCAGCTACTGAATTCTGAGATCTAGGAATAGGGGAAATATTGAATTCTAGAAAATGAGTTGTAAGATCTTGAACAAGGGTTTGGCAATGTTTAAGATGACCTGAACGACAATGAATAGTATTTCTTACTTGCCTGATGACAATTTCAGAATCACCATATACCTTTAGATATTTGACATTCAACCCTATTGCTTTATAAATTCCTTGAATCAAGGCTTCATATTCTGCAATGTTATTTGTACACTCAAATTCTAGTCTGCATGACAACATAGTTTTTTCCCCTTCTGGATTAACTAAAATACATCTTGCTCCTCCACCATCATTGGAATTTGATCCATCAAAATAAAAAGACCAAAATAAAGACTTATCTACATATTTATTTACAGATTGATCAGCAATATTAATACATCTTGAAGTATCAGTATGTGAGAAATTTTCAACTTGTGAAGTGAAACTATTTACAGAGAAAGGTGATTGTTGGGCATTAAAATTTCCAAAGAATGATTCAACTGAGTAATTTCCAAGAATGTTATTATTGAAAGCTACAAGTTGGTTTTCCTGTTCAAACTCTGTTACTGTATGAGTCATGTGTTTCTCCCGCTCAATCTTAATTTGATTAAGTTTCCCTTTATAGGGAAGCCACATGTGAGACCAATCTGTAGAAATGTGTCCATGGAGTTTTTCAAACCAATCCCTGCTTAAAATTAAACCATAAAACTTAGGGATGTCTACAATCAATATATCAATTCTCTGAACTATTCTAGGATCAGCTGCTAGCCTAATAGTGACTAAATTAATCTCCCTTAAGACTTGCACTTTAGTTCGATCTAATTGGACAATATAAACTGCAGATTTCTAGGGTTCAATGTTTAATTTAGAGCACACTAAGGTTGGAATTATATTTGATGATGCTCCTGAATCTATCAAGCAGTTATGTAAATTCCTATTATAGATCTCATAAGTTAAAAGAAAAGGAGGTTTTTGTGAATTAGATCTATCTCCAATCAAAACAGTATCAGTAGCATCTACTTTATCGGGTGGCTTACCTGATCCTTTGGCTGCTTTGGATATTACCCCATTTGGACGAGGAGAAGTAGGAGCTACATTTAGTTCTTTTAATAACAACTTCTTTTGAAGCTTGATCTTGCTGAGTTCATGCAAAGAAATATTTGCTCTGGTCTTCTTCATATCTTCTATAATGTTATAATCCATAGAATCAGACACTAATAACATTTTAGATATTGATGGATAATTAGAAGATGATGATTAATTTTGGGTAGGTGAAGGAGAAGCTTTCTTTACAGGAGCTTTATCTTTAGTAGGAGTTGAATTTTTCTTCTTGAGAGATGTTTGAACAAGTTCTGTTGCACTCTTACTTCTTGTACTCACTAGGAGAGCTTCTTGTTCATTTTTGTTCTCTGAGTTAGGCAAAATAAAATCCCACATCCCATGGCATTCAACTAATTCTTCTTCTTCGTTTTCTTCTGATGATAGAAGTGTATCTTCTTATTCTTCTTGCTCTAAATCTGACTCTGCATTAGATATTGCATTAGGTGGTTTAGATTCAGTTGTCTGATCCCTCTTGAATTCCTAAAGGGCCTTTTAGTGGAAGTTTCAGCTACTTGTTTTTTAATTTCTACAATTTCATTAGACATAGTTTTTAGGACTGTTTGTAATCCTTCCATATCATATGGGTCTTTAGGCGCTTTCTTCTTTGAATCATCCTTGAAACTAACTTTTTTGGATTTTCTCTCTTCATTAGAATTTTTTTTCTAAAGCAATGATATGTTTTTCTACTGTGATTGCTTCCTTCATATTTTCAGCTAGTGTGGGTTTAGCAGCTCTATCGACAAAGATGGCTATGTTTGAAGGTAAAGTAGATATATACCATTCACTTAAGATTTCTTCACTAGTTTTTGATGTTGCAGGAATTTTATTCAATAGCTTGTTAAATCGGGAGTTGAAATCTTTGACGAGTTCTTTGGATTCTGATTTAAAAATAGAGAGATCATTAATCAGAGTTGTTATTGACCTATCATCTCCGAATTTGGTTAGAAATTGTTCTTGAAAAATATCCCAATTAGTAATGGATCCTAATGGTAATGAAAAATACCAAGATCCCGCTGCTCCTTGCAAAGTGTATGGAAATATTATGACCACAGCATCTTCTTGTGTTACTCCATTTAAATTTACAGACAACATGAGGTTGTTAATGTGTTCTTCAGCTAGTATGCCAAGGTCAGGACTAAACTTTGGTAGCCATTTTTCAGGATTAGCTGGTAATTAACTCAAAGGTGCATACATTGAAACAACTCCTGGATTGGTCCATGGTATTTTTTGAGGCTGTGCCATCCTTGTACTAACGGTAGAGGAAGCTGAAGGAGCAGTTGAAGGCGATTGAGTAGATGTTGTTGAAACAGCTGTTCTTTTTTGGATTGTGATTTGAAGTTGGGAAGTAGATGGAAATGATGTGAAAGATGTTGATGATAGTGATGAAAGAGTCTCACTATCTGAATCTAAAGGTGTTTTTCTAGCTCTTTTTGACTTGGCAGAGGAATTTCAGTTGCTAAAATACCAAGCTTTTCACTCTGCAATCTAGTAAGAGGTTGAGAAGGAATGTATTGTGAAGTAACACTGCCTTAGGATAGCTCAGATTCTTCTTGTGATAATGAAAACCCTTTGATTTTATGAATTAACGATTGTACCTCAAGAGATTCAAAAGATTATTCCTCTGATATATTTAGGGTTTTGGTAGTGGGTGTAGTAATTTTATTTTCAACTTCTTCCCTAGAGATTTGAGATGAAGGAGAAGTTGAAGAAGGTGATGAGGGTGAATTGCTCTTGGAATGGCCTATGCATTTGGATTTACTTTCCATTCATAGCTTAGGTCCTCCTTCTAGTGCCAAAAATGTTGAAGCCCCTAAAATCTTAGCTTCAAACATTGGGGAAACCACCCGGTCCAGACCTTGGTACAACTCCTTTTCCGTTTGTGATAGTGGCTCCGACTAGATAATATGGGACTAGTTTCCCAATATTAATTGGAATGAGTTGGTGATGAGGTGTTTGTATAATGGATTGTGAAATTTTGATATTTAATCTACTGCTTGATAAATACAAATATCTCTAAACTAACCCGGGTATTTAAAGATGAACACGATTTAAGAATAATTTCAATTAAACAAACAATCATAAAGATGATTTATTTATTTAAAAGAAATATGAGATTTCATATGATGATAACTCTATTTAAGAAATTAAATACAGTTATAATAACTTATCATATTCACATATTTATATTTATATATTGTCTATACATACTATGAAAGATAACATTTCTATATTTTCATAAATGATATAATAGAGAAATGTTTTAGAAACATATATATATAAACAATAGCAATTTTAATAGGAATATTTCATCGCATAAGAAAACTGAAACAGAAATGATAAAAATACCAAATACATTTAAAATTCTTTGATGCAATTGATACTTTGATCTTGTTCTTTCACTTAGAACTATCTCCAAGACGCAAAAGTGCAGACTCTTAAAAATGATTCCTCAGAAAATCACAGAATGTGATCCATCATACAAATAATATATTTAGAAGTACAAAAGTGTATCTTCCAAGTCAAAAATTATTACAAATTCAGGACCCTTTTCTAAATATATGAAAAGGGTTTAAATAGTACTAAAAATTCTAACAAACTATCCTAAACATCGCTTAGATGTTGTTGTGAATACCAAATCATGAAAGCTGGGGATGAGATTTTACAAAAATAGATTGGCGGTTCCCATCAGAATAAATCTAAGATACTTCCTATGTATCTGATGTGTGCAGCTGGCATATCGATTACATATCTTTGACTTCTGGCAAATGACTCAGACGATAATGTAGTTGACCGGTGTAGGTGGCATCAGAAAATTCTAGAAGCATATTAGCAACAGCATGGGAGAGGAATTTCATAGTCAATTGCTGGCTGTGTGGTTTGACTAGATATGACCAGAATGTATCCCATGTTAGCTCTTGTATTGCATCAATTTGTTGGTACCTACTTTTCAATTCTTGCTCCCATTGTTTTTCTAACTCTTTGACCTTCGGAAGTTGTCCTGGAATGTGATCAGAGATAAAGTTATCAGTATGTAGGTTATCATTGCTTAAGTCTACCACATTGTTCATTAAAACTCTCGCCCTGGAAATGGCTCTCTCTATTTTAATTAACTGTGCCTCCCATTCTGCAAACTGAATTTCTTTATGTGCTTCTTGAATTTTAGGCAGATTAGCTGCAATTCCTTGATCTATGTCTTGCCATGTGAGAAATTCTGAGATTTTATCATCGGCATCTTCAAATTCAAGTCTTGAGTTTGTTGTTTTCTCTGCAAGTGACATGGTTATTTCACATAAAGGATCAACCATTGTTATCTTCTGAGATAAAATATCAAGCTGTAATGATAACGTTTTATTTGATTCAAGGACTTCCTTCTTGAATTGATCTACCTCAGGATAATCTTTAAATCTTTGTAGTTTTTCTTGCAATATTGCATTTTGTTCCTCCTTGGCCACTTTTTCTCTTTGAAGCAATGTCTCTAATTCATTTACCTCTTGGGATAGTTGTTGTTGTTTTTGTATAGCTTGCTGGTCAAGCTTTTGTCTTTCAAAGTTTAACTTTTCTTTAAGTTCTTCATTCTGCTGTCTTTCTTCAACTAATTGCTGCTCCAGCTGCACTATTCTTTGGTCTTTTTCCTTTATTAACAAATTTCACTTGGAAGCTTTATCTATGGTTGCTGCTGTATAGGCTGCTGCATACTGAGATAGAATTGTTAAGTCCTCTGAAGGATCAATTTTGGATTTTTTCCAAACAACATCCATCAATTCAGCCTGGGAAAATGATAATAGATTGTGGTCAAGTTTTCTTTTCTTTCTTTGCCTCTTAACCGTAGCTCTATGCTTTGGAATGTACAAAATGTCCAAGGGTGGTATATCTTCAACTTTTAACACAATCTCCTCAGATGGATTCTCAGGAATAATTTCAACATCTAAAGTGTTGATATTACCGACTGTCTCTTCAACTGTAATGATAGATGTCTGTGTTGTATTCAGCTTCTGGAAATTATTCTGTCCTTTGATCTGCTGATCGAACTGTTCACATTCTTTTGAATTAACATGTATATCAATATCGGAGGAGTTGTCAGACTTTTTTCTTGTGTTTACCTGTTCAGTTTGAGTATCAATATTTTTGCCCTTTTCTTCTTTTTGTTCTTCTTGGGATAGCAGAGGAGTCGTTTGTAGCTAGTTAAGAGGAATTGTCAGTAACCTCTTGTTCCTGTAAAGTGTGAATTTCTCTATATTGCTTGTTTCTAGTTTTGAACTTGCTTGTTGGTGAACCTGTGCAAAACCTTCAGCTAAGACAAATAGGTCATTGAAACTATAATCTTCATGTTCAAACATGGCAATTTGTATCGTAGATGTAACATTAAGGGTGATTTTCTTCGAGTCATATTGCCTTGGGGTGATGAATGCTAGTTTGAGCTCTTTAATTTTCAGGGCTTCTTTTTCTACATGCTTGAAATCATTGAGAGTGTAAGATCCACTTTTGAGAGGAAATGTAGGCCACATTTATTTCTTGGAGGTCTTAATATTCTTGGACAAACCTTTCTCTATAATTTGATAGGCAATTTCCTGAGCTAGTAATTTATCAGGAATGTATAGAGGAAAAACATGAGGGTTGGTTACTCTTCCGAATATTTGGATGAAAGTGAAATTCTCCTCTCCAAACCAGTTTCCAATTAGAGTTAGGTCAAGGTTGGCCTTATCTGACAGTCGCAGAAGGGGTTTGTTAAAAATGGCTTGATGAATGGGCATCATAAATCCATGGTAAATATTATATACATGGTTTCTGTAATGGGCTTTCCACAAATATTTATGATAGATATGGATAGGAGTGGGGTCCTGAGGAGTCCATTTCCATCCTAAAATGGGAAACTCGGAATTGAAGCGTATGGCATCTATAATGTAAGCACACATATGAAATGGGGTTGTCGTTCCGGTAGACATATGCCTATTCCTTCTATAATCAAGAATTTTATTTGCTATCTTATCGGATAGGATGACTAACCAATCCATAATATAAGAATTCATAGCGGCATCAATCAGAGGTACCATTTCAATAGAAAACCTTGCAGAATTAGCAATCCCAAACAGTCTGCATATCATGGTAGCAGCGTAGCAATAGGGAGGTGCTAGAGATTCTACAGAGTACTTACCTGAGGATTCATGCTTGTGTTTCTCTAGAGCTTGCCTCCATTCTCTAATAGGGTCTAATTCTATTTCATTTTTTGTAGCTAAATCCTCTAGAAATGCTTTGTTGTAGATCTTCTGAGGCTCTGGTAGATGATACATTGCCCTAATATCCTCTGATTTAAAGGATCCGAACATCTTCCCACCAACTGTGAAAAACGCTCTGTCTGTGATGTTTATGCTTTCTATTACCCATCGTACTAAATCATAGTATGGAAGTACATTTTATTGAGCTGCTACTCTATGAAGATAAGAATCTACAAATTCTTTGAGGGGATTATCTAATTCTGAGTCCTCATCTGGCACTGTCGCTTTTTCTTCTATCACAGTGGGATTTTCAGCTTCAAGAAGATTATAAACCCCTTCCCAAGACATCTTTCTAATACCAAGGCATGTGGTATCGGTTATTAACTTAACTTTGGCTAGCTTTTCTTTCGGGATGGTGGTAACCTTTGCTTTCTTAAGCTTCTTTGACATTTTCTCTGGCTGGAAGCGTTTTAACAGGTCTGCAAATAAGCGGAATAGCTATTCTACAGATCTATAAATAAGTGGGAAATGAAAAGTCCTCTTAGAATGTGGAGGAAAACAACAAAGAATAAACAACGTCATGTGAAAGGAAATCATTTAAACAAATCTTATATTATTGAAAAAAAACAATCTGCAAAGGATTTCTTTCATGAATCAAACTTAATGATCTCCGTCTTAAAAATTAAATGCCATTATGGAAAGTCACATCGCGCATTCACATTTGAGTTAATGTTATGACTTATCTGATTTCCGATCAGTGATGATCGTACATCGAGGATTGGCAATTTCAAAGTCTCAGTTTAATGATTACTGTTTGAAGCTTTTGATTGCAATCGCCGACAAGTGATGTGATTTGGAGCAATGAGCGATGAGCGATGAGCGTTTGTTTTTAATTTAACACATCGGAAATTTTGAAATGAATGCATAAGGATGCATTAAGTTTTCCGCCAATTCGCGATTGCGATTGGACTTATCGCATCGGAGTTTTTCAAAAGGGACCAATTATGATATAATTTTCCGCCGATTTGCGATTGCGATAAGACTTCATCGCATTAGAACTTTTTGAAGGGAAGAACTAACCTTATGTTTAATGCAATATGTGCTTTTGTGATTTGATCTATCGCATCAGAATGATGAAAAGGATTTTTTTGTAATTTATTCCTATGTGATATGTGATTTAGTGATTCACTTTATCGCATTGGAACTTTTGGGCAAATGAAATATTGAGCTTTTCCTTTCATACTTTGTGAAATGCGATAAAGGTTTATTTTTAGGCTTTGCTTTGTTTTATGATTCATTTGATTTACTTTTAATATTTACATATATACAAAGTTTTTCTTTAATCTTTGCAATAAGCGAAGCTAGGAAAAATTATTGAATCTAAAATGAAAGAGAAAAAAAAGGGAACCAATTTCTTATAAAAATTAAAAAAACTATTTTGAAATGGGGAGGATTGTTGTACAGTACAACACAGGACTATGGTGTGCTGCAGGGCAGAGGCAGTGGAGGATTGATAGGGCCATTTTATGTGTTTTTTTTCTAGTGTAGGGGTATCCTTTCCATTCGGAGGCCATCAAGGAACATCCTGGAGCATTATTTCATCATTTGGCACCATACCAAACTTTTACTACCCCCTACAATGTATTTTCCCTCATAAAATGTGTTATATCTTTGAGCAGTTGTAGTGGTGGTTTCAGTGCTTCATTTGGAGGGTTAGATTTTCAGTGAAGGGATGAGCCTTTCACTTAGAGAATCTATTGGAGGATTTTCATACATTTCAACATCAGTTTCATCCACCTCCTTCTATATATTCAGTTGCAGTGATTCTTCATCCCTAGGGCTATAGTTCACCATTTTCTATTGTGTGTATTTCTGGAAACCCTTTCTAGGTTGTCTTGGAAAGGTGCTTGGGAGCCTAGATATCTATTCTCGGCATTCCTTGAGCTATATATCAGGAGATCCATATTATTTTATTTCCCAGCAGAAGCTATCCTCACTTGGCCTGTGTTGTACCAGTTCTCTGGCATTTTATATAGCAGCAACATCTCACTTTGGAGAGTATTTGTTCATTGGAGGCTTGTTTGCCTATCTTTTCTAATTTGTGCCTCAATATATCATACTTATTTGTTGTTGATTTGCATAATAAAATGGTTCCATATTTTTATCACATTTTTGTATAATGATATTCACTGCTATTTCCATTTTTGTGTCCTATATTACTACTTTTCCTATTTTGGGATATTACAGTGCTAGACTACCAATTTCAACATTTTCAGGGCATAATCACCATGTTGCATATTTTTACTCTAATTCTTTTGCATCACGCAATCATCTCCTACATCGAGTGTTGTCCTACCATATAATATATTAGACACAAATATCTTTTATGCCTTTATATTTTGAACTTGTGATAGATAGGGTCTATTTCTTGGCATATATCTCCTTTTCACACTCATACTTCTATTCTATAATGATTTTGATATTAAACTTATCTTAGATATTGTGGATGAAAAAAATATTCCAATGTTGCAGGTCTAGTTCCCGAGTAGCAGGTAAATTTTGTATAGTTTTGTTATTTAAATTTTAGTGAGACTATAACTTTTGTGTGTGTGTGTATTATTTAAAATTATTTAGAACAACTTTGTAAATTTTAAAAACATTTATAAAACATGGGGTGACAAGTGTGGGGCGTGTAAGTGCACCCTAGTGGACAACCAAATTATTATTTTCATGGAGCTTGGGAAAGGCTACCAATAACTAGGTAGAGGCTTATTCCCTCCTTAGGGGGTTTTCAAATAAATTTTTCTTCATATTATTAAATTGATCATATTATGTGAATTCAAGGTCAAAATTCATCTCTTTACTTTAACTCTTATCCATAAGACCTTATGATTAATATCATATTTAAAAGGATCATAACTCTTTTTATTTTTATGGAAGATTTGAAAGTGATACACATCCTTTGGCACAATAATTTTATCCAACAAGATGATCGTGTATGAAATTTGCACCATCCATTTAAACGGTTAAGTGAGTCGTTATCCAATTCCTTGATTTAATGACAAGTTGTGGCAGAACTCATTTTAGAAAGAGAAACCGGGTGGTGGGAGGGTTAATTTCACTCTCTCATGAATAATTTCCATGATGATATATCCAAATATAATCATGAAAATTGTGGGAAAAAAGTGCCACTTAGTCATGGAAAATATAATATGGTACTAGCTTGAATGAAGGTATTTATGGCTAGATAAGATGGAAATAACACTATGGTGAAGTCCTACACTAATAGGAATGGGTTCAGTCCCCATGGGAGTTGACATAAATGGTTGGTATGGTTTTATACAATTTTCTATTATTCTATGGATGGACAGAGTATCATTGGATTATCTTTCCCTTCATGGTTTGAGGTCATTTCTCAACAAGTCAAGATTTTATTGGTGTGTTGGATTGTGGAGAAATATTAGGTTTTATATGGCAATATTTTTCCTTACAACTCTTCCTTCATCATCCTTTATGAAGGGCTTCTCTCGCAAGTGTGGCATGTGTTTTCATCTAGGATATTTGGGTTTACATTCAAAGCTTTTGTTATTCAACTTCTCTTGGATTGGGTATTGAGCTTTGGTGGATCTTTGGGGTAGTCTTCGTATTGGAGCTTTATGATGGTTGACTCTTATAGTTAGTATGACTATAAAGAACAATTTCTCTCTCTTGGAATATGATATTAAATACCTTTAGAATTCCACGATGCAAATACAACGACAATACAACCAACCAACCAAGTTCTAGAATTTCTTTCACCATATACATACTCATAAAAGAAATAATTCAGATTCAAAGGGCTAAAGATGAGATAAGTAGCCTCTAAAAATAAATTGAAGAATTGCAACAAGCCTCGTTCCCTACTCTCTAATTATGTTATCTTTTCATATTATTAGTCATGATAAGAATGTAACTACCCCAATTATGTCGTCGTGGACTTCCACAAAGAAGAACATCATAATAATCCAATCTATAATTTGCATGGAGATTTAATTTTGTTTTATCTTAGGACATTATTATCAAATATATATTATTGGGTTTTATGGTATAATGGTTTTGTTGCTAAAACCAACCTAGACACATCTTAACTCCAGACCTACCAAGCATCAAGAGGGACGAAATCTCTTTTCACTTTAAAAGAAGTTTATATCTTCATAGATTTGATCCCTTTCCACACTTGGTAGATCTTGATTATAGGCTAGTTTTAAAAATAATATAATTTCTACTTTTTATTTCATGAATCATGTCTCAAATATACTTAAGTATTAATATTTTTTTTCTAAATAATATTTTTATAAATTAATATAAATTATAATATAGTAATAGTAATATAGTAATTTAGATTGAAATTTTTGAAATTTATATATATATATATATATATATATATATATATATATATATATATATATATATATATATATAGATATATATATATATATATATAATTTTTAATCATTAATAAATATTAATTTTTAATTTTTAATTGTCAATAAATATTAATTTTTAATTTTTAATCACAATCAAAATCAATTATTATCTTAAACTTAATTCGATCCAAGACAGTACTCAATTAACTTTGGTTGAATCTAGCACTAAGGATATCGAGCATGTTCATGCATATATATATATATATATATATATATATATATATATATATATATATATATATATATATATATATATATATATATATATATATAATTTTTAATTGTCAATAAATATTAATTTTTAATTTTTAATTGTCAATCAAAATTAATTATTATCTTAAACTTAATTCGACCCAGTACAGATGAATTAACTTTTGGTCGGAATCTAGCAATATGATATCGAGCATGTTCATGGCTTCTAGCTGTTTAACTTACACTTGTTAATCAATAAATAGATTCTACACCTTGAAAAACTCGTGAGACACTTGATCTTTGCAAATTAAATACATGATTTTTAAAATTTTGCATTGGATTTTGAATAAAATTGACAAAAAAATAAAGCTTCTAACAAAACCATTTCATCTATTACTTATACTACCATAACTTAATTCATAATCTTGATAAAAAAAATGCAGTAAGCTTTATTTATTAATCTATTTATAAATTGTAGTGTTTAATTCTATATTATTTATATATAGCATTTGGATTTCACTTATAAATTGAGATGGACATTTCATATATTTTATTTACTATAATTGTTGCTAAAGTGTTTAATTTATCTCTCATATATAGATATTCGCATTTATTAAATCATTAATATATATAGCTATGTTTTATATTAATTATTTTAATGGACCATAAATATAATTTGTATAATAAATATAGAAAAATTAAATTATTATTTTATATATTTATATTTTATATTAATTTTTTAATTTACCACACACATTAATTGTATTGTAAATTTATTAGATGGTTAAATTTAATAACCCTATATCAATAGTAGTTATTTTTTATTAATTTTAATTGATTTTAAAAATATTATTAAATTATTAATTTTTGTATTTCTATTAAAATAAATATTATATAAAATTATCACTTGAGTCTATCACATATTTGGACATTCATTTTTAATCACTAGATTTGTTCAAGTAATTTTTGAGAAAAGTGTTTAAAAATATTGACAAACTATTTTACATTACACTTACACATTTACTTAATTTATAGAAAGTCCCTCAACATAATTATATTATGGAATCATACATTTTTGTTAATAAAATACTAATAGTATGCATGTTAATATTTTAAGCTCACTGGTATAATACTACATATACTGTCACAACTTTTCATAGTATAATAGTTAAAACAAAACACATAAAATAATTAAAATTTTAAGAGATACAAAATCTTAAAAACATTTATAAAATTAAAAATAATAATAATAATAAATAAAAATGAATTAATGAGATGAAATCTTTATAATTTCAGATGAGCAGTGAGATTTAGAGGTTGTATCACTAGACGACCTCGTAAGTAAAAATAATTGAAGAAAATTTGGAGTTTTTAGTATATTTCTCTAGTTTAAATTTTATTACAAAGAAAATATAACATTATAAGAAAAGTTTCAAAATAATTATTAATTTTAAAAATAAAAATAAATTGATTAAAATTAATAAATATAAGATAACAAGTCTTCATGGGTATGGTTTGTTGGCAAATGAACATATTGTTAAGGCATTAGTGTCATTGAGAAGATCACAAGTTCAATCCTCATTTAGCTCGTGTATCGCGGGTGATGTGATTGCACTTGGAGTTTATAATGGCAACCGACAAGAATAGACTACATATCACACAAGTACGAGCCTTACCGAGTTACTTATTATGCGATAAAATTTTATAAAAATAATATAAGATAATTGATTTAAATTATTTTTTTTTAGATATTAAAAAGTTAATTTATTCTTAGATGGGGTGTGAGGCCAAGGAGTGGTAAGGTGCATGTGAAGGAGGGCGAGGCGGTACTTGAGGTCGGATGTGTGGAAAGCTCAGAAAAGGTTGATGGTCATTCAATGCTTGAGTGGCTTGGTGAATAAAGACTCCCTTGATCATCACCTCCATTGTGGTTGTATTGCATCCCTATATCTAGATATGAATATGTGGAGCATGTTGGAAATATTAAGAGGGGGTTGAATCAATATTTCATTTACAATTAGTTAATTATTGTATTATATATCATTAACATCAAATAAAACATAGATCATCAACTCATCAGAAGAGCAATACACAAGAAATGTTTAGGTGGTAAACCTTTTGGAAGAAAAACCATCGAACACTTTTCCATTATAATTTAAGAATACAATATTTCTCAACTTCAATTGAAGGTGAAACTCCAACTTCCTAATATTCTAGAAAAGCATTCAATTTCTCAGGAAGCTCCAACTCATGAAAGGATGCTCCTACACCCCTTTTTTAACATCTTCAAATAGAAGGATGCTCCAATGCCCTAGTTTTATCAGCTCCAACTGAAAGGATACTCCAACACCCTGCAAGCTCCAACTTTCCCTAGCACCACCCTGCCATCCTGAATTAATTTTAGGCTCTACCCCGAGGGAGACATTACTCTTTTGTGTTACACCGCCCAATCACCCTCAAATAAAAAAATAGAGAATAGTCATGGAATCATGTACCAGGGATAATGCCCCACTTACAAAGATATTCAATACAACTTCTCACAATAGATGTATACTCCAAATGTATAATGATGTGGCAAACTATATCAACTACCAAACTTTAGAACTAATTCGTATATTTAATCAACAACTAAAACAAAGACTTGTCTCATACCTCAATTTGTTGAAGAGTGTTTATTCTGCTACTAATGCTTTTGTCATCAAAATTGTTCAATTTTTTCTTTGGAAAATTCCCTTGATAGTTTCTTACTAGTTGTTCAATACGGACCTTGTACAAGTCACTAATTTATCCTTCCATTCCAACCACTTGAATTAGTCTGGATTAATGATATTCTTGGATATTAGTCCTTGAGGGAGAGCTAAAAATACACCTGAGTTAACTTCTTGTAACAATTGTCCCTTATATCATTCAAGAATCCTTTCAACAAAATTTAAAATAGCTTTGATACAACATCAAATACTTCAGATATTCACTAGACTTTGAAAAGATTTAGCTTCAACAAACCCTTGCACAAATGATTTTGATTGCACAAAATTTAACAAGTCAACTCACTATTCCTTATGATTATCTTCACCCTTATTAAATACAAACTTAAAAGCCTTTTGATCAAACCCTAAGAAGGTAAAGAGTATCAAAATATCTACATGAAATAGGCCTTGAAATTGTGTTAACAAATCACTTTAGACCAGTGCAATTAATTTCACAGATGTAGCCACAGGGAGATGTCTTAGAAGATCATGAACCACAAAAACTCCTCCTAATAAAATGAAAAATAATTAAGCCCAAAAACTTAGTTGAGAACTCAGACTAGAAGGAATATCCAATAGAGATATGAAATCAATTTCATTTTTTCCTCAGTGCTAAAATAAGGCTTCTGCACATGCTCAGATTATGGTTCTCAACACAATCGACTGCCTTAGATACAAGCCTCAGATATATTCCACATAAATTGTGCAATCATACCATCAATATGTTGCACAAATATCTCCAAATCAAGTGCTACATGAGTCTTCCAAGAAGGGGTCAAAGGAGAATTTTAAGAGACTTTAAGATAGTCCAAAGTAGCCTTAGGATTATTGCATGGTTAGCCTTATAAATATCTTGGAACAATGTCTTAAATGATCCGTAGAACAACCTACAATTATAATGTCAATTCATCCTTCAAATAGTCTCTAGATCCAATAAAATTTTGTCTCAGGTATCCTTTGAAAAGCCCTTGAAATCTCCACAAAAAGAAGGTTAAGTTGAGTTTCAAGCCCAAAGTGAATTTTCCCACAAAATGTTTCAAATTAAGGGCTGAAAATAAGACTTAGATAGGCTTCTTATTAGACCTCAAATTGGGGATGGGGGGGTGAAAAATGGACCTCATAATAGGTTGAAATTTCACAAAAAATCCAACCTTTACCAACAAGAAATCATTAACCAAATATAAAATATTAAGCCCAAAACTCGACCTTCTCCTTCAACTATGCATGACTACACAAGGTCACAAGTGATCACAGATAAAATCTTCAAATTATGTGCATAATATCATTACTTTTGAGGCGGAGCTGATCCCTATATTTATACAATATGTGGAGGCTTCTAGATGGGTTGACCTTACAAAAAAAATTAATGTTAACTTTCAAAAAAAAATATGGAGCAAAAACTTAATTTCCTGAAGAGCTTCCCAGATTATCCACGGTATCAAGAAACATTTGTCGACATTTCGAATCCCAACGAGGCTTTAATTTCCCTTAAAGGATGACTTCAGGAGCTTTTATGTAGCTTAAAATGGATTGATTAGGGCAAATTAAAGCACATGAAAATAATTTAATATAGATTCCATCCTTAATTATGAAATTGACCAATCACCAAGCTTCTATCAGATTTCAATTTGTGGATTCTTGGCCATAGAATGGGATTACAACTTTGATGAAGCATATCTCCTCAAACTTGAGGAGCTATGAGGCATGTCGCTTATCGTTGGAATTGGAATTAAGAGGACAATAAAATGAAGATGGTATTGGTACCAAACGTACTAATGTTCACAATCAGTTTCCTCAATGAAAGTGGGGATTCTTATGGTTTTTTCTTGGGTTGACATCAATGAAAACCATATTCCAACAATCTCTCCCTTTAGCATTTATGGCAACACACATGCTCCCCCTACAACTTGTCCTCCCCCCAAAATTCATTATTCTCATCTTCCTTTCTATATTTTTGTCCCCCTTTGACATCAATGGAAAAGGGTAACTCCCCCTGATAATATATCTTCTTCTCTTTTCCTACAGCATGCCTTTCTCCCCCTATCTGCTTGGAATTCATATCATTGTGAACTAGGTAGAATCCCAAGCTTTTATAGAAGATAATCAAAATTATATTGAGGTATAGGTTTTGTGAAGATGTCATATATTTGTTTCTTTGTCCCATTGTACTCTAAATTGATATTTTTCTCTGCAACTTGTTCCTAAATAAAGTGGTGTTTAGTTGGAATTTGTTCTGTTTTTGAATCACATGACATAAATTTTTGAGACTTATGGCATTGATGTTGTCACAAAATATTGAAATAGTCTCATCAAACTTCACTTGGAGATATAGCGGAGTTTTCTTCATCCAAAGAACAGGAGTACAACATGTTTTTGTTGTCATATATTCAGTTTTTGTCATGGACAACGAGACTAAATATTGCTTCTTTCTCAACCATGATATGGGACAATCACATAGATAGAAGGCTTCTCCACTGGTGCTTATACAAGAATACTTTTTTCCTACCCAATTTGAATTGGTATATGTTTTCAAAGTTATTTCATTCCATTTTGGATACCATAAGCTAAAATATATTATTCCCTAAAGATATTTTAAGATCCTTTTCACTGCCACAACATGGGATTATTTTGGTTCTTCTTGGAATATTGCCACCTATCCAACTTTCTAAATTATATATGGCCTCTAAGTTTTCACATACAATAGGATACCAATCATTGATCTATACAATATTTGGTTTGGTTCCTTCGATTCACCGTCCTTACTTAACTTGCCACAAGTCACTATGGGAGTGCTAACTAGTTTACATTCTCCCATTTTTTACCTTTTCAACATTTCTTCAATGCACTTGGTTTGAGAAATAAATATTCCAACATCTTCCTGAGATATTTGGAGTCCCAAGAGGAAGGTCGACTCACCAAGTAAGTACATCTCAAACTCACTATGCCCATTGTTATAAATCTTCTTACTCAATGTGTCATCATCGCTTCCAAAGATGATGGCATTCACATACACCTCAATGATGTTCGTTTGTTTTGTTCAAATTTTATATATAATTTTCTATCGGCACTACTTTTTTTGCATCCTTGTTGTTGAAAATACCGGTCTATAGATGGATATGAGGCTTTAGGAGCTTGTTTGAGAACGTACAAAGCTTTCTTCAAAATGCACACATAGTTTTCTTTTATGTAAGAAAAAATCCTTCTAGTTTTTTTATGTACACTTCTTCTTCTAATTCTCCATTTAGAAAATCTAATTTGACGTCCATATGGTATACCTTAGTATTTCTTAAGCAATAATAAGCCAAGAACACCGTAATAGATTCCATAATGACAACAGGTAAAAATGTCTCTTCGAAATCTATCCCTCCAACTTGCACATATCCCTTACATTGAAACTTCTCTCTATTCGTGGTCATTTGTCCAACTTTGTTCAACTTTTTCCTAAAGACCCATTTTGTACCAATGACATTTTTGTCCCTAGGTATTGGAAAAAATTCCCATGTTTTATTATTCTCTATCTGTTCTAGTTCTTCTTCCATGGCTTTGATCTAGTGTTCATCATGGTTTGCTTCTTCAAAACTACTAGTCTCAATTGTGGATAACAGCAGAAGATGTCCTTGTTCTAGCATGTGTATATGTCAACTTCTTCTAGTTCTTATTCCTACATTCATATCACCCATGATTTTCTCTGATGGATCATTCTTATGATACCATAATTTAGGAGTCTTAGAAGGTGCCTACTAATTATCTTATATTTCTTCCTGGTTGACATATGTCTCTTGTTCTTATTCTCGTTGTTAATCTTCTTTTATTCTTCCTTCTTCTCTATTTATTTTTTTTCTTGCTTCTATGAAGATGAGCATCCTTGCTTAGTCTTTGACCCACGAACTTCATTAAAAGTTACATTAATTCTTTTTACTATCTTGTTGAGCCTCAAACTATAACATTTGTATGCCTTACTTTTGTGATAATACCCAACATATATATTGTTAGGTCCCTATATTACTAGTATAGTCCCTTATTGTTGTTAGTTAACCCCCTTATTGTTATTATTGTACCCTTGTAACCCCCATATTGTTATTATTGTGCCCTTAAATTATTATTGTTAGGTCGTCTAGGATTACATTGTGGCCCCATGGACTCCTATATATAGAAAGGAGGTTTTGTAATTTGTATCATCCAAGAATTTTTCATTCATGTAATGTATTGGAGGTTTCCCCCTCGAAGTGGCTATTTCTAAGGTGTTGAAATCTCTTTTCTTCTGTTTTTGGAGCTGGTTTCACAACATTTGGTATCAAAGCTTTGGATTCTAGGGTTTTCACTACTCCAAACCGGTTATCGTGGAATTTTCGCTATAAATTTTTTCTACGAAGGTTCAGAAGCTGAAATTTTTAGAGTGCAAAGCCGAAATCCTAAGAAACATTGTTGCAAAATTTTAGAGCTCGGTTCACAATATTTTCGAAGATATGATCTGTGGAAGTTAGGGCTTTTTGCAGGCTCCTGAATTTAACCTAAACAGGTCATCGTGGCATTTGTGCTATAACTTTTTTCTACAAAGTTTCAAAAGCTGAAATTTTTAGAGAGCGAAGCTAAAATCCTGAGGAACATTGTCGCAAAATTTCAGAGTTTTGTTTGCAATATTTTCGGAGATATGATCTGTGGAAGTTAGGTCTATCTCAGGCTCTTGAATTTCATCTCAAAGAGGTTATTGTGGGAAAATATTCATAACTCTCTCTCTGAGCATCGGATTGGAATGATGTAAAAAGTGGCCGCAAGCACACAGACTGTAGTTTCTTGTATATCAATTTCAACACCAAAGGAGGAAACAGTGACACGTGGCAAGTCGTACAAGTTTTCTTTACTAAACCATTCCATAATTGGGTCATTGTGGGAGATTGGACATAACTTTGCCTTGAAGAATCCAAATCAGGTCAGACCTGTGAAATTTAAAAGAAGCTTTAGAGGGATACTACAAGGCCAAATTTCAGATATTGAGGATCTACAATTAAAAAGATAATTCAATTTCAATATAGAGCTCCTTAAAAGCAAATAAAAGGTGTGTATATTTTTCTTTCTCGACTTGCATAAGTCTTGTTTGAAGAATCAAGTTGAATTGATTCCAAGGGCATATTGTAGAATATATATCAGTATTAGATTCTAAAATGGCCCCTAAAAATAATTCAAGACTCATTAAACCTTTAGAAGGCTCTACTATGACTCATGAAGATGAAGAATGGCAACATGACATATCAAATTTACAAGAGAAAGTTCAACAAATTTCTCTCTCACAAAGAGCAACAAAAAATGACATGGAAGTTTTGAAGAAATGCATGGAAACTAAGATGGATGGTTTGAAGAAAGGCGTGGAATCTAAGATGAATGGTTTGAAGAATGGCATGGAAGCTAAGATAGATGGCATGGAAGCTGGCATGGAATCTAAAATGGAAAACATGAAGACTGATCTAAAAGAATTCATGGAAGTTTTGACAAAGTTGGTACAAAAAATGTTTCATAATGGTGAAAAGATAGTAGAGGAAACTCATGATGAGAACAAAATAAATGCTAATCATGATTTCGTAAACTCTAATGTTGGCGGGAAGAACCACCATATTCCAAAAATGGATATGAGGAAGTTTGATGGAAAGGATCCTGTAACATGGATACTACAGATGGAGCAATATTTTGATCTCAATAATGTGCAAAACACACAAAAGGTACACATTGCAACTTTACATTTAGAACAAAATACATTTTTTATGGTATCGATGGATTTGCTCCCGTAAAAAAATTGTCACTTGGTCAATTTTTGCGGAGGAAATGATAGCACATTATGAGGATACAAAGAGCAACACCTTCTTTAGCTAATTGATAAATCTCAAACAAAAGGGTTTAGTGGGGGAGCACATTGAGGACTTCCAAACATTGAATATAAGGGTAACTGATATTCCAGAGGAACACAGGATTGATCTCTTCATATGTATTTTAAAGGATAACATCCAACATGAATTTCGCGTTTTGGAACCTGATTCATTGGAGAAGGCATTCAGGTTGGCAAGAAAAATTGAATGTAAAATTATGGCGACAAGGAAGCCTACCACTCACTTCTATAAAGAGGGAAGTGTTGCTACTCCTAGATTTACACAACCTACAAGGTTGACACCACAAAAATTGGAAGAAAAAAGAGCAAAAGGGCTTTGCTACAGTTGTGATAGAAAATACACTAAAGGTCATAAGTGTGCTGAGAAGAAATTATTTACATAGATTGTGAAGAGGAAGAAGAAAATGAACAAGAAGAGGATATACACCAGGAACCAACCCTAGAAGAGGAAGAAATGAATCCGACCATATCGTGTAATGCACTGGCAGGAATTACCACTCCTCAAACTCTCAAGATAGTAGGAAAAATCAAGAAGAAAAAGGTAATAGTGTTGATTGATTCAGGTAGCACCCACAATTTTATTCATTGTAAGGTAGCCAAGGAATTAAATTGTTTCCTATACCCAGCACCAGAATGTCAAGTGATGGTTGCAAATGGAGGAACTATAAATTGCCCTGGAAAATGCCATAATATCAAGCTAACCATGGGGGAATATGTGTTGACTAGTCCAATGCTTTCCATTCCTATGGGAGGTGCTGATGTTGTACTAGGAGTACAATGGTTACAATCTTTGGGGACCGTAGCTTTTAATTTTCAAGAACTTTTCTTGAAATTTTTTTCAGAAGGAAAGGAAGTTGAATTATGGGGTATTGCAGGGAAGCCAGGAAGGATAATAAGCTCTAATGTCATGAAAAGCTTCTAAAGAAAGAACAGCGAGGCGTAATTGCACAATTATGCTCACTAGAAGTTCCAACATCAAAATCATCTATTTCTGCAGATCTCCAACAAGTCTTGGACAATCATTCCAAGGTGTTTGAAACTCCCAAAGGACTCCCAACTATTCGTGATCATGATCATGCTATTCATTTGATTCCAGGAAGTGTTCCTGCAAACATCAGGCCTTATAGATATCCTTATGTCCAAAAGAGCGAAATTGAACGTATGATTGCAGAAATGTTAGAGGCGGGTATAATTCAACCTAGTCAAAGTTATTTCTCTGCTCCTGTAGTATTGGTACACAAGAAGGATGGATCATGGCGCATGTGTCCCAATTATAGGGAGCTCAATAAGCTCACCATTAAAGATAAATTTCCCATTCCTGTGATTGATGAATTATTGGATGAATTACATGGAGCAATTTATTTTACCAAGTTGGATATCATCAAATTAGAATGAAGATTGAAGATATTCCAAAAACAACATTTCGAACTCATGAGGGTCATTATGAATTTTTGGTCATGCCTTTTGGCCTTACCAATGCACCTTCTACATTTCAAGGGTTGATGAATTCCATTTTCAAACCCTTCTTAGAAAATTTGTGGTAGTATTTTTTGATGATATACTAATCTACAGCAGGTCTTGGAAGGATCATGTTGAACATGTTGACAGGGTGCTCAAACTATTGCAGGAGAAACAATTATATGCAAACAAATCCAAATGTTTCTTTGGAGTACAAGAGGTGGAATATCTGGGTCATATTGTATCTCACGAGGGTGTTAAAGTAGACCCTAACAAAATTAAAGCCATTAAGGAATGGAAAGTCCCCACAACCATAAAGAAGTTGCGAGGATTTCTCGGGTTAACAGGGTATTATCGCAAGTTTGTTAAGAATTATGGGAGAATAACGGCACCTCTAACAACATTATTGAAGAAAGATGCATTTTCATGGACTCCTGAAGCAACTAAGGCCTTTGAACATCTTAAAGAGGCAATGTGCCTAGCATCGGTCTTAGCTATGCCAGACTTCACAAAAACCTTTATTGTGGAATGTGATGCCTCAGGAAATGGAATTGGTGCAGTTTTAATGCAGGAAGGAAGACCCATTGCTTTTGAAAGTCGTCCAATCAAAGGAAAGTATTTACAGAAACCTATTTATGAGAAGGAAATGTTAGCAATACCGCATGCACTAAAGAAATGGCGAACTTACCTAATGGGAAGACACTTCAAGGTACAAACTGATCATGATAGTCTTAAACACTTTTTGGAACAAAGACTATCTTCAGAAGAGCAGCAAAAATGGGTCACAAAGATGTTGGGTTATGACTTTGAAATAATCTACAAAAGGGAAAGCTTAATGTTGTTGCAGATGCACTCTCAAGAAAGAATGAAGAGGTGGAAGCATTGCTTTGTGCCATTTCTATTATCCAACCAGATTGGATAACCGAAGCAAGGGATGAATGAAAGAAGGACGAAGAAGTGTGGACACTCATTCAAAAGTTGCAGCAAGATCCTAGTACATCTGATACATTTAGTTGGAAAAATGATTCCTTATGGTACAAAGATCGCTTATATCTTTGTAAGAATTTCCAACTAAAACAAAAGATTCTTTTGGAATTGCACACTTCTCCTTTAGGAGGACACTCGGGATTTTTAAAAACTTACCACAGGGTGAAGAAAGAATTTTTTTGGGATGGCCTTAAATCAGATATTCAAAATTTTGTGGCAGAATGTTTGGTTTGCCAGCAGAATAAAGTGGAAACAATTAAGACCCCGGGACTTCTACAACCTTTATCCATTCCAAGTCAACGTTGGGAGGAGATTTCAATGGATTTTATCACAGGTTTACCTAAGTCCGAAGGAAGAGTGTCATCATGGTGGTAGTTGATAGACTTACCAAGTATGCACACTTTTGTGCATTATCTCATCCATTTAAAGCAAGTACAGTTGCTACTACATTTATGGATATAATTCAAAAGCTACATGGAAGCCCAAGGGTTATTGTGAGCGACAGAGATCCCATTTTTACTGGAAATTTTTGGACGGAGTTATTTTCTTGTTTGGGTAATCAATTAGCTCATAGCTCATCTTATCATCCTCAATCTGATGGTCAAACTGAGATAGTAAATAAATGTTTGGAAGGATATCTTCGTTGTTTTGTATATGATAAACAAACACAATGGGTCAAGTGGTTACCTCTCGCTGAATGGTGGTATAACACTTCCTTCCATACTGCAACAAAAATGACCCCATTTATGGCACTTTATGGACATCATCCACCATCCATCACATCATCTTTAAGAGAAAATTTGAAGGTTCAAGCAGTGGAAGATCACATCGAGCATCAACAAGAATTTCTCCAACTCGTAAAGGATAACCTGAATTTGGCACAAAATCGAATGAAACAACAGGCAAATCAACATTGCAGCGAGAGAAGTTTTGATGTAGGAGACTGGTATTTTTACGGCTACAACCATACAAACAAATTTCCCTCAAGCAAGCTAAGAAGGATAATAAATTATCGCCAAAGTACTATGGTCCTTACAAGGTGTTGCAAAATATTGGTACTATGACATAAAAATTGGAGCTTCCTGCTTCTTCGCGAGTACATCCAATTTTCCATGTTTCATGCCTAAAAAAGGTTATAGGTGAAAATCTTCCAGTTCAAACAATATTGCCAGAACTTGATGAGGAAGGAAAAATAATATTGGAACCTAAAGCGGTCATGGAAACAAGAACTCGACAGTTATGGAATCGATCAATTTCAGAGTATCTCATCAAGTGGAAGAACTTACCCACCAAAGATTCTACATGGGAGGATGAGAATTTTATACAAAAGCACCTAGAGCTACTCAAGCGTTGAGGACAACACTTTTTTGAAGGAGAGGGGCATGTTAGGTC
Source organism: Pinus albicaulis (assembly GCA_034641835.2). Taxonomy (NCBI): domain Eukaryota; kingdom Viridiplantae; phylum Streptophyta; class Pinopsida; order Pinales; family Pinaceae; genus Pinus; species Pinus albicaulis. The sequence continues at coordinate 267,014,210 of CM076578.1, forward strand.
CCTATATCACTAGTATAGTCCCTTATTATTGTTAGTTTAACTCTATTGTTATTTTCAGACTTTGTAACTCCCATATTTAAGTATATTGTACCCTTGTAACCCCCATATTGTTATTATTGTACCCTTGTAACCCCCATATTGTTATTATTGTGCCCTTAAATTAGTATTGTTAGGTCGGCTAGGATTACATTGTGGCCCCACTAGGATTACATTGTGGCCCCATGGACTCCTATATATAGAAAGGAGGTTTTGTAATTTATATCATCCAAGAATTGTTCATTCATGCAATTTATTGGAGGTTTGCCCCTCTAAGTGGCTTATTTCTAAGGCGTTGATATCTCTTTTCTTCTATTTTTGGAGCTGGTTTCACAAAATATACCTTCATCTACCTGAGAATCAAATTTTCCGATTTTTTTGTCTTCCCTTTTAATGGAGCATTTGTTGTTGAAGACTCTGAAGTGTTTAAAATTTTACGGTATTCACTTCCATAGTTCATAAGGGGTCTTATCACTTTTGTTTCTAAGCATTCATCTTTTTATAATATGAACAATTATCTCCATAACTTGAAGCCAAAAGATATCGCTCAATTTAGAATCATTCAACATGGTCCTAGCCATTTCTTCCATCGTTATGTTCTTTCTTTGAGTAACTCCATTTTGTTGCGGTGTCCTGGCTACCAAGAATTGTCTTTTTATTCCTTTTTCTTCACAGTAGTGTTGAAATTCTTTAGAAGTGTATTCTCCTCCATCATATGATATTAAACACTTGAATTTGAAATAAATTTTGTTTTCAACCATCTATTTTTAAATTATGAAGCACTCAAATGCTTTTGATTTTTTCTGCATAAAACTAATTGTTGTCATTCTGGTGTAATCATCGATAAACAACATGAAGTATTTTTCACCTTCTAATCCTTTGATTTTCATAAGTCCACATAGGCTAGTGTGTACCAACTCTAACATTTTTTAAGTATATTGCACCTTGGTCTTGAACTCAAGCCTTGTTCATTTTCTAGGCTTGCAGTGCTTACACATGGTACTTTCTAGTTTTGAAATTTCTAAGATCTCTCTTACGACTTCCTTTCTACTATTTTTTACTATATTATTGATGTTCATGTGACATATTATCATGTTCCAAATCTAGCTTTCATCCTCTTTTTCCAAGAAAACACCTTCCTTTTCAATTTCATCCAAGGTGTATATATCATTTCAGGTCCTTATAGCAATCACCACTATTCTACCTAATTTCTCCCTTCTTATTTTGAATTTCTTTGAGTTAACCAAAAGCATGTGTCATTGATCACACATTTGACTCACACATAGCAGGTTATGGTTCATATTTTCAATGATAAAATGTCTTCTACCATGACATTCTTGCTTTCTAGCTTGATTGTGCCCTTTCCTAAAACATTGGTTGAACCATCATTTCCAAATGAAACTGTTCCATTCATTTCCTTTTGCAAAGATAAAAAATTTTATTTATACATTGTCATATTTGTTGAACAACCAATGTTGAAATACCATACAATTTTCTTGATTTAGGTTCACAAAGCAATAACACAACTTTCATCCTTATTTTTCTAGACTTTTGAAGGTACTTTTGAAAGAAAATTTGAATCATGCTTTGGATCGTTTGAAGGAGTGATCAACCTACAACCTTTTAATGTATGTCCAAATTTTTTTCACTTGTAGCACTCTACTTCGTCACTTAATGAGCCAACCTATTATAATTTCAATGTAACCTTCCCAATGTTTTCTAGGATAATCATTCCTAGAGTAGCTCCCATTGTTGCTTTTGTTCATAGAAAATATATACAATCCACAACTTTGTGCCCAAAATTATTGCAAGAATAACACACACCAAGTAATATAGTTTGATACCTTAGAGTGGGTGACCTTCTATGTGCTGCATTTCTATAGAGACATTCCTCTTGAAGTTTCTTTATTGCAAGTTGTTGATTTCACATCTTCTAATCATGAACCTTCTCTTTTGCAGGCATTCTTTCATCCTTCTTGATAGATTCCTTAATGATATCTACACAAGTCTTCTCTTCGACTAATTTTTCTGTCATCAAGGAGCTTGAAAATTTTATGAAGCTATAATTGTATCCTAATATTGATTTGTCATTACATAACCTTTGAATATTGATAATTTCATTCAACACTTTGGTGTTTTTCACAAAGTTTTGCTGGATATTTCCCTTTTATGCTTCTTTACATAGAAACACTATCTCTTCTACCAAACTCTCCTTTGTCTTGGTGCTTTCTCCCAAGTCCCTTTTGAGCATTTCTTCAATTTTCATGAACTCTTCTATTTTCATTTTTAGATTTTTTATAATATTCTTTGATTCTTAAGTCTTTTTATTGAGACTTTTAGTGTGTTTCTTTAGTTCACTCAACTTGGCTTCCAATGCCTTGGCATTCTTCCTTTCTACCTTTAGATCCTTTAAAGTGCTTACAAGTTCTCTTTTAATGTGTACCTCGCTTCTTCTACATCTTCTTCTAGATAATCCTTTCAATTGTCCATTGCCATAAATAATACCCTTCCTATGTCATTATTTCTATCACTTCCAGTGTCTCTTTCTTAATCCGATGAGGAATTGTTTTCTTTTGAGTATATATTTTTCTTGAAGACTTTCTCTTTAGCTTGTTTCTTGTATCTTTTCTAATTTTATTTACCTTATTAGGAGCTTCTTCATCATCATCATTATATAAAAATTTTACATAAGGGAATTTTGAAGCAAAATGACTAATTTCACCACAATTGAAACACTTCAAGGGGAACTTACCTTTGTACTTGGCAGTTCCTTTCTTCAGCTTTCTCATACAAAATTTGCTATTTCTTCATTTTAAATCTCACTATAGCTACAGAAGGTGATTGTATTTGATTTTTTCTTGTACTTCCCTGTCTTCTTGGATTTTGTAAAGTTTTCTTCATTTTGGATGGGTTTTCCTATTTTTTTCTCATTTAATAGGCTGTAAGTATTGCATGTAGCTGATCCATGTTGACATTTTCTAAGTCTGATCTTTCTTCTAGCATTGAGACATTAGCATGAAATATCATCAGCAGTGATCTTAATACCTTTCAAACAATTACCTTGTTTTCTATTGGTTCTCCCAATCCTTTCATGGTGTCTACTACTTCATCAACTTGGAGAAAATAGATTGCAATATTTTCATCTTAATTCATTTGTGGCTGCTCAAATTGGCCTATAAAAATATGAAGCTTGGCCTCCTTAAATTTTTTCCCCTTCATATACATTTTTGAGCTTATCCCAAACTTCTTTTTCATATGCCTAATGCATTACTTTAACATACATTGAACCTGTTAGACCACTCAAAATAGCATTCTTTTCTTTACCATTACTTTCATTAAGTTTCTTATCGACATCATTATTGAATGAGCCAAGGCTTCTTAGTATAAACTCATTACATAGTGTCAAACATAAAATCCATGTGATTTCACATATTCTTTCATCCTTCCACTCCAAAGCATGCAGTTGTGTCCTTCAAAAAGTGGAATTTTGTCATTCGTGAAATCCATGATCTCTCTTCCAGTGGTTAGACTGCTTGTGAAGGAACCTACCCTGATACCAATTGTTGGAAACACTAAGAGGGGGTTGAATAAATATTTCACTTGCAATTAGTTAACTATTAAGTTTCAGAGCATTAATATCAAATCAAACATAAATCATAAACTCATCATAAGAGCAATACACAATAAATTTTTAGGTGGAAACCATTCCAAGAAAAAAAAACACCAAACTCTTTTCTAATATAATTTATGAGTACAATATTTCTCAACTCCAATTGAAGGGGAAGATCCAACTTCCTAGTACTCATAAAATCATCCAATTTATCAAGCACCTCCAACTCATGAAAGGATGCTCCTACACCCTTTTTTAAAAAACTCCAACTAGAAGTACACTCCACCGTCGTAGTTTTATTAGCTCCAACACCCTGAAAGATACAAATTTCTCTAACACCACCCTGCCAACTTGGAGTATTTTCAGGCTCTATCTTGAGGGAGACTTCACTCTCCTACCTTACACCACCCAACCACCCTAAAAATAAAAAATAGAGAAATAGTTGCAGTCTCTTGTAGTAGGGATAATGACCCATTTACAAAGATATTCCATAAAAATTCTCAAAGTTGATGTATACTCCATATGTTTAATGACGTGCCAACCTATATCAATTCCTAAAATTTAGAACTACTCCCTATATTTAATCAACAAATTAAACAAAGATTTCTCTCATACCTCGATTTGTTGAAGAGTGCATGTTTTGCTACTTATGATTTTTTCACCAAAATTGGTCAATTTTTTCTTTGGGCTCTGTCCTTGAGATGTTCTTACTATATTTTCAATATGGACCTTGTACAAGGCACTGATTTAGCCTTATATTCCAGTCACTTGCATTAGTCTAGATTTATGATATGCTTCGATACTATTCCTTGAGGGAGAGCTAAAAATACACCTGAGTTAACTTCTTGTAATAGTTGTCCCTTATATCCTTGAAGAAGAATTTTAACAGACTTTAAAATAGTTTGCATGCAACCTCAAATACTTCATATATTCACTAGATAATGAGAATATTTAGCTTCAAAAAACCCTTGCACAAACATTAACAAGCCAACCCATTAATCCTTATGATGATCTCCATTATCTACTATTGGAACTAACCAAGTAATCATCTTATTCACCCTTTTGAAAGACTAACTAAAAATACTTTTGATCAAACCCTAACAAGGGTAAGAGTCTAAAAATATATACACAAAATAGACCCTGAAATTGTGTCAACGGACAAATTTATATCAATTCAATTTAGTATCACATATGTAGTCATAGGAAGGTGTCTTAGAAGATCATGAACCACTGAAAATCCTCCTACTAAAATGAAAAATATTTAAGCCCGAAAATATAGTTGAGAACTCACCCTATAATGAATATGCAATAGAGATATAACTGCAATTTCATTTTTTCCTCAAAGTTGAAACAAGTCTTTAGGATGGGCTTGAATTAAGGTTCTAGGCACCATTGATTGTCTCATATCCAAGCCTCAGATATATTTCACATAAACCATGAAATCATGCCATGAATATGTTCTAGAAATGACTCAATATCAAGTGCTACATCATTTTTCCAAGAAGGGGCCAAAGAGGCCTGAAAATATGCCTTAAGATAGTCCAAATTAGCCTCAAGATTAACACATGATTAGCCTCAGAAATAGCCTGAAACAATGTCTTAAATGAGCACAGGAACAACCTAAAATTGTAACTCCGGTCAGGCCTTCAAATACTCTCTATATATAGTGAAATTATGTCTCAGGTATCCTTGGAAAAACCCATAAAATAAGGTGTAGGTGAGTCTCAAACCTGAACCATACTTTCCCACATAACATTTCAAATTAAGGGTCGAAAATTATAGTTATACAAGCTTATGATTAGGTGTATGGGTCCGAACTAGACCTTAGAACAAGAAAAAAAACCAAAAAAAAACCCACCATTACCAGCGATAAACTATTATCCAAATAAATAAAGATAAACCCCTAACTTTAGACCTTATCCTTTAGCTAGGTGTGACTACACAAGGCCATAGGTAATCACAAATAAAATATTCAAATTATGTGCATAAGATGATTACTTTTGAAGGGAATACAAGCCCTATATTTATGGAAGTCGTGGAGGCTTCTAGAAGGGATGACCTGGCCTAAATTTCATGGAGCCAACCTTACAAAAAAAATTAATTTTAATTTTAAAATTAAAATATTTAGAGCCAACTCCGGATGCGGATGGTAATTAAGGGCGATGGGACGTCAGTCCCTTGGCGACTCCTGATGGAGTTCGCGTGGGGTGGCCATATGGCCACCTGCAATTGCATTAAAGTGGCATTTAATCCGCCAACCTGCATGCCATTAACATTGTTTGCCCGGCTTCTTTACCACTCCACTCTGCTCTTCTGGTTTGCTATGGCGTTTGTGCATGATTTTTCGGCCTGCTCCTGTGCTGCTTGTAGCTCTCCTCCTCTGTTGTGTGGTGCCTGCCCTCCTGCCTGTGCTGAGCCATGCGCCTGCACTCAAACTGGGCGCCGCTGCATGCTTCTTTGCTGCCTTGAGACACTGTCGAGTCACCACTTCTCCCAGAGTGCTTTTTGCTGTTCAAATTCCCATTACTGTGCTCATTCTGTCGAATCTTGTTGGTCGCCTTTGCATCCTGCCTACCCTCCTTGTCTTTGGCCTTAACAGCCTACCTCTGCAACCATACCGCAGCTCCGCCACAGAATGAGGTGCCGACGCAGTGCTAGCAGGGGTCGTACGACCCGCTCTCGGCCTTCTACTAGCTCCAACTCCTCCTCTGAGGACGTCTCCTGGGGCCATTACCCGGAAACTCACAGTCTGAGAGGTAGAGCCCGTCAAGTAGGGCATGTGCACTTTGCCCAATCCCCCCCGCCTCCCAATGCTGAGACTCCCCTGCCCATCATTTCCCCTACCTCCCGTGCATCGGCCAGTCTTCCCCTTCGTCAATCCTCCCAGAGAGCAGAACTCCGCTTCGAATGCTCCCTCGACAGGCCCATCATCACCACTTTTGTTACTGTCACCCTCAGAGAAGAGTCGGTTAACCCTATCCCCTCCCCTACCCCCTGCCCTCATCCCACTCCGGTTAAGGACGAAGCATTGAACTCTGAGACATCGGTGGGGACTGTGCGTAACGACCAGAGCAAGGACCACATGCAGGTGGATGTCGTCAACAAGGATAGTGTGCCCATTGAAGAAAATGATGATAGAAGGGACGAGTGCTGGTGCAGAATTTTGGAGGAGCCTCCATCTCCAACTCATGACCAGTAAATTTCGCGACCCTCGGCCCACATCGGTACTGCTGCTCAATCATGTTGGGAGATTTTTTGTTTTTTTGTATTACTCTTCAGCTGAAAGAGCTGAATGCTATTATCGTATGTTTACTTTTGCTTTGTTAAACTGTATGGACAATAGGCCGGTTTCCCTTGCAAGGGTGGTTAGACTTCTTCCTAAAGGACCGGTTTCCCACACAGGGCAGTCCAGAATTTTTTTTAATCATTGCTATCAAGCCCAGATTTCAGGCTTAAATCGCTGAAGCTAAGGCATTTTTGTACCAGTATGTTATATAAATAGAATTAGCATTATTCAGAAAAATAAAAATAAAAATAAAAATATTTAGAGCCAAAAATTAATTTCCCTTTAAGGACAACTTGAGGAGGTTTTTTGTAGCTTAAAAAGGACTGATTGTGGAAACTGAAAACCCATCAAAATAGTTTAGTACATATTTCATCTTTAATTTTGAAATGGACCAATCACTAGGCTACCATTAGATTTCAATTTCGAGCTTCTTAATCACAATATGGGGCTCCAAATTTAATGAGGCATATCTCCTCAACCATGAGGAGTTATGAGGTGTGACACCTCTTGTTGGAATGAGCATGATGAGGACAATAAAATGAATATGATATTGAGCCCAAACATCTTCATTCTATTGATCAATTTCCTCAATAAAAGAGGGGATTATTTTGGTTGTTTCTTGGGTTGACATCAATGACAACCAAATTCCAACAAACCATGGCTAATAATGGATTGCACAAGCGAAAATTCCAACCCCGTTGGAATCATGTGTAGTTACTTGCATAATGTAACTCCAACCTGTTGGGTGTAGTATAGGGTCTATAAATGTACCAACATTTAATTTTCAATACAGATATTTCGTGAACTTCGAGATGCAGCACTGGAAATGCCAGAGAAATCCCTTGACAACCTATAAAACAAGTCTTTAGTCTATCTTGCGCATTAAATAAATGAAATCCTACATTTAAATCATGTGGGAAGTAAAGGGAAATTAACAATGAAAAAGGAATTCTAATTACAAGAAAACAGAAAAGAAATCATAACTGGAAACCAAAGCGGTGTCGACATTATACCGAACATGTGATGTTGACACGATATCGGAAGACTGTAAATGCTGGAATAAATTCAAAAGAAATTCCAATGCTAATTCTGCTTGCACTAATCCTACTTGCACTAATCTTGTGTGAAATTAACCTGAATGCATGAGCATCATAACAAGTAAATCTACTGTGCAAATAACTTATGAAAGAAATTGAATTAATATAAATATGTTTCCTTCCTTGTCCTTGAAAATATATCGTGTGGAATTGTCCAGAAGTGTGAAGGAAAATAAATATTATTGTTTTCAATCATAGCTTAGTTTCCATTTTTATGAATGTCGGCTTTTAAACCATAATACTCAAGTCGATCTCAGATTATGGAATATTAATTAAGTGGGTCTTGATCAATTCATGTTAACGTTAGAGCTCATAAAGGAAATGATGATCTTGTAAATTCAAACAATGTGGAGGGACATAATTTAATATGAATAATTATTTCGAAGTGCAGGACAATTTCTTAATTCAAAAAATTAAATTAATCTTGCAGTTGAAATGAAAACATTGCAACAAATCAATTAATTCCACAATTGAAAGGAAAATGTTGCAGTAAATTAAACAACACCAATCTGGAGAAGGAAAGAGACTATAAATGATGAAAGAAACTTCACATAGTAAATGACAATTTAAATGCTAATTAACTTAAGAAATGAAGAGTGGTGTTGAGCTGGGTTGGTGGCCAACCCAGCCATCTTGCACCCTATATGCATAACCTGGTTCACACAGTAATCAAGATCATGAGATGCAATAAAGAAATAGACAAAAAATGAATAAAAGTTGCTTCAATTAATTCCTGAATAAAAATTAAAAAAAAAAAAAAAAAAAAATCTTTACATCATGACACAAACACTCAGCTCCAGCAAGATCAGAGGAGTGATCCGCAGATTGCAAATGTGTGGTGCTACATCAGGACCGACTCCTCCTCCCTTCTGTGCCTTCCTCCCATCGTGCACACTACCTCTAGCTTGATTGATTTCCTAATTCCTCTCTCTAATTAAATTAATTAATTGACTACTTGCTCCAGTCGATTTATATATACATCGAATTAGATACTAGGATTTTAATAGCTAATCAGAAGATGGGAGGGGAGATTAAAAAATTTCCAGAAATGCAATTAGTTTTCAATCGAATGTCAAAATAGGGAACGATTCTAGTAAATCGTTCCTCTTTTCCTGGAATGGTTGTTGCTAGAAAGTCTGTTTTGAGTAATCGATTTTCTCCTTGTGTGAGCTGCTCACAAGTTGGCATGTGATGCTACATGTCGATGTTGTTGCTGCTTTTCTCCACTATAAGTCCCATTGCGATAACCAACTGCCTTTCTATCAGTAAATGTATAATGTCCTTTGTATTTAATCAGCAACCTCACATGATGGTTTTGAGTAGCAAATTCATACTCCACGGCAAAGCTTGCAGATGCCAAGAAACAATTTGAATAATGAAAATCACTATGTTGGTCAATATTACAGTAAGAAGAAAAAAATAATCTGTGTCATTTCCCCATACGCAGCTCGAAGTTCGAAGGAAGGTTTTTTATCAGCCTCATGTTCTTCAGGAAAATGGTCACTTCGTTGTCGGCAACCATTTGAATCTAATCCATATTCTTTGATTCCTTCCGCACCCAGCATATAGACAACTGGATATGAAGGTGTCCCTCAGCTCGAATGCGTGGATTCCACCATTTTGTTTGACATTGCGTTTCAATAGATTAGGAGATATACATGTGTTTACTACTTTCTCAGCAGCTTGACATACAATGTGTTTGTCTTGATAAGCCTTCAGCAAAGGTTGTAAAAGCAAACAAATTCAAGCATATGATCTTGGTATGTGCTGGTAAGGTCAGATGAATTCGAGGATACTATCGAAATTATTTCCTATAAATTTGAATAGAGTTGGCAGAGCTCTATTTCCAATATAAACATTTATATCAATTGTCAACTACTCGAACCACACTTTGACTTTGGAAAGTTCTAAACCCGCTCTATCTATCCCGGAGTTTGAGGAGGAAACTTTCATTTTCCGCACAGGATCTTCTTCAATGAGATGTTGCCTATCTATCCTTGCGACATTGACTTCTCTTGTGCATCAACTCTTCTTGTTCTGGTGCAGGCAGGTAAATGGTGCAGGAATCTGTTTCTGCTCTGGTGCAGGCAGGTCCAAAGCACAACCAAACCAGTTTTGAACCTGCAACAGTGAAGCCTTTATTTATCTTTTATTAATGCTATTTTAATCATGTTAAAACAAAGAAGTAACAAATATGTGCATAATGATCATTTAACCAATCGATGGCATGAGAAAAATGAATGAAATTAAGATAAAACTGAGGCCCAACATCCCCCCATCCTAACCATCTTGCATGTCCTCATGCAAGGAAATGTGTTACTGTCACTTCCTCGTAAAAAAAAAAAAATTAGAAACATTTGTAGTCGTTCAAAATGATGTTCCTGCAATTTTACGTGATCACATTTCCTCGCTAGATAAAGATTGCTCTAAAAACATAGTGTCTGTTGGACTCTTTAGTTGCGTAGATTGATTTCAAGAAAACCTAAAACAAAAACTTCCATGGAAAAAATAAATTTCAAGGATGGTGTTATCACTTGAATAAAATAGACAACTTTTAAAAAATTCTAGAAAGAATATCCCAGAGGCATCCCTGGTCAGAAGTTTCACTTTAATATCCTCATTGTAAACATGAGTGACTTGATTTAAAAACCATAGAGTTAAAAGTAGACATAGCAATACTTTTCCATAGTGATCATTTTACCATTATCAATGTATAGTTGAAGCTTCTCTTGTTTGGCATAAGGAGCTACCTGCACTAAGGGTCCCACACCCATAAAAATCATTCAAAAAAGATAGAACTCCAAGGCTTAACAATAGAAGGATTTTAAAGCCATTCTCAAAGAGATTGATAGTGAGTTCAGTGAAAGGAAAAAACAACCAAGTAAATCATAGTGTAAAATTAACTTTAATACCATAGGCATGGCCCTGCTGCCGGCAGGCGTCTATAGCCTCGACAAGGATACCTTTTAACCTTATGAAATCCTTTTGTCCCACCTATTAGATATAGATTCAGAGTCATTTAAGAACATTTACTTTTTCTCTTTTATAAGTTAATTGAAGGTGGTTGTTTCCTGGCTTAGAACCAGCTATCGATAGTGCCATTCATGAGAACTAACAATAATGAACAAGATGGCTCACGATGAGATGTTTTGTCTTCCAATTTTTCAACTGAAAGCCAATACCTTGGCTTAGTGACCAGTGCGGTAATGTAATTCTCTTTAGGACACATGATCGTAGTAGGTCGATCGGTTCGCAATGAAGCCTCCTATCCCTCAATTAATTCATTTATGTTTAAAAAACTCTAATTATGATTAACCTTAGATAGGTTACTTAATAGGTGGGGAAGAAAATCTACTCCTTAAGAGTGTCGGATGGCATGAAAATTTTTTAATTACTATTCTTTACTGGTTGGTCATGCTACCCTAAGAACTTATTTAAAAAATTTCTCGGATAATGACCAAAAATATTCCTTGAGTGGATCATGCCAAGGTTCTTTATGAAATCTTATTATGGTTTTGTAGGCGTGATCCACCATAGGAGGTTTTTCATTGATCCCTTCGAATAGGACTTAAAAAGATGTTCTGAATAATAGTTTGTTAGAAATAGGGGAAAATTATTACATGTGACTTATGAAAATACATATTGATCCACAATCAAAGTCACTTTTTAAAATATGAGTTATTAAGTATAAAGTTCCTCTGACAGGTCTACCCACAAGAGTGCATGATAATAGAAATTCCAAAATTTGTACTTTTAAGGAATCACAAGTTCAAGAGTGTTGTTATAAATCTTTATTCATTATTATCATATTATCCTACCCTGTTTTTAAAGAAAGAAATATCACCGTTATGTGTAGGCGTACTTCCAATGAAGCAATGTGCGTAACAAAATGTTGATTATTCTCACACTTAGTTTTAAATAATAAACTTTGATACATACCAAACTATGAGAAACCAGTTTCTTCAATTGATATGGTACCAAGAATTTCCGAATGATGAGGAAATAAGGTGGCTTAATGACTGCTCGAAACCAGGATTAAATGGAATCCACATATTTATGATTCTCCAACTGATGCAAGTCTTCCACAGTTGATATTCACTCTCCTGGAGGCACAAGGGATCTGGTGAAAGACAAAAGATAAATCCCTCAAGTTCAGGCTCAAATGTTTGATTTTCAAATTGACAAGAATGGTTGAGAGATATTTTAGGGTTTCGAGTTTCAACAACATTTTTAGAACAAGTTCCAATGGAATATTGCTCCTCTGGTGGTCTTTGAATTACAACTTCCCGGGGTGAATGTTTTGTGGTAATGGGGGGAGTTTCTGAATTCGTTCCCTTTCCCAACACGGAAGGTGTAACATTTTTTTCAACATGGGAATCAACAGGAAGAATAGTTGGTTGAAAATTTTGTGCAACATGATGGTTTAGATTAGGGTTCAGAAGATGGGTTGGGTTGGGGTTTTGGTTAATTCTTGGACTAAGGTTTGGATTTGGATTGGGATTAGGGTATGGACTAGGTTTAGGGTATGGATTAGGGTTTGGACTAGGACTAGAGTATGGATAAGGATAAGAAGTAGGGTAAGGATTAGGATAAGAGGTAGGGTATGGATTAAGGCTAGGGTAAGGTTGCTAGGGTAAGGTTGCACATGCGGTTGGGACCATGGGGGAGGGAAACTTAATGATGTATTGGAAAGAAATTGTGGTTGTCTTTGTTGCTCGTATGAGTAGCCAATGGCTCTTGAGTAGCCAATGATCTTAGATATTCAATAAAAACTCTCACTTTTTGAGACTAAATTTGAGGCCATTTTGAAGGGGTTTTTGGTATCCAAATATCAATTAAATACACAACAAAGTGGGTTGAACATACAAATGATTATGATGGCTTGATGGGGTTAAATAGCTCCCAAGAAAATCCAATCATAATTCTACATGATCTACTTCCCCCCTCAACCAGTTTAGCTGGTACTTCTAGCTCTTAAAATCCTACTCAATTCAAGGGGGAGGTAATTGCAAGACTTCCCTTAAGTGTAACTTCCATTCTTCTGCTATTTTTTTGTTTTATCTTGTGTAAATTTTAAAAAAAAATTATTACTACTATCCAAAGAAATGGTTCTACTCGTGAGCGTGATCGGTATTCAGAGTCGTATGTTCTAGGTGTAAGACAAGATCGAATAGTTGAAAAGGTTGCTAAGCGCCTGCCTACTTTACAGGGTGGACATTACACCAAAAAAATAAACCATATTAAGAGTTGGTGTGGCCAAGGCTAGGTGCAATCCCCCAAAAAATAAAATTAAAAAGTAAATAAAAACATACAAAGATAAAGATATATTAGAATTATTTATAATTTTTGGAATTCTTTAGAAGATTATATATATGCTTAAAAAAAATTAAGATGCTATTTCCAATATTATCATACTTTTGCTAAGATCATGATTACTCGAAATTCCTTAAAATTGTATTTTTGTGCTTGAAAATAATTCAGAGAAATTTTCTAATATCACCATAGTTTTGCTAAGATATTCCTTGGAATTCCTTATAAGTTGATTTTTATACTTGAAAAGAATTAAGATAATTGTTCCAATATCATGGTAGTTGTGTGAAGATATTACATAGAGTTCCTTAGAGGTTTATTTCTATGCTTGAAAAACATTAATATAATTGTTTCAATATCACCATGGTTTTGTACTTAAAAGGTCAAGAAGGTTCCCCTAGATTTGGGTGGTAATCCAATGACTCCAATATTCATTCCCACTTAATGAAACCAGCAAGTAGACCTCAGGTGGGAATTCGACAGCGCATCAAGCATGCTTCCCACTATGTCTCGAGAAGGGAGAGAGGGCATGGTGTCAAGTATAGCCCCCCTTGGAATTTAAACCTTAATTAAACACATGGATTCACCACTTGACGACATGAGTCCTTCACCCTTCATTAATTTTTGCGTGTCTCTGTAATGGTTATTGATTTCTCCGGTAGCATGAAGGTGGTTACATTTTACCACATTAGAATTTTTTGGTTTGGTTTCTTTACATTTTTTGTCTAAAATCAAGGAAGGCCTAGCAGAGGAGGTCATGGGCGATGTCAAGCTCTCCACCCTCCCTAGCATGGGAACGAGGATGAAAATTTTGACTGTGGAATTCCTCATTGTTTCAAAAGAATGATTGTGCATGTTGAGATACATGATATCCGACTCTCTAGTGACCATATATGCTTCTTTTGAAATGTATTGGGGTGACATTATCGGTACCAATAAGACATCAACATGATATTTGAAGGAAATGTCTTGGACCTAGAATGCCACTTACACCAAGTGAAATCTGCATATTTTCAAATTTCCTGGATTTTGGGCATGGAGCTTCAAGGGTTCAATTCGCCCTCGATAGAAACAATGGATGATTCCTCACTCTATCTAGTGCACACAAATTTTTCCCATGCCAGGTCTCATCGCCCCTTGCCTCAACGTCACCAGTCACATGGTGAATCAAAACATGGCTCTGCTAGTTTGGGTCCCTCTGGTGGAAAATATGGTGATCTCAACAATCAAGTTTGCGATAAACATTGCCACATCAATGGTTATCTTCAAAGGCATTTTGAGTTTCTATCCTTTTCCATCTAGCCAACCTCCTTAGGGCTCCCTCTTCTAGATGTCCTAGACTATTACAAATTGTGTTTTGTGGTTTAGGAAGACCCCCCTCAAATATAGTTGGTGGTGAAGGTTTTTCAAGGTAGTTTTTCTATATGTATTGCTCTATATTTTGCATTTTTGGTTTTTCTAAGTTTCATTAATGATACTTCAAGGGTTTTTGGTCATGGGTTTACACATTTTGTTGGAACATAATTGTAGGGAGGCTCTTTGGTTTCTCCTTCATGAGAAGAGACCTCCCCACATCTACCTTCATATTTTTTTTCTGACTCTTGCGCTCATGTTCATGCCTAGTATCTATTAATCTCTACTACTCTCATGAATGTAATTTTTTTATTTCTATTGTAATACAAGGTCCCTTTATTTATAAAAAAAAAAGGTTAAGAAGGTTGATAATGTGACAAATATTTTGAAATTTAGATCTAATTTGAATATATGACGAATAACTTAAGAGAAAGAATTTTTCATCTTCAACCCTTTCAATTTAAAAAATGTGAGAAACTATTTTATGTCAAATAATTTGGGAATTGACTAGAAACTGACACTCACGAAAATTTCTTTTTTATTTTAGTCATGCTTATTTTCTTCTTTTCACTAACCAAAATAGATAATAATAATTTGTAAATCAATATATCTATATATATATATATTCATTTTATTAAAAATATATTTCATTTTCAATATTTACAAATTTATTCAATAAATTGTATTTAAAAAATGATTTTTAATATATCTATAATTTTGTGTTGTTTAAAATTGATTAATTTATTTATTTCATATTGTTCAAATCTAATGAAAAAATTCAACCAGTTAATATCAGATCGTTTGGTAAATTGATTATTTGAAAGTCGGACCCAACTTATTCCAAACTTGAAGCTAGAGGTTTAGGGAATATTCCAACAAACCTCAACCCATCTTAAAATAAGCAGTAATTCTAGCACCCTCCCTTAATATTTACATTACGAAGAATGATACTAAAAACTCATTTTTTGACTTTGAACTATGTTTGTTCTAGGATTTATCATCATTTTTATCCACTTTTCAACTTTCATAGATTGTGATCCTTCTCAACCCTTCATTCTAAGTTGTCACTTAATTTATTGAAGATATAATTTATTTTTAGAATCAATAAAATATTTTAATGACTGATTATTCTTGACATACTTCCATTTTTCAAAGTACATAGTTTGGTGTATTTGTTGGAAAATCAGTCTAGATATTGAATCATTCTTTTGACATACTTCCATCTATCGAATTACATAGTGCATTATATTCACTAGTTATATATGAAAGAAGTCTATATATTGAATGTATCCAATAGTCAATCTCACATTGTGACCTTTTACAAACTCAAAAACACACAAGGATCATAAGTTGTACACATAACTAGTATTCATTGTTCTTGGGTTACCAAATACTCTAAGAATGTGTCTAAGTTGTAACAAATTGTAGTCATAATAAAACCAGTGATGTGTTCTTGTGACACTACATACATCAAGAAACACCATTTTAATTTATGTTACTTTTTTCTATGCTTGGTTCTTCATCAGATAATTTTATGAAAACAACAACAAAAGAAAAATATATGCAAAACGAACAAAGAACCCAATAAATCTCATGAAAGAAAAATAAATATAAAATCTAATCATCATTCTTTAAAATCAAAGTATCTATTTCCCTCCAAATAGAAATAAATCTCCCCATCAGTGTAAATGTGCTCTTGAGTTTTCATGATAGCTCAGAAGTTTATCTGAAGAAAATATGATTATATTCATGAACATATACCATTTATTCTTTCAAACTTATTATATCTTAGGATTGGTTTCATATCTATTTACGTCCAAAATCTTCTTCAGAGGAATGTATCACATCAACTCAACATCACATAGATGGTAAGTCTCTCCAATCTCCAATTGGGATTAACAGATACCCACTATATTAAGACCATTTTTTGTGATGATAGATATTGTTTCATAAACTGAACCTGCCAAGCCTTAAATAATATGCATGGCATAATGCATGTAAGAAGTAGCACTCGATGATGCTGATTTTAAAATCATCACATGAAAATTTATCTCATCACCACTGAAATCATGATGTAAATTGATTCACAATAGCACTCTCACTAGAGGATCTGATCCAAAGTCTTAGGTAAGGTTAGAATTAAAAAGGGTACTTTTGACTTGAACTATCTTCTGTTTCCCCTCATACCAAATGGATATCATGATTTTTTACACATAATAGCAAGGTAATTTGAGAAACAACAATCTCACATTAAAAAAAAAAAAGACTAACTAACCTCACACACATATTTATGGGCCTCTCATAAGGAGTGTTGTGCTATTAAACGACCCCCAATAATTTTGAATAGATGTCTTAGAAAATAATCGGGACCCTTTTAAAAATTTTAGGTTAAGACAATAAAAAATTTGTGGCTATAAGATATGAATATATATTTGAAAAATTAAAATTATATCTGATTGGCCAAAAGGATTAAGCGGAAAATTCATATAAAACCCTCATCGCAAATCGCAAATGCAATAGGCAGACAAAAATTGCTACATCTAAAACTTGCGATGAGATATTGTCGAAGGAATAAAGCGCGCAGAGGCTTTCAAAAGAGATAAAAAGCAATAACAAAGGAAATGGTTCTCGACAAGTTATATTTCATAAAAAATCCATTGGCGGGACCCACTCATTTCCACATCATCCATCGCGTAATCGCAATCGCAATTTTTTTAACAAACCATTCACTGCGCCCACTTTCAAACTTTGTTATGAAACCAACTCCAAAAATAGAAGAAAAGAGAGATCAACGCCTTAGAAATCAGCCACTTCTATGGGGCAACCTCATTTACATTACATAAATGAACAATTCTTGGATGATTCAAGTGAAAAAACCTCCTTTCTATATATAGGAGTCCATGGGGTCACAATATAATCCTAGCTGACCTAACAATAATAATGTAAGGGCACAACAATAACAATATGGGGACTACATGGGTACAACAATAACAATAAGGTGGATACACTAACAAAAATAAGGGACTACACTAGTAATATAGAGACCTAACATGCCTCTCTCCTTCAAAAAAAGTGTTGTCCTCAATGCTTGAGTAGCTTTGGATGCTTCTGTATAAAATTATCATCCTCCCATGTGGAATGTTCAGTGGTTAAGTTCTTCCACTTGATGAGATACTCTGAAATTGATCAATTTCGTAGCTATTGAGTTCTTGTTTCTTTGACTACTTCAGGTTCCAATATGATTTTTCCTTCTTGATCAAGTTCTAGAAATATTGTTTGAACTGGAATTTTTTCACCTATAACCTTCTTTAAGCATGAAACACGAAAAATTGTATGCACTCTCAAGAAAGGATGAGGAGGTGGAAGCATTGCTTTGTGCCATTTCTGTTATCCAACCAGATTGGATAACTGAATCAAGGGAGGAATGGAAAAGTGACGAAGAAGTATGGACACTCATTCAAAAGTTGCAGCAAGATCATAGTACATCTGATACATTCAATTGGAAAAAATATTCCTTATGGTACAAAGATCGCTTATATCTTTGTAAGAATTCCCAACTAAAACAAAAATATTCTTTTGGAATTGCACACCTCTCCTGTAGGAGGACACTCGGTATTTTTAAAAACTTACCATAGGGTGAAGAAAGAAATTTTTTGGCATGGCCTTAAATCTAATATTCAAAATTTTGTGGCAGAATGTTTGGTTTGCCATTAAAATAAATTTGAGACAATTAAGACCCCGAGTTTGCTATAACCTTTACCCATTCCATGTCAACGTTTGGAGGAGGTTTCAATGGATTTTATCACAATTTTACCTAAGTCCGAAGGAAAAATTGTCATCATGGTGGTAGTTGATAGACCTACCAAGTATGCACACTTTTTTTTCATTATATCATCCACTTAAAGAAAGTACTATAAATTGCTCTGGAAAATGAAATTATATCAAGCTAACCATGGCGGAAAATTTATTGAATAGTAAAATTCTTTCCATTCCAATAGGAGGTGTTGATGTTGTACTAGGAGTATAATGGTTACAATATTTGGGGACGATAGCTTTTAATTTTCAAGAACTTTTCTTAAAAAAATCGAAAGGAAAGGAAGTTGAATTACGAGGTATCACGGGGAAGCCAGGAAAGATAATAAGCTCTAATGTCATGAAAAATCTTCTGAAGAAATAACAATGAGGCATAATTTCACAATTATGCTCACTAAAAGTTCCAACATCAAAATCATCTATTTCTCCAGATCTCCAAAAAGACTTGGAAAATCATTCCAAGGTGTTTGAAACTCCCAAAGGACTCCCACCCATTCATGATCATGATTATGCTATTCATTTGATTCCAGGAAGTGTTCCTCCAAACATCAGGCCTTACAGATATCCTTATGTCCAAAAGAGTGAAATTGAACGTATGATTGCAGAAATGTTATAGTGTGGTATAATTCAACCTAGTCAAAGTTCTTTCTCTGCTCCAGTAGTATTGGTGCACAAGAAGGATGGATCATGGTGCATGTGTCTGGATTATAGGAAGATCAATAAGCTCACTATTAAAGATAAATTTCCCATAGGGCGCATGTGTCTGGATTATAGGGAGATCAATAAGGTCACTATTAAAGATAAATTTCCCATTCCTCTGATTGACGAATTATTGGATGAATTACGTGGAGAAATTTATTTTACCAAGTTGGATCTTTGTTCAGGATATCATCAAATTAGAATGAAGACTAAAGATATTCCGAAAACAGCATTTCGAACTCATGAGGGTCATTATGAATTTTTGGTCATGCCTTTTGGCCTTACCAATGCACCTTCTACATTTCAAAGGTTGATGAATTCCATTTTTAAACCCTTCCTTAGAAAAATTTTGTTATTGTTTTTCGATAATATACTAATCTACAATAGATCTTGGAAGGATCATGTTCAACATGTTGATAGGGTGCTCAAACTATTGGAGGAGAAACAATTATATGAAAAAACCTCTAAATTTTTCTTTAGAGTACAAGAGGTGGAATATCTGGGTCATATTGTATCTCAGGATGGTGTTAAGGTAGACCCTAACAAAACAAAAGCCATTAAGTAATGGAAAGTCCCCACAACCATAAAGAAGTTGCGAGGATTTCTCGGGTTTACAAGGTATTATCGCAAGTTTGTTAAGAATTATGGGGGAATAGCAACACCTCTAAAAACATTATTGAATAAAGATGCATTTTCATGGACTCCTGAAGCAACTAAGGCCTTTGAACATCTTAAAGATCCAATGTGCCTAACACTGGTCTTAGCTATGCCAGACTTCACAAAAACCTTTATTGTGGAATATGATGCCTCGGGAAATGGAATTGGTGTTGTTTTAATGCAAGAAGGAAGAACCATTGATTTTGAAAGTCTTACAATCAAAGGAAAGTATTTACAAAAAGCTATTTATGAGAAGGAAATGTTGGCAATACTACATGCACTAAAGAAAAAGGTGTGTATTGTTTTTCAAATTGCATAAGTCTTGTTTGAAAAATAATTTTGAAGTGATTCAAAGGGCATATTGAAGCATAGATATCAATATTGGGTTTTAAAATCCCCCCTAAAAATAATTCAACACCAATTAAGCCCTCAGAAGGTTCTGATACCAAATGTTATGAAACCAACTCCAAAAATAGAAGAAAAGAGAGATCAACGCCTTAGAAATAAGCCACTTCGAGGGGGCAACCTCCTTTACATTACATAAATGAACAATTCTTCAATGATTCAAATGAAAAAACCTCCTTTCTATATATAGGAGTCCATGGGGTCACAATATAATCCTGGCTTACCTAACAATAATAATTTAAGGGAACAACAATAACAATAATGGGGTTTTATGGGGCACAATAATAATAGTATGGGAAATACAGGGGTACAACAATAATGATAAGGGACTACACTAGTAATATAGGGACGTACAAACTCCCAATGCGATATATCGCATCGCACTTCCACCGAGCGTCATATTACTTACGCCATTCATTCTTTCCGAGATTGCGACCATGATATGAATATCGCATCGCAAAATAGCCATCGCTCTTTCCCCCGCTAACGTTTCAATAGCATTTAAAACTACGATAAATGATTTAAAAGAATTATTTTAAAGGTAAATCCTGATCACATATCGACGAAACAAATCTGTTGCAAGTTTTAAAGACATGGCTCCCATACAAAACTATGATGTGAGACTTTGATTTAAAAAAGGCTTAAGTGTCCATGACCGGAATATGAACCCATGTTTTTCATAATTGCTCAGCCATAGCGATATGACAACTTCGAGCCTCCAAAATTATTTAATTTTTGGTTAATTAATGTTTATATTTGTTCGCATTCAAAGCCTGTATTCACCATCATTTCGGTTTTATTGTTAATTGCTCCCACATCTTCAGTATTTTTCTTCATTCCCTATTTTCCCTTATTTGCAGGTTAGTCCAAAAACACAGAATTCCTTTGAAATGTCTAAGGCTACAAAGAAAGCAAAGAAACCCATGGCTCCTCCAAATCCAACAGCTCCTTCATGAGAAGTGACAAAGATGCCACCATTTTTTTCAGATATTGCATGCGCTATGGAAAGCGATTCTTCTTCATGGGAATCAATGTACAGGATTTTCAAGGACAAGAAACCCAAGGTGATCCAGAGAGTAGCCACAGTTGATGCCCCTAATACTTCAGAAGCTACTATTACTGAAGCTTCCACCTCTTTCCTTCACAGAATTGTCACGCGCCCAAAGATTCTACCATATACTGATATGGTAAAATGGATAATTGATAATCTCAATATTGGTGAAAGGACATTTATGACCTTAAGAGATATAGTGATAGGATCGCTCAGGGCAGAGGATTTAAAGAAAATGTATCATATACCTGACCAGCAGAATATATATGACAAGGCTTTTCTTTAGCAATTTTCAAAGGAGAAAAATTTGCAATCAGACCCGATAAAGCAATGGAGGCATAACCCTAACAAACACAAGCATGATGAAAAGGGTATGTATTCTACTACCTCTCTCGTCGTTCCCTACTACTATGTTGCTGTTATGATGTGAAGGCTTTTTGGTTCCCCCAATACAAGTAAATTTTCAATTGAATGGGTCCCTCTCATGGAATTTGTTTCAGACTCCTATATTATGGATTTGGGTATCATTATATCAAATAATATTGCTTCACAGATCCTTTACTATAGAAATAATCACTCTTTTACCTCCAAGATAGTCCCCCCATTCTTTATGAGTGTTTACATCATA
Source organism: Pinus albicaulis (assembly GCA_034641835.2). Taxonomy (NCBI): domain Eukaryota; kingdom Viridiplantae; phylum Streptophyta; class Pinopsida; order Pinales; family Pinaceae; genus Pinus; species Pinus albicaulis. The sequence continues at coordinate 267,036,155 of CM076578.1, forward strand.
GACATTGGGTGTTTCACTTCTGATTTTAAACCATGGGTTGGAAATGGACCATCTAAGATCCCACTCCCATTCTTGTTTACCATAATATTTTCCGGGAATCCAAGTATGAGTCTAGTTTCTACATAATTTGTCCAAAAAGGCCCAAGCTGACTTCACAACCATAGGAAAATGGTTTTGGGAAGAACTATTTACTTATGTAAGAGTTTATGGAAGCCTAGCCAAACCCCATGTCCTCCCATTGTATGTACCATACAAGCTCCTCGCAAGGGAAATTACTTACGAGACAGTAGGGCATGGATTGAATAAAGGCTTGAAAGAGGCTAAGAAAGATTCCTGGCCTACTTTCCCCATTCATTGTGGTGTTTATGCATTGGATAACTTTAAACATGTTGGATTGGAAATAAATAAAATCCAATGTTCAAAGTTATTTACAGTTCCTAATAGATAGTTTGATCCATATACCAAATTTCTTCCTCCCCTAGCACTAGGATATGTGCTCAATTTATAGGGAAACTGATGGTAGTTTCTCAATTAATGAATTTCTAATAATAGGAAAGACATGTTCCCAAGTTCAGAGGTGTTAGATGGACACTTGGATTCGAATTTTGACACATATGGACTCTTCTAGAAGACACTAGCCATGTGGAGATTCCCAGAACAATGAGAATTCTGCTCTCGGGTGACCAATTCACTCTTGAATGTAAAGAAGTGCATTGTAGTGCACCCTTGAAAGGAGGATAATGCATTGCAACGCAGATAGTGCCTTTAAAGGCTACATTAGTGAGTAAATAAGTGATATAAAATATACTTAAAACCTTGTAAATCTCACAATAGAAGCCATGAATGAATTGTTCTTCTCTTAGGGTATATAGCAACTAAAATGTAAGGGAATGATATACCCTATTTCATTGGTCCCAGGGATGATGTCCAGTTTGACCAGGTCATGGGGGATGATGCCCAAATTAACCTATAACTGTAAGATAATCAATATTTATATATATTAGTAGATCTTGGTGCAAGTTTGTGCTACGTCAGCCCTAAGATAGTAGAAAGATGTTGTTTGCAAATCCAAAAATTTAAGAACCTTTGGTTAGTGCAACTATCGACCGAAGCTAAGAGAAGGGTGAGTGATAAGGTATCAATATGTCTAATTGAAGTGGGAAAACAAAATATAAGTGCGGAACTAAATATCCTACCATTGGGATCATATTATTTGTTGCTTGGGATGGACTGGTTAAAGGGACACTAGCCTTTGTTGGATTGTAAAAAGAATACAATTAGTTATCAGGACGAAGATGGGTCTCGGTAAGAGATTCAAGGGGTCCTAAACCCCATGAAATTATGCCCCCATTATTGTCACTTAACAAGGAAAGTGTCTCATAAAAGGTTGAATGATATATGCAATACAAGTGGGGTATTCCAATTCCAAAGAAAATACTGCCACATTAGAAAACATACTAGTAATTCAGGAATTTACTGATGTATTTCTTGAAAATAAATTGGGATTTCCTCCAAAGCGTGATATTAGTTTTACCATATATTAGTTCTTAGGGCAGCACCGGTGTCTAAATCCTCTGATCGTATGAGCACCCTGAAGTTAACTGAACTTAAAATGAAACTGCAAGAATTATTGGATAAAGGGCACATTTGACCGAGTGAATCCCCTTGGGTAACTCCGGTGCTATTTGTAAAAATGAAGGATGGGACCTTATGTATGTGTATTGATTATTGATAACTCAATAAGTCAACTATTAAGAAAAAATACCCTTTTCCACGGATTGATGATCTATTTGACCAGGTTAAGGGAGAAAAATTATTTTACAAAATTGATCTAAGATCAGGATATCATTAGATTCGGGTTAAGGATGAGGAAATTTGTAAAACAACTTTCAGAATTTGTTATGGGCATTACAAATTTGTGGTCTTGCCATTTGGAATGACCAATACACCTGCCACTTTTATGAGTTTGATGCATGGTATTTTCCATCCTTTTCTGGACAGATTTTTCCTAATCTTGTAGATGATATACTGATTTACTCAAAAACCCTAGAAGAGCATAAACAACATTTACGAATTTTATTATAATTGCTACAAGATCAGAAACTATATGAAAAATTCAATAATTGAGATTTTTTTAAAGACAAAATTCAGTATTTGGGCCATGTCATCTCAGCATAAGGGATAGAATTTGATCCTTAAAAGATATGAACCATCATGGAATGGCTAGTGCCAAAAAATGCAACTGATATACGATCTTTTATGAGCCTGGCATGAATCTATCAGCGTTTTATCGAAGGATTCTCCAAAATCACGTATCCTATTACATCCTTACAAAAGAAAGGAATAAATTTCAATTGGACCAAAAACTGTCAACAAAGTTTTGAACAACTGAAGCATTTATTAACTATGAACCCTGTGCTAAAAATTGCTGACCCAAATAAGGAATTCATAGTCTGCATTGATGTGTGTCATGAAGGAGTGGGAGGAGTGCTAACCTAAGAAGGAAAGGTGGTTTCTTATGAATCATGGAAATTGAAGGAGAATTAGTAGAGATACTCTGCCCACAATTTGGAGCTAACTATTGTGGTTCATGCATTAAAGGTATGGAGGCATTATCTTTTGGGGAAAATATTTTTATTAAAGATTGACCATAGCAACATAACAAGTTATTTTAAGCAACACAACTTGAATTCTCGACAAGCGAGATGGAATTCCTTATTAAGTGAATTTGAATTTTAAATTCAACATTTAAAAGGAAAAGAGAATCATGTTGTAGATGTATTGAGCCGAAAAATACACTGCATATATGAACTTTACTATAATCAAATTGAATTTAATTTTCAGGATCCAATTAAATAAATTTCCCAAGAAGATCCTGAATACCAAATTTTGTGGCAGCAAGCGCAACAAGCTAATAGTTAAGGGAATGATCTAGGTGGCTCCAAAGACACACACAGGACAAAGAGGGCTCAAAAATCAAAGTGGTTAGATTTCTCTCGAACCAGGCTCAAGTTGAATATTTCATCTTTCTGATTCCAACAACGTAGACGACACTGAATTCCGAGTCCGTATGGAGAAGTTAGGAGAGGTCAAATTTTTGGGTTGACTTGGTGACTTGGCAGCCTTAAGGAAGGCGCAAATTCAACCTTTCCTAGCCACCAAATTCCAGCAAGCTCCAACCACATTCCAGGTGAAATTGTGGCCTCCTTAAAATGACTCCTACGGTCAAAATCAAGATTTTTAAAAATGTACATTTTGTTTTAATAAAACAAGAAAATAATTAAAAAAAGCGGGTGGCGGGCCACCACCCCTGCCACCCCACCCACCGCATAACTATATAACAAATTAAATGTTATGTATGGGCCGACGAGCCATGACCCCTTCCGGACCCCACGGCACCCCCGTCCAACTTAACGCCAAACTCATATATATGTCACAACATATATATATATATATATATATATATATATATATATATATATATATATATATATATATATATATATATATATATATATATATATGTGTGTGTGTGTGTGTGTGTTAACATACTAAAACATTATCATGCCACCCTTATAACAAGTAAGCGTGGGTTGTTGGGCGGGCCGCAACCCATCCATATTTAAAAATCGGGATTTTTAAAAATGTACATTGTGTTTTAAAAAAAAAAAAAAATTTTAAAAAGGGGGTGACGGACCACCACCCCCGCCACCCCACCCACCGCATAACTATATAGCAAATTAAATTTTATGTATGGGTCAACGGGCCATGACACCTGCCAGACCCCACGGCACCTCCGTCCAAGTTAACACCAAACTCATATATATATATATATATATATGTGTGTGTGTGTGTGTGTGTGTGTGTGTGTGTTAACGTATTAACACATTATCATGCCACGCTTATAACAAGTGAGCGTGGGTTGTTGGGCGGGCCTGACCCATCCATATTTAAAAAAACGTGCTAGCCCAAATATCATATGCGGATTTTGGGGGAGGCGGGATTTGATCCCCCTACCTCCCCGTAACCATTTACTTAACTTACCGCTACGCCAACCAACTCATTTGGTAATTCCGCCCATCAATTTGTATTTAAACCTCATTTTCACCACGTGTGCCCAGGAAGAGCAGGAATACGCATGCGGATCGAGGCAGTGAATTTTTTAATTACAAGCGGAACCATGAGCAGGCCTAGAAACAGGGAGCGGAACCATGGGCCTTGAAATTTTCTTGGGGACGTCATTTTTCTCCATGTCGGAATATAGTCAAGTTTACAGTCATTTTTCATGGTTTTTCGCAAGAAATACAATAGCGAGGTCAAATTCTCCTTTTGAGTTGCAAATTTCCAGTCCACAGATGTGTATCAGTCAGGAGTCAAAGATCCCTTTGCCCAGTTGCTCATGGTCAAAAAATGGATAGTTGATTTTGCACTATTCAGTGCCACGAATCTAATGGCGTATTCGGATTTTCCATCTGAGATTTATATTTTTTGGCCACTTTTTGAAGTGGAGATGTAGGTGTTAGCTTTCAACGAGTGAGCATTTAATTTCACATCTTTCGACGCCATGATTGTGATGGTGATTTCAGATCCAGCATCACAACAACCCATTCTTCAGTCATCTTCTGTGTGAGGTATATGATGTGTTGATTTCATGTACTTCTTTGTCCCTGAGATGCATAGTGATGTACAGATCCCTATTGATGTATGAGTTGTGGGATCTTGTTTTGGTTATTGATGTACTTTCTATCATGGATTTATATTATGATTAAGATCCATTTTGATGCCATGTTGGAGGGATACTCATTGTCACATGTATGTTGTTTGAGATCCCTTTGTTTGCCATGTTGACGAGATACTCATAGTCTTTCTGTGTGAACTATTGTCATACTTATAGGAGTCCTTTTTATGAATGAGAGTTTCGTAGTGGAACATCTCGTAGAGAGGTCTAGCCAGTCCTACATGAGAGAATTTTCCTTGTATGTTAGAGGAAACACATCCATGTACACCTTCATTCCTTACAGCACTTAATGCAGTGGCCTACACCATCTTGACACCGAGGCCCAGAGATGTAGTCCCTCCTGGATGAACTCTGTTATCAAATGATGTGTTCTTATGATTGTTGATATTAACATGATATGTTCCTCTTCTTTAAAACATGCAGTTGTTCATTTATGTTCATTAACTCTTTAATTAAATGCACTTCTAACAATCAGCTGAAGTTAAAGGTCTTGGTTAAGGGTATCAAGAATCTACCGTGGATCAAGTGGTATTAGAGCACGTCTTCTTTCTGATTGGATTGCAGGCATGAGCTATTGAACGTTCACTAAGTTGAGCCATGGAGAATGTCAAGGACATGTATGAAACCATGCTCAGGGTGTCCGAGAAAGCAGACATGTTGTACGAGGCTTATGAAAAAAAATTAGCAGAGAACGTTGAATTGAGGACCCTCCTATATGAAGAGGAGGATAAACATCGATTGCAGCTTCAGTTGCAAGCCACAATAGAGGCGTGGGATGAATTGAAGAACAACAATGAAATTATTCAAGCACATCATGATGCATTGAAGGCACTCCTGCAGGAACAGAAGGAGGAGAAGCAATGGTTTCAGCTTTAGCTACAAGCCGCGGCAGAGGCCTTGGAGGAAGCGAAGCACAACAAATGCCTAGAGAAGCCTTCTTCACCTATTTCGTGATCGACAGCTAAGGTAAACAGTGTTGATTTATCTTCAGTTTCTTCACATGATATCATTTCGGTTGGAGGTGTGGAGATACCCATTACAGGAACCGGCATGAGACTCCTCACAAAGATGGGGTACAAAGGAGGAGGACTTGGCGTTTGTGGCCAAGGCATAAACCAACCATTGGAGGTTGTGCAGTGACCTCTCTATGTAGGTTTGGGGTACACTAAAGAAGGATGTTTGAAGGACATCAAGGGAAAACAGATAATAATGAACTCTCTAGGGAATAGGAATTATGGGGACACTTCGAAATCATTCCATGGTAATGCATGTTGTAGTGAAAGAGATGAGGAAAGGTCTTATCACCATGATCGCACCAGAGACCACCAGAGAAGGTATAATAAGTCTCATTATTCCAGAGTGCATTTTGATTATAAAAATGTTAATAATCACGGTTGTAAATCATGGCATCGCAAAACGTGCCATTTCTATGGTTTACATAATCATGTGTTTTCTAAGTGTTGGAAAAGGATGTTAGAACAAAGGAGGACGAGGTGTGAAAAGCCTTCTCCCCAACAGGGAAAGAAATCGGTTAACCAGGTTTGGAGGAAAAATACCTTTTGCACCCATTACGACCGAAGTGGCCATCAAAGAGCCACGTGCTAGAGACTCCATCCATAGCAGTGCCTTAAAGACAAAACGCTCATGCATGAACCAATAGAAAGAGTTGATCGACAAGCAAATCTCCAGTAGGGGGATGACCCATTCACTTTGATAAGTGAGAGATGGTTTTTCTAGATTGTTTTTCTAGAGGTGTTAACTTGTCATGGCCTTATTTTTGTAAATCATTTGTTGCATGTTACACTGTAAAAGTGATGATGTGTTTTTCCATCACTTGTTTAAGCAACAATGATATTTGGCCTTGTTTTATGAGTCGTGTGATGCATTTCTTTCATGTAAAAGTAATGAGGTGCTTGCCATCACTTTGAAATGAGATAATGATGTCCTGTCTTGTAATGATAGTTGGGGTGTGATATCCATTTGATGTAAACTTGACCACTGAGTACATGTTATAAACTCGTGGCAACTATGGGAATATTTGGGTCATAGTTGGTCAATTTGGGAATTTATTTGCATGGGATTGTACTACAGGTTTGTAGAAGGTGTAGGTGTCTATTCATCACTTATGGCTCTGAAGGACGCAGGTGAAGGAGAAGGAAGGGTGACTTTCCAAGATGCTTGTAGTGCAGACATAGTACAAAGTAGTTGCAGATTCTTATTAATGCTTTTGGGAGGACCAAAAGATCCTCAGTGGGGAGGATTGATCCAGGTGGTTCCAGTGACACACACAGGACAAAGAGGGCTAAAAAATCAAAGTTCTTGAATTTCTCTTGAACCAGGTTCAGGTTGAATATCTCGTCTTTATGATTCCAACGGCGCAGACGATACTCAATTTTGAGTCTGTATGGAGAAGTGAGGAGCGGTCAAAGTTTTGGGTTGACTTGGTGACTGGGAAACCTTAAGGAAGGTGCAAATTTGACCTATCTTGGCCACTAGATTCCAACAAGCTCCAGCCAGATTCTGGGTGAAATTGTGGCCTCCTTAAAATGACTCCTATGGTCAAAATCGAGATTTTTAAAAATGTACATTTTGTTTTAGTAAAACAAAAAAATAATTAAAAAAGGGGGTGGTGGGCCACCACCCCACCCATCGCATAACTATATAAAAAAATTAAATATTATGTATGGGCCAGTGGGCCATGACCCCCGCCAGACCCCACAGCACCCTTGTCCAACTTAACGCCAAACTCATATATATGTCACAACATATATATTATATATATGTGTGTGTTAATGTATTAAAACATTATCATGCCACCCTTATAACAAGTGAGCGTGGGTTGTTGGGCGGGCCACCCAAGGTGGGCCCGACCCATCCATATTTAAAAAAAGTGCCAGCCCAAATATCATATGCAGATTTTGGGGGAGGCGATATTTGATCCCCTGACCTCCCTTTAACAATTTACTTAACTTACCACTATGCCAACCAACTCATTTGGTAATTTTGTCCATCAATTTGTATTTAAATCTCATTTTCACCAAGTGCGCCCAAGCAGAGCAAGAGTGCACACAGGGATCAAGGCAGTGAATTTTTTTATTACAGGCAGAACCATGAGCATGCCCAGAAACAGGGAGTTGAACCATGAGCCTTGAAATTTTCCTGGGGAGGTAATTTTTCTCCATGTCGGAATATTGTCAATTTTACAATCATTTTTCACGGTTTTTCGCAGGGAATGCAATGGCGAGGTTGGATTCTCCTTTTGAGTTGCAGATTTCCAGTCCACCCATGGAACAGCCTTTTGGAGGAATCTAGGGGGAATCTAAAATATTCCTTTTTGCCCCAGATTTTCACTTCATCAGAATTCAGAAAATGGACAGTAGATTTTGCACTATTCAAGGCCACAAATCTGATGGCACATTCATATTTTCTATTTGAGCTTTATATTTTTTGGCCACTTTTTGAAGTGGAGATGTAGGTGTCAGCTTTCAGTGAGTGAGCAATGGATTTCACATCTTTCGACGCCACAATTGTGATCGTGATTTCAGATCCAGTAGCACAGCATCCCATTCTTCATTCATCTTCAGCGTGAGGTATATGATGTGTTGATCTCATGTACTTATTTGTCCATGAGATGCATAGTGCTATACATATCCCTGTTGATGTATGAGTCGTGGGATCTTGTTTTGGTTATTGATGTACTTTCTGTCATGGATTTGTATTATGATTAAGATCCCTTTTGATGCCATATTAGTGGGATACTCATTGTCACATGTATGTTTTTTGAGATCCCTTTGTTTTCCATGTTGGCGAGATACTCATAGTCTTTATGTGTGAGCTATTTTTATACCGATAAGAGTCCTTTTTGTGAATGAATGCTCCGCAGTGGAACATATTGTAGAGACGTCTAGTCAACCTACGTGAGGGAATTTTCCTTGTATGTCAGAAAAAACACATCCATGTACATTCTCACTCCTTATAGCACTTAATGTAGCGACCTAAACCATCTTGACACTGAGGCTCAGAGATGTAGTCCCTCCTGGACTAACTCCATTATCAAACGATGTTTTCTTATGATTGTTGATCTTGACATGTTATGTTCCTCTTAGTTACAGCATGCGTTGTTCATTTATGTTCATTAACGCTTTAATTAAATGCAATTCTAACAATCAGCCAAAGTTAAAGATCTTGGTTAAGGGTATCAAGAATCTACCTTGGATCAGGGAAGCAGTCAGAATTTGAAATTAATGAAAAGAAACTATTGAGTTTTCGAGGGATAACATACATTCCAAATCAAATATCTATAAAACAGTTAATACTAGATGAATTTCACATAATTCCTTATGCTGCTTATCTTGGATATTAGAAAATGCTATCGACAATTAAAAAGGAATTTTTTTGGCTGAGAATGCATAGAGATATAGCATAATATTTAATAAAATGTATAGAGTGTCAACATTTTAAAGTTGATCATCAACATCCTCTTGGTCTTCATCAACCTCTACCTATACTAGAATGGATGTGGGAAGTGATAATGATTGACTTTATCATTGGATTAGCTAGATCTAAAAATCACGACTCCATAATGGTAGTGGTAGACAAAATTAGTAAATATTTTCATTTCATTCTTGTGAAATCCACTTATAAAGTAGTTCAAATTGCATATATTTTCATCAAAGAAGTATTTAGATTACATGGAGTCCCTAAGACGGTTATCTCGGATAGGGATGTAAAATTTACTTTCACATTCTGGAAATCTTTATTTATGGGTTTGGGAACCCAGATTCAGTTCAGTATTGCATGCCATCCATAAACGGATGGGAAGACTGAACATGTGAATCAAGTACTAGTGGATATGTTACGAATGTACATTATGCAACAACCCATAAAGTGGGGGGAGTATCTAAATTTAGTAGAATTAGCGTATAATAATGGGTACGATGAATCGTTAAAGATGAACCCTTTGAATTATTATACAAAATAAAATGTAGGACACCTACGAATTGGAGCAACCATGAAAATAAATTAATGTTGGGACCAAAGATGTTGGAGGACATGGAACTGGAGGTGAAGAAAATCTAACAAAATTTAAAGGTTTCTCATGATAGATAAAAGGCTTACATAAATAAGAAAAAAACATACCGAGAGTGTGATGTCGGAGATCATGTATACATATGAATTAAGCCTAAGAAAAACACACTAATATGGACCAGTTGTAAAAAGTTGGCCCCTCCCTTTTTTGGACCTTTCGAGATATTAGAACGAATTGGACCAATGGATTACCAAATAGCCCTGCCTAGTGATCAAATTTGGATCAAGGACCTAAGTTATAGCTCAAAATTTCAAAGTGTTCTAAAGTGTGTCGAACTTGAGCAACCGGATAGATCTCATCTTCCTGATTCCAGCGCCGCAAACAGTTAGAAAAACTGACACCATATGAAGAAGTTATCGCATTTTGAAAAGTCCAGTAAATTGCAATTTTTAACATTTGACCAGAGTTGACTGGGTTTTTGAAAAGTAAAATAAAAAAATATTCCAGGGAATATTCCTCAAAATATTCCCCAGAATATTCCTTCCAGGCTAGTCAATGGAGGACACATGGCATTGTTTTATTTGTAGATGGATTTTACGTTGGTTTGTTGGGCCAATGATAAGGTGCCACATGGCTAGCCCTGAGGCCGCCACGTGGCCCTTGAACTACGTATTAAAATTTTGGTTAGGGTCCCCAAAGTCGAACCCATGAGCTCGAGCATGCACGCAAGAGTCTTTACCATCCGCGCCACGATTGGTTCCTTACCATATTAGTGGACCATTTCTATTTGAAGTTTGAAAGTTTGGCATGTGGGGGAGTAGAGGGGCCAGCCCCTCCCCATATGGCCTTCAGACAAGAAACAAGGGCTACCACCGGCACGCAAATGTAACTCCAACCACCATTTTCGCCGTCAGTTCTTTCACTAGTCACATGGTGATGTTTTAATGTTTTATGTGGTGTTTTAAATCAAACGGTTGTGTTCAACCCACGATCCAAACTCCAGTTTCAACCTTTATCACTGTAGGTTATGCGGAGTTCCCGCCGACGGTTACGGTTAGAAAACCGCGGAGTTTGCGGCATGTGACCAATAACTGACATTTATTGCCATGGTTTTCTCAATGGCTATTTCAGCGGACTTTTGGCCAAACTCTCCTTTTGGAGAGGAATCACCAAATTTAACTCCAGCTAACTGCAGTTGCTCCATTTTTAGTGGAGCTGTTTTAGGGTTTACTGAGCAAAATTTGTTTATGCTCTATCTTGAGCATTATTCGACCATTCTTGGAGTGTGAATAGCCAACTTTGAATTTATTAGACATTTAAGACTCATTGATGATGGTTGTAGAGCCATGAGAGGAATTCTAAGCATGATTTAGCTTCACAGAAGTTCTAGGGGTCACAAGGGCCGCATGAGCCAACAACAGAAAGAGGCCTAGCCAGGGCATCTAGAGGCCTTACTCAAGAAACCAACAATCATTTTTGGATGTTTCAGACATTATGGATCTAATGGTGGGGTTTGTAGAGCTAGCTAAGGACTTATGAAGGCTGAGTTTCTTCAGAGAAGTTCCAAGGGCCACGATGGCCACCAGGTGCCAGCAGGAGAATGAGGCCTATCCAGTGCAGCCAGTAACCATTCTCAGAAAACCAGTAGTCTATTTTGACTATTTTGAGCCTTATGAATCCAATGGAAGGATTTTTAGAAGTTTTTGAAGACTTATGAAGGTCAAGATGCTTTAGAGAAGTTTTCAGTGAACCGAGAGCCAGGGGTTACCATGAGGTTTTGGAGGCGTAACCAGAGCAGTCGGAGGCTAGTTTCAGTAACTGAATAGTATATTTAGACTTTCTTGGACATTCCAGACTCATTGGAAAGGGTTTCAGAGCCATTAGAGGAATTATTATTGTGATTTAGCTTCAAAGAATTTTTAGGGGTCACAAGGGCCACTAGGAGCCAGCACCAGAAAGAGGCCTAGCCAGGGCAGCTAGAGGCCTTACTTAGGAAACCAATAGTCATTTTTGTATGTTTCAGACATTCTAGATCTAATGGTGAGGTTTGAAGAGCCATCCGAGGACTTATAAAGGCCTATTTTATTCAGAGAACTTCCAAGGGCCACTAGGGCCATTAGGTGCCAGCAGGAGAACGAGGCCTATCCAGTGCAGCCAGTAACCATTCTCAGCAAAATAGTAGTCTATTCTGACTATTTTGAACCTTATAAATCAGATGGAAGGATTTTTAGAAGCTTTTGAAGACTCCTGAAGGTCGATATTCTTCAGAGAATTTTTTAGTGAACCTAGATCCAGGGGGTGCCACCAAGTGCTGGAGGCACAAACGGAGCAGCCAGAGGCCTTTTTCAGCAAGTGAATAGTAGTGATTAGATTTGGATGAAGGACCTAAGTGATAGCTCAAATTTCAAAGTGTTCAAAAGTGTGTCGAACCTGAGATACCAGATAGATCTCGTCTTTCTGATTTTCTATTCCAACTATTTTGGATATTCTGAATCCAATGAAGGGATTTGCAGAGCCATTTGGAGACTTCTAAAGGTCTATAAGCCACAGGGAATTTTTAGGCATCCCAGGCCAACAGTGGATGGAGGCATAAATTGGGGAGCCAGAGCTCATTTTGAGAAAATGATCAATCTATTTTGGATGTCTGATATGTGCTAGAGACAATAGAAAAGGTTTCAGGGATAGAAAAATATTTCTTAAGGAGTTAGTTCCACAGAGAACCTCAGGGAAGCTTAAGGGTGCCGACAGAAGAGGTAAAGTATAAGGGATCCTAGGTCTATCTTCAGAGAGATAACAACCATTCCAGAGGTATGATGGTATTCTAAACCCAATAGTACAGTCCAAATAACCATTGGAGTTGAGTAGTTACTTGTAAAAGAAATTTTCCATCATAATCCCAAAGAGCCAAGTGAGTTGACAAAGGCTCAAGGACACATAGCCCATGATATTCAAGTGAAATACTTTATTAAAAAAAAATTTATGTGTTGATGCTTATTTGCTGCACTTTATGGTTGTTTAACATGCTTAATATTAGTTTAAAAAAATGTGTAATTCCTCACACTTAAAGCATTAAAACAGTTTAAAACACATACACCTGAATCAAGAATTCAATTATGCACAATCAAGTATAAGCTAGATCTTAGTTTGTTTAATTGAGTGGGAGGTGCTTGCAAAGCATAACAAGTTATCCACCCATTTCATATCAAGTGGTATCAGAGCTCTAGGTTTCTTGCTTGATAGAGCACTAGGTTACTTGCTTATCAGAGCATTAGGTTGCTTGCTTATCAGAGCACTAGGTTGCTTTTTTGACTTGAAAGGTGTTTAACAGTGCAAAGAATTTAACTGATTTCAAATTGACTGATGCTTACAAGTTTAAGTTTGCTAAGAGGTGAAGGGAATCTACTGTTAGCTAAGTCTAGAAGAGGACAAGAAGGAAAAAGGTTGAAATCATTTTCTTTACCCAAAGGACCTCAAGGAAACCCTTGAAGCACAAAATGGTGTTTGCAAAAGAAGGCTACTTGAAGAAGAGATACAAACTGCAGAAAAAAGCTTAAATCTATAGCCATATTGTTTAAAAGTTTTATCAATTGAATTTGAAGCTTTGTAGATTGTTGTTGAAGTTCTTTAGTTCATTTACATAAAGATGAAAACTTCTTCAAGTGAGGTTTCTAAATCCTCTTTTACAAGGCTCTTTGATGAAGAGATGAAGGGGGACTTCTACATCCTGAAGGATATGGTGCAAATTATGTATGAAGATGGAAGAGAAAGCACTAGACTTCATGAGAAATTGGTTGCTATGAAGCAAGAGAAAAAGGACTTCTTCAAAGAATGCATGAGATGGATATGTAGCTCCATCATGCCCAAGAGGCTTTGACCAAACACATGCTTGAAGCAGAGGTAAATCACTAAAATTTGTCCTCAAATTCCTCTTCAGAGAAATGTGTAGGTTTATTTGAAAAGCACACTAGAGGTATAGGGTCCAAGTTGATGTTAAAAATGGGTTATGAAGGCACAAGTCTAGGAAAACATGCACAAGGCATGATTGATCCTATTTTGGTTGAGGAAAGGCTTAAGAAGTTTGGTCTAGGCTATGTTCAATCTTATGGTGAAAACTCTATAGCGATGAAGGCATTTGAGACAACTCCAAAAAGAACTTTTGTTGCAAGTTCTAAACCACAAACATGTCAAGTTTGTTTTCAAGTTTATTGCCATTGTTTGAAGCCTATGTTGCAACAAGATGTTTGTAGACATGCAGCTTATGGTGAGCAAGATATTTCTGACAACTATCCAAACATGAACACTGATGTTGGTCTTCAAAAGAAGGTTGGAACCTCTACAAGTTCATCTCCTCAAGAAGGTAAAAAAGATGGACATGCAAAGATACATTTGAGGTATAATTCTTCTCATAGTCAAGTTGATTATGTTTATGTTAAGCATGGCAATTCTGCATGTGTTAATGGAAGAAAGACTTGCTCTTCCTACTTTGGTTTGTGTAACCGTGAAGTTTCAAAATGCTGGAAGAGGATGAAGGCATACAGGAAACAGTTGAAGCGAAGGAAACTTGCACAGAAGGTGCAAGAGACTTGCACACATTGCCAGAAGAGGGGAAATTTAATTTCCCAATGTTGGACATTGCATCGAACTAATCATCCCAAGCATTCGAAGCAAGAAGATAAAAATACTCGCAAAAATGGAACCAATGATTCTATCATTGATGTGAGAACAGATGTTTCACATGAAGAAGATTTTCAGCAACAAAAATTGCCATGGAAGTGGCTTGGTAAGAAGTGGTTTGACTTCTTAATTCAATAAGACATACATTCATTTGGACATATGCAAATTTCAGTCATGCATGCATTTCTGTTGAAAACTTATGTTTGTTTGAACCACCTTGGGTCGATGATCATGGACACGATGTTCAGCTACCTTCAATTGAAAACTTCTCGCCAAACATTTTTGGGCGAGTTAAAGGAAGCTACAGTTCTTGACAGGAGGACAAGAGCATTCAGGAAGGGAAGTGTTGACTACCTTCAAGTTGGGGCTCAAAGGCACTAAGCCAAGAAAGGCAAGTGTAAAGAGGTTGGAAATGTGAGGGTGTTGTACTCTCATCTACTGAACATGTATATCAGTCTTTTGTGGTCCAAAATATTCCTAATGGGGAGGAGTGATCAGATTTGGATCAAGGACCTAAGTGATAACTCAAATTTAAAAGTGGTCAAAGTGTGTCAAACCTGAGCGACCGGATAGATCTCGTCTTCCTAATTCCAACGCCATGAACGGTTCTAAAAACTGACACCGTATGAAGAAGCTATCGCGTTTTGAAAATTCCAGTAAACTGCAATTTTTGACATTTGACTAGGGTTGACTGGGATTTTGAAAATTTAAAAAAATATATATATATTCCAAGGAATGTTCCTCTAAATATTCCTTCTGGGCCACTCAATGGAGGACACGTGGCATCATTTTATTTGCAAATGGACTATACGTTGGTTTGTTGTGCCAATGATAAGGTGCCACATGGCCAGCCCTGAGGCCACCATGTGGCCCTTGAACCACGTATTAAAATTTTGGTTAGGGTCCCCAGAGTTGACCCTGCGACCTTGGGCATGCACACAAGACTATTTACCGTCTGCACCATGATTGGTTCTTAACCATATTAATGGACCGGTTCTATTTGAAGTTTGAAAGTTTGCATGCAGGGGAGTGGAGGGGCCAACCCCTCAAACCAGCCCCTCCCCATATGGCCTTCAGACAAGTACCAAAGCTACCACCGGTGCGCAAATGTAACTCCAACCACCATTTTTGCCGTTAGTTCTAGCACTAGTCACATGATGGTGTTTTAATGCTTTATGCAGTGATTTAAATCAAACAGTTTCATTCAACCCGCGATCCAAACTCTAGTTCCAACCTTTATTACTGCAGTTTATGCATAGTTCCCACTGGCAGTTACGGTTAGAAAATCTTCGAGTTTGGGGCATGTTCCCAATAACTGACATTTATTGCCATGGTTTTCTCAATGGCTATTTTGGCGGAATTTTGGCCAAACGCTCCTTTTGGAGTGGAATCACCAAATTTGACTCCAGCTAACTATCGTTGGTCAATTTTTAGTGGAGTTGTTTTAGGGGTTACTGGGAAAAAAACAATTATGCTCTATCTTGAGCATTATTCGACCATTCTTGGAATGCGAATAGTAAATTTTGAATTTCTTGGACATTACAGACTTATTGGTTAGGATTTCAGAGCCATCAAAGGAATTTTGGGTGTGATTTAGCTTTAGAGAAGTTCTAGGGGTCATAAGGGCCACCAAGAGCCAGCAACAGAAAGAGGCCTAGCTACGGCAGCTATTGGCCTTACTTAGGAAACAAATAGTCATTTTTGGATGTTTCAGACATTTTGGATCTAATGGAGAAGTTTTTAGAGCTAGATGAGGACTTCTGAAGGCCGATTTGCTTCAGAGAAGTTCCAAGGGCCACCAGGGCCACTAGGTTCCAACAGGGGAATGATGCCTATCTAGTGCAGCCAATAACCATTCTCAGCAAACCAATAGTCTATTCTAACTATTTTGAGACTTATAAATCCAATGGAAGAATTTTCAGAAGCTTTTGAAGACTTCTGAAGGTAGATATGCTTCAGAGAAATTTTTAGTGAACCGAGAGCCAAGGGGTGCCACCAGGTGTTGGAGGCGTAACCAGAGCAGCCAGAGGCCAGTTTCAGTAAGTGAATAGCCTATTATGACTATTTTGGACATTATGAATCCAATGAATGGATTTTCAGAGCCATTTGGAGACTTCTAAAGGTCAAGAAGCCACAAGGAAGTTTCAGGCAGCCCAGAGCCAACAATGGATGGAGTCCTAGATTGGGGAGCCATAGCTCATTTTGAGAAAATGATTAGTCTATTTTGGATGTATGATATGTGTTGGAGATATTATAAAAGGTTTCAGGGATAGAAAATGGTTTCTTAAGGATTTAGTGCCACAGAGAAGCTCAGGGAAGCTTAAGGGTGCCAACAGAAGAGGTCAAGTCTAAGGGAACCTAGGTCTATCTTCAGAGAGATAACAACCATTCCAGGGGTATGATGGTATTTTAAACACAATTGTATAGTCAAAATAACCATTGGAATTGATTATTTACTTGTAGAATAAATTTTCCATCATAATCCCAAAGAGCCAAGTCAATTGACAAAGGCTCAAGGAGACGTAGCCCACGATATTCGGGTGAAATCCTTTATTAAATTTGTTGTTATGTGTTTATTCTTATTTGTTTCACTTTATGGTTGTTTTAAATGCCTAATATCAGTAAAAAAAAATGTGTAATTCCTCACACTTAAAGCATTAAAACAGTTTAAAACACATACACATGAATCAAGAATTGAATTTCGCACAATCGAGTATAAGCTAGATCTTAATTTTCTTTTAACTAAGTGGGAGGTGCTTGCAAATCATAACAAGTTATCCACCCATTTTAGATCACCTAGCCACACAAAATTCCATAATGTGTTTCATATATCCTTACTGAAACGATATGTATATGATTCTAGACATGTAACACAATGGAAAATCTTCAGATAATATTATTTTGAATTCACTATTTTAAGTATAAAGGTTTATATAAACTAAATGCATTATATATTGACTGCGACAGGTTGAACCGGATGGACAGATCTTGGTGGAACCTCAACGCATCCTCGATTAGAGAGAAATAACATTACGAAGACAAGCCATCATCCAGGTTAAAATGCAATGGAAGCACTTTAGCCTAGAGGAGGCTACCTGGGAAGATGAAGAATTCATGTGAGAGGCCTATTTGGAAAATTTTTAGAAATCAGAATTAAACACCAGGGACAACGTTTTGCATAATGAGCGGGAGATTTAACACCTTGGAACAGTCAGTAGATATTGATTTATTTACTTTATTTCAATGGTGAACTAGTTAATCCTGAAACCTTGATGAGTTAAGTTAAAAGAAGTTTGTCGAGTTAAAAGAGTTGATTTACTATTTCAATTATAGACATACACATATAGTTTCATGCATATACATTCATATTTTGTTGTTGGTATGTAATTACATGGATTAGTAAAAAATGAAATATGATTGGAAAACTCAAGAGAAGAGATCATGTCGAAGTTACCTAACTACCAAACAATTAAGTGGTTATGGTTCTTGGCTTTTCTTCCCTAGAGATAAAAGGGATCTCAGTGGGAAGGAAAGGCGTTCTAACCTCTGGAGGAAGCAACTAGGAAGAAAGAAAGACCATAAATCAAGAATTTCAACTAGGAGTTGCAGGGAAGGATTATGCCAGATTTGCGGACAGACCTAGTGGAATACATTCAAACAATCTTGAGACTGAACCTGGAATAGGTTTTGAGGTCTTCAAGAGGCTGAATTGGTCGTTATTGTCACATATTGTGCTAGTAGTAGGAAGCTCGGGCGCAGATTCATACATGATTGTCGGTCTCGTTGGAAGGGTGGATGACTCTTCTAGTTCAGTTTTCTAGAAAAGTGTCTGACATTAACAGATAAGTAGTTGCATTTATTTGTGACTGTGTTGTATTTTGTTTATTAAGTAAAATGTTTATGAACGTATAGATATTTGGGTTGAACCAAAATTTTAAATTAGTCTGGGTTTATATAAAAACCATGAATCATTATAACATGAAGGAAAGAGGTAACGATAAAAAATAATAGAAGTCTTGGGGTTTTCTGTGAAATTAAATGAAAACCTATAATGATGAAAAAAAATAGGAATCTTGGGGTTTCTGTGAATTTAAATGAAATACTATAGTGAAGAAACCATTTGGAAACTTACAAAAGCCTTGCACAAGAAAAAGTGATTTTATAACAATCTATCACCACAAATTAAGTAAACTAGCATTCAAGAAAATAAATGACTTGAAACAATATTGGGACAAAACACAAGTATTAAATATGAAAGGAAGCAATTTAAACAAAAGCATGTATAAACGCAGCTGCAATAATATCATTTAGTTGTATAAAAATAAAGGAAGTTGTGTCGAAACATAACACAAGAAAAAATTCAAACTATTTATATATAAAACAGTACAAGTGGGAAGCGAATTTCCTATCCAAAACTAGGCAACTGTCCAAATTAAACTACAAAATTATAAGTGTATGTCAACGGAGGAATCATAAACATTTATTGTGTCCATGCTATTTCCTTTCCAGTTATAAATATAATATTTGTAATCATAAACACATCAAATTCATGTTATTTGTCTTCACTTGAACGATATACAAAGGACCATTGTAGCCATAAACCCAACACATAGTATAGGGTGTTTGGCAGTGCGTCTAAACCTGGTAGGGATAACTTAAATTCCTGGAACAATAAGATAATGGAAAGAAAAACTATTCCTCTGTCTCTGAGATATTGAAGAAAACTGAAATTTAAAACAAAATGCTTTGTGGAGAATTTAAGAGGAAACTAGCCTTAAGGCTAGAATTTCTTCCATCGTTCTCACTAATAGGTTGAGGGCTGTGATGGCCAAAGGCTGAGAGCATGCATTGCAAATAATCAAAAGTACCAGGGAACGAAAACAAGTCAATTATTAACAGACGCAATTGGAAAAAAAGAGTGGTGTGCGGGAGGTCGGTGGAGAAGGTACCTGCAATGAATCCAAACAAGGAAAAATTAAAGCAGTGCGCTCAGGAAGATTAACAGTAAAAAACTTACCAGTCAAACGCATACATAAAGAAAAAGGCTAACTTGATAAGAGATATTTTAGACTGTATTATGAAACTAGCTCCAAAAATAGAAGAAAAGAGAAATCAACACCTTAGAAATCAGCCACTTGGAGGGGGCAACCTCCAATACATTACATAGATGAACAATTCTTGGATGATACAAATGAGAAAACGTCCTCTCTATATATAGGAGTCCATGGGGCCACAATGTAATCCTAGCCGACCTAACAATAATAATATAAGGGCACAATAATAACAATATGGGGGTTATAGGGGTACAACAATAACAATAAGAGGGGCTATACTAACATAATAAGAGACTACACTAGTAATATAGGGACCTAAAATGCCCCTCTCCTTCAAACAAGTGTTGTCCTCAACGCTTGATTATTTCTTGATGCTTCTGTATAAAATTCTCATCCTCCCATGTGGAATCTTCTACAGGAAAGTTCTTCCACTTGTTGAGATACTCTGAAATTGATCGTACTTGTTGAGTCTTGTTTCTATGACTGCTTCAGAACTTCTTTCGATGTGATGTTGATCTTCCTGTTGTTTCATTTGATTCTGCACCAAAGTTAGGTTATCCTTTGAGAGTTGGAGAACTCGTTGTTGATGCTCGATGTGATCTTCCACTACTTTACCATCCATATTAGATTTTATTTGATCCTTCAAACCATCCAACTTAGCCTCCAATTCTTCTTTTAAACCATCTATGTCATCTTCGGTTGCTCTTCGTAAGATCGAAATTTGTTGCACTTGGTACTGTAATTTTGATATCTCATACTGCAATTCTTCCTCTTCAGGCGTCATAGTATAGCTTTTTGAGGGCTTAATGGGTACTAGGAGTACAATGGTTACAATCCTTGGGGACAGTAGCTTTTAATTTTCAAGAACTTTTCTTGAATTTTTTTTCGGAAGGAAAGGAAATCGAATTACGGGGTATCACAAGGAAGCCAAGAAAGATAATAAGCTCTAATGTCATGATAAAGCTTCTGAGGAAAGAACAACGGGGCATAATTACACAATTATGCTCACTAGAAGTTCCAACATCAAAATCATCTATTTCTCCAAATCTCCAAAAAGTCTTGGACAATCATTCGAAGGTGTTTGACACTCCCAAATGACTCCCGCCTATTCATGATCATGATCATGCTATTCATTTGATTCTAGGAAGTGTTCCTCCAAACATCAGGCCTTACATATATCCTTATGTCCAAAAGAGCGAAATTGAACGTATGATTGCAAAGATGTTAGAGGCTGGTATAATTCAACCTAGTCAAAGTTCTTTCTCTGCTCCAGTAGTATTGGTGCACAAGAAAGATGGATCATGGCACATGTGTCCATATTATAGGGAGCTTAATAAGATCACTATTAAAGATAAATTTCCCATTACTGTGATTGATGAATTATTGGATGAAGCAGTCACAAAACAAGAACTCAACAAGTACGATCAATTTCAGAGTATCTCAACAAGTGGAAGAAATTTCCTGTAGAAGATTCCACATGGGAGGATGAGAATTTTATACAAAAGCATCAAGAAATAATCAAGCGTTGAGGACAACACTTGTTTGAAGGAGAGGGGCATGTTAGGTCCCTATATTACTAGTGTAGTCTCTTATTATGTTAGTATAGCCCCCCTTATTGTTATTTTTGTACCCCTATAACCCCCATATTGTTATTATTATTCCCTTATAATATTATTGTTAGGTAGGCTAGGATTACATTGTGGCCCCACAATGTAATCCTAGTGGGGCCACAATGTAATCCTAGCCAACCTAACAATAATAATGTAAGGGCACAGTAATAACAATATGGGGGTTATAGGGGTACAAGAATAACAATAAGGGGGACTATATTAACATAATAAGAGACTAGCCCACGGGGCTTTGGTTCGACGGTGAAGGGTGCACTGTTAAGGCACTCCATGCGATAGGTCACCGGTTCCAATCCCCCCGTGGGTGTAGGATTAGTCTAAACTAGCAAAAAAAAAAAAAAAAAAAAAAAAAAAAAAAAAAAAAAAAAAACATAATAAGAGACTACACTAGTAATATAGGGACCTAACATGCCCCTCTCCTTCAAACAAGTGTTTTCCTCAACACTTGATTATTTCTTGATGCTTCTATATAAAATTATCATCCTCCCATGTGGAATCTTCTACAGGAAAGTTCTTCCACTTGTTGAGATACTCTGAAATCGATCGTACTTGTTGCTTTCTTGTTTCTGCGACTACTTCAGAATTTCTTTCGATGTGATGTTGATCTTCCTATTGTTTCATTTGATTCTGCACCAAAGTTAGGTTATCCTTTGAGAGTTGGAGAACTTGTTGTTGATGCTCAATGTGATCTTCCAGTACTTTACCATCCATATTAGATTTTATTTGATCTTTCAAACCATCCAACTTAGCCTCCATTTCTACTTTTAAACCATCTATGTCATCTTCGGTTGCTCTTCATAAGATCGAAATTTGTTGCACTTGGTACCGTAATTTTGATATCTCATACTGCAATTCTTCCTCTTCAAGCGTCATAGTATAGATTTCTGAGGGCTTAATGGGTATGGAATTATTTTTAGGTGGCATTTTAGAACCCAACACTTATATCTATGCTTCAGTATGCCCTTGGAATGACTTCAAACTGAATTTTCACACAAGACTTATGCAATTCGAAAAAACAAATACACACCTTTTTCTTCCTTTTGAGGAGCTCTATATTGAAACTGAACTATCTCTATGATTTAGGATCTTCAATATCTGAAATTTTTCTTTGAGGTAGCCCTCTGAAACCTCTTTCGAATTGCACAGGTCTGACCTGATTTGGGTTCTTCAAGAAAAAGTTATGTCCAATCTCACAGAATGACCTAATTATGGACTGGTTCAGTAAAGCAAACTTGTACGACTTGCCATGTGTCACAGTTTCTTCCTTCAGCTCTGAAATTGATAGAAAACAAACTACAATCCATGTACTTGCAGCTAGAATTTCAATCCAATGCTCAAAGAGAGAGTTATGAAGATTTTCCCACGATCACCTCTTTGAGATGAAATTCGGGAGCCTGAAAAAGCTCTAACTTCCACAGACCATATCTCTGAAAATATTATGAACCAATATTTGACATTTTGCGAAGATGTTCCTCAGGATTTCGGCTTCATGCTCTAAAAATTTCAGCTTCTGAACCCTCGTATAAAAAACGTTATAACGAGAATTTTGTGATGACCTGTTTAGGTTAAATTTAAGAGCCTGCAAAAAGACCTAACTTCCATAGATCATATCTCTGGCAATATTGTGAACCAAGATCTGAAATTTTGCGATGACTTTCCTCAAGATTTATGCTTTGCACTCTAAAAATTTCAACTTCTGAACCTTCGTAGAAAAAACTTTATAGAGAAAATACCACGATGACCTATTTGGAGCAACAAAACCCTAGAATCCAAAGCTTTGATACCAAATGTTGTGAAAACAGCTCCAAAAATAGAAGAAAAGAGAGATCAACGCCTTAAAAATCAGCCACTTCGAGGGGGAAACCTCAAATACATTACATAAATGAAAAATTCTTGGATGTTACAAATGAGAAAACCTCATCTCTATATATAGGAGTCCATGGGGCCACAATGTAATCCTAGCCGACCTAACAATAATAATGTAAGGGCACAATAATAACAATATGGGGGTTATAGGGGTACAACAATAAGAATAAGGGGGGCTATACTAACATAATAAGAGACTACACTATTAATATAGGGACCTAACAGACTAGGCCATAAAACCTATAGCGACATAAGAGAAAGACAATTGGGTTACAGTCAAGGTGTAAGAAGTTCCACACAGTGATGAACCACTAGTATTCAAAATTTAAGAAAGCTTATTACTTGATGTATGGTTGTGTCTTACTGGCATGGAAGGTTGCCCAATCGATGTCGAAATCATCTTGGTCGAGTTCCCAGTGGAGAAGAACACCAGAATACATCCACAGTAGGTAAGATAGCTCACAGGTTTCCACCAGTGAGGTGATGGTGTGTTTATGTTGGGCGGCGAGAACTCTGCTTCGAAGGAATTGCAAAGCAAAGTTGGAGACGAGGGCCGGTGCAAGTGAGAGGTTTTTCGATGGTTTGGGAGGGGGTAATACCCTAAACTCCCTTCATGAAATCCTCACTGCTCGATCAAGACTAGATCCACGATGGAGAGAGGTGTCGGGTGTCATCACCTCAGTAAATACGGGTTACCTCAAAGAGCTTTGGAGGAGTATAGAGGAAGTTTAAATTCCAAGGTTAATCAAAACTAATATACAATACTGAGCCATGTGATAACTCCTATTCCTATGTCATAGTAATAAATTTCATTTGATGTGTTTAACAATCAAATGTAAGTGTTACCTTGTGGAATGGGTGGTGACAAAGCTTGTATGTTCATGATACTTTCATGGTGAAGGACGAACCAACTATGTACGCATAGGTGGTGGGTACCACAATAGTTAGAATGAGTTAAATATATATGTGTATTCAAACAATATGTCACACTTGGTAAAGCTAAATGGTATTTAATGTTTGAGAAAAACACTTTGAAAGACTAGTTAAACACAAATCAGAAACTATAATTAAAATCTTAACCTTTGAATATCATCAATTATAATATTAAGTCATACTTAAAAGTCTTATAGTAATGTTTTTGTTGTGCTAATAAATGTTTATATGTCACATTATTAATCAATTTGTAAAATTCAATCAACAAGGAACCTTTAATGATCTCCTCTTTAAAGCCGTGTAAAAAACATTTCAATTGAATATAAAATGTGACCATTTCCGACACATTTAAATAAATTAACTTATTAACATATCATTTCAAGTCACTATTAAAACATAGACCACTAAAATATTAACCATGGGTCTTCCATTTTGTTGAGTCCTCTAATTTACTTTAAATACTAAAAATTCAACTCATATTTATATAAAATACGGTTTCTTTAATTGTAAAATATACTTTCTTAATATTTAAATTATAAAACCCAGTAATTAAATGATTTAATCCATGTGAATTTTTCATATTTTGATCGTTCTTATAAAAAAACATTTAAATTGAACATAAATGGTGAATATTATACTTTAACAATTTTAATAACAAAAAAATCTGCTATTAAAATATAAATTAATAAAATGTCAACCACCATTCCTCTATTTTATTCCATTTACCTGATTTATATATATTATGATAGATTTTTATGTCAACCATATATATATATATAAAAGAATATATATATCACAACTATCTCCTTACCTATTTTTCTTTACCATATAAAAAAAAAAATTTTATATTGTTTACTTGCAACTACACATGATATGGAATATCTTTATATTATACGTGCAACTATACACGATCTGGAATTTATTTATTAAATCATTATTTTATTCGCTCATCGATTAACTTATATGACATTCGAACTGTCTAAATCTATGATTCTTGAATATTGGTTTTGATCTGATTACACCATACGAGTTTACCATGGTTTAGCACCTTGATATCGCATTGGGAAGTCCGTCAGGATTGTACAGGTATTACTTAAGTCCAACAGGTGATTGCTAACTCATATAACAATTATATATAATCTTAAGGTTAACTCGTACCGTGCATCTTAACAAATATTTGGCAACTCAATGTCTTATTTATTTTAGTTGTACTGTCGAACTCATTACATAAGCAATTAGAAATCGCGTAGTCTACTGAGGCCGTGTTTTGATCCAGAATCCAGTAACGATTTTCAGAAAATCTGACAAAGATTTGCCCAGAAACTTGTTTACAATTGTTAAACATTAGTATTTTGAGTGCCCCAGGGGTTTTTGATAGCGCTGAATCCATTTCCACTATCAAAAATGGATTCCAAGCACTGCAACTAGCTGATTTTTTAAAATTTAGTTGACCAGATTCTGGCAGATTTCTGCCGTCTGGGCCAAAATGCAGCGTCGGTAGACAACTCCATTAGAAATCATGCATTGAAGGTTGTGCTAGGGTTTCCACCTGTCATAGCCATGTGGCTCGCTCAACTCTGTTGGATCGGCATCTCTCACCATCAACGGTGATCCAAGCAGACAAGGTGGGTTAGGATAATGCTCCAGAGTAAAGTCATGATACCCTTAACCAAGACCTTTTACTTCGGCTGATAATTAGAATTGCATTTAATTAAGATGTTAAAGAACATAAATGAATAAGTGTATGTTGTAAATAAGAGGAACATAATATGACAAGATCAGCAATCATAAGAACACGTCATTTGATGACGGAGTTCGTCCAGGAGGGACTACATCTCTGGGCCTCGGTGTCAAGATGGTGTAGGCCGTTGCATTATGTGTTGTAAGAAGAGGATGTATATGAATGTGTTTCCCTATGACATACAAGGAAAAATTGCCCTCACGCAGGAGTGGCTTGACTTCTTTAAGAGATGTTCCACTGTGGAACTCTCATGCATAAAGAATGACTCCTATGAGTATGACCATAGATGACATGTAATAAATAAGAGTATCCTGCCAATCCTAGCAAACAAGAGATCTCAAACAATACACATATGAAAACGAGCATCCTGTCAATGTGGCATAAAAGGGATCTCAGATATGACACAAATCCATAGTTGAAAGTACATCAATAACAACACAAGGCAAAATCCCACAAATCATGTATCAACCGGGATCTGCAAGACATAATGCATCTCAAAGAGAAAGAAATGAAGAAGTACATGAAATCCACATCATATACCTCATGCTGACATTTGCTGAAGGCTGAGCTACTCTGCGGCTGAATCTGAAAACACCATCAATCTTGTGGCATCGAAAAATGTGAAAACCACTGCTCACTTGTGGAAATCTAACACCTACATAACCCACTTCCAAAAGTGGCTGAAAATTGAAAACTTGGATGAAGAAACTAAGCACGCCATCGGACTCGTGGCGTCGAATAGTGCAAAAATGACATAAAATTTGTCCCATTTGGACAAAGTCAAAATTTCGCCCTCCTGAAAATGGGGCTCAATCAAGGTTCCACCTGGCTCTTTTCTAGCTCATGGTTCCACCTCCTTGATTTGCATGCAGCAATGTACCTGCAAATAAAAATTGAAATCTGTGCATCTCCTTGGATTTTGTGCCCATACTTGGCTGCAAAATAACATTAATCTTCTGCAAAATCGTGCTCCTTCTTCATGCTTGGCTTCCCCGACACACAGCAAATAAGTTGGGTTTAAATACAAAAAAGTGGGCAAACATTTCCAAGTGGGTTGTTGGCGCAATTGGTTCCAGATCCAAAATGGAAGGGAGGAGGTTGGGAGGTCAAACCCCGACCCCTCATAAATAAGCCAGAATGTGTTTTAACAATTGCATATTTACTTTTTAAAAACCCTCATAGATTTTTTTACCTGTCGCTTTTAATTGAAAAGCCAAGTTATGGGGCCCTACCCCACTATTTCCATCAGCTCTGTGGTGGACATGGCGCGAAGGTTGGTTTGTTGGTGGTGCCACCCGCTCGGGGGCCGGCGACGTGGCTGGGTGAGTTCGACCCTCGCCAACACCAAAATACATATGTTTTATGTTTAACATATATATGCTATGTTTGGTGTGGGTGACATGGGGGTCCGGCGAGGTTCATGGCCCACCGGCCCTAATAATAAATTATGTATTTTAATAGTGGTCGGGTGGCAGGATTGGTGGCCCCGCCACCTTTTTTTTTATATTTAATTTGTTGTTTTAAAACAACATGAGCATTTTTTAAAAATTCAGTTTTCGATAGGAGTGATTTTAACCAGGCGACAATTTTGCCTGGAATCTGGCCTGAGTTGGTCGGAACCCAGTGGCCTGGTTTAGTCCAAATTGCGTCCTCCTTAAGGTTGCCCAGTCGGCGAGTCAAACCAAAACTTTGACCGCTCCTAACTCCTTCATACAGACTCGAAATTGAGTGTCGTCTGCGTCGTTGGAATTTGAAAGACGAGATCTACAACATGAACTTGGTTCAAGAACAATCCGAACACTTTGATTTTTGAGCCCTCTGTGCTGAGTCACTTGTACTTGTACATGTTTAATCCACCTCGATCACATAACTACCCACCCCCAAACCCTCACCATTGCTCCATTGTTGTCACTGCTGGGTGGTGAGCTCATCTCTGCAACCCCGAAGACCTTGCAGATTTTCTCCGTCCATTCTTCCTCCATGAGAGCTTCACCAACATTTAAAAACTGGGAGTTTTAGATCCTCGTCCATTTTTTTTCTTTCTCGGGTGGACAGTGGGGAAGATGATCGGTGAAAACCTTTGGCACTGCTGGTCTAGCTCCACAGATCAACTCGTGACCTTGTAAGCTTTTTGGTTTTTCTTTTCAGCAGTTGGTTCCAGGTTTCTCCTCGTGGCTCCATGGCTAGAATCCGGACCTGCGTTTTCTCCAGTAGATTCTACAAGCTTTCCCTGCAGTAATATTTACAACCAATTTCTTTGTTTTATTCCACTAGCTTGCACACATTCTAGGTTTGAATTTCAATTAAGATTTCTGGATTTTATTTTCGTGTATCTAACTTGTATTATTTGTTTGGTTGGAAGTTGGCAATGCTCGGCTTGCTGCGGTCTCAAGGCACCTTCAATAAGCAGAATTCCAACAACTTCCTCTCACCATCTCTGGGATAAGTATTGTCTCTGGCTTTTTCAACACTCTGTTTGCCCTCCACATATAGTAATGTTCTCTCGTCCTTTGCTTATCTTGCATGTGAGGATGTTTTCGGTTTCCGAGTGTGCCAGTAACCCAGTTTTATGATTTTTTTTGTTTAAATGAGGGTTATTAGTTTTGGTTATGGACTACCTCTAAGCTCAGTCCCATAGCAATTCATGTAAACGGATTTGTTACGTTTTCACAGAACTATTTTATGAGGGTTTAATTCCTTGCACCATGTTTCTTAATCTTCAGTAATAGGTTTTACTTATACATATCTTCCGTATTGTTTACTATGTCTACTTGGTCACTGTTTTATAGAACATGAGCACTGTTATCTTTATGTCGGTTAATCTAGCGAGTTATGCAGATTCCAATGTTATAATTGCTTAAATTACGCTACTAAATTTCCTATTTCATAAGCATGGTTGTTCTGTCCGTTAAGAACTCTGCTTATTCTAGTTTTTCCACTTTCTAAATGTGATACTAGTTTTATGTTTTGATTAGCCATTCTTCTTTTCCAAATGGAGCGTTTTTTCTGTTTAGATTTAATATAATGTAATTCTTTCTATTTCTTCAAAAGCTTTGAATAGTGCCCTATACGGGGTTCCAAACAGTAGCAAGTATTTTCTGAGTTAATATGGAAACATGTATTTTCTTATATCAATATAGTAATGTTTATTTTTACAAGTCATTACCATAGCAAGAATTTCTTAAATAACTACAGTATTATGTATTATTCATGAATTTCCACAGTTCCATGTACTATTCATAATTTTCTACATTATCATGTATTATTCATGAATTTCTACAGTTTCATGTACTATTCATAAATTTCTATAGTATCATTTATTATTCATGTTCATGAATTTCTACAGTTTCATGTATTATTCATAAATTTCTATAGTATCATGTATATACGTAGAAATCTGTTACATTAACTTTACAGAAAATGATAACATATCATAATCCCTACTATAGTTTTTTTTTTTTAGAATATTTACATCTTGTATTTCCAGCTATCTTCTAGAATGAAATACATAGTTATTTTGTTGTTCCATTCATTGTGCATAAAGGAATACTCAACAAATTTAAATTCGCATTTCTTTCCAGAACCATAAATAGCAACATTAAATGCAAAACATTGAACAGTAAATTTCAGGTGCACTTTGGTACCTACTTTAGAGTACCAGGTTTTCTCAGTAACTGTCGGTCCGCCCAACCTTGAGTGAGGTGATTACCTTTCTCCACACCAGGGAGCGAGGCGATTACCTTTCTCCACACTAGGTCTGAGGTAATTTTCTGAGACATGAAGTCTGACCTCGAGATTGGAAAATCCAGTCTTGCTTCTCTAGGGTATTTTCCTGAGTTCCACTAGTACTCTCACCAGCTCTAGACAACTCAGTACAAGCATTAGTTGCTTAACCCTCTACCTGCTCTGCACAGAACCCCATTCCCTCCTAGGATTTTTCCTTAAATCCTTTTTGGGAAGGTAACTGCCAAAACTCTCTCAACCTCTTCCTGGGTTTCTTGGAATATTTTACCATACAGTGACTTTCACTTTTTACTCAAATAAAAATTATCATTTAATTAAATCTTTTAAATAAAAATCATGTGTTAATTTCATTAACGAATGCCTCATTCATTTCTAATTTCTAATGTGTCATAACAACTCATGTAACAATGAAAAAAAAGTAAAAGAATAAAAACATGAGGTTACAATATAAGAATATATAAATGAATATGAAGATAATGTATGCATGATATTTTTGAATTAATGAATGAATTTTATTTTATTATGATTGTTATGTGCACTTGTATTTTATGTAATTTTTTTCATATATTATTTTTGAGAAAATTTTAATAAACTTTCAAATATATGGTTTTCTTTAAAAATTAATTATTAATTTTTTCACCAAAATTTTAAATTTTACTTTATAAAAAGTTGTGCTTTCATTAAATTAAGTTTCTTCTCATCAAATTTCTTTCTCATGTAAATTAAAAAAATAAATTACCTTTTAGAAGAGTGAAAAACAATAAGTGAGGGTTTGTTTATTTGCAAAAATAGTTTTATTGTTGTTTTGAGAGGTGCTTTATAGTTAAGGTGGATGGGTGAGTGTTAGATGGGTGAGTATGACCTGAACGTTAGATGTGAGATGTTAATTTTGAGATATAAGGGGTAAGATATTTTTTAAATTCAATTTTTTTATATTGTAATTTTGTTTTTTATTAATAAAATTAAGAACATTTTTTTAGATAAAAGAAAATATAATATATATATCATATTAAAATATATAACACATAAATAGTAAA
Organism: Pinus albicaulis; assembly: GCA_034641835.2. NCBI lineage: Eukaryota > Viridiplantae > Streptophyta > Pinopsida > Pinales > Pinaceae > Pinus > Pinus albicaulis. The sequence goes on from CM076578.1 coordinate 267,066,599, forward strand.
TATAAATTAACATCCATTTTACAATATAAATTAAAATAATGATTGCATAACCATCTTTAAATTTAATTAATAAGTCAATAAAAAATTAAAATTTACAATATAACAAGATTTTTAATCTTGAATATTTACCATAGATATTATTAACTTCTAAATAGACTTTTTTTTCAAAAAGAGAAATATAGAGAGAGGGAGGGAGAAGAAAAATCATAATATCTTGGGCTAATACCATGGTTTATCAATACTATGGGCCATCTAGGATTTTGATTATTATGTTATAGATGTAAGCTTTTAACTATTTTGTTACAATACCATGGCCAGTACCATGGTCATTGGCTTATCAATACCACATTCCCAAAAACCATAAATTATTTCAAAATAAAATATCTTACAAATATTTATTTTAATTTAATTTTATAGCATTTTTTAATTAAATCTAAAAGAAAAAATGTTTTAATTACTTTTGAGGTTTATCTGAACCTACCATCCTCACGACTACTAAAGATATTCCCATAGATATTAAATAAAGGTTTTAATAAATTAAAATTGAGAATACTTTTATATATACAAATGTGAAATTTATATAATATAATTAATATTATAAAGAACAAGGATGGATACATTTAAACCAAATATCCAAACAAAGAGAGAAGGAAAAGTGACAAAGTGACTAACAATGCTAGAGGAAAGATACTGCATGATTCTTTTAAGTTTTTTATTATTGTATTTTCCGTAACATGATTGATCCAAAATATAGGTTTAATATTTTACAACCAATTATGATTTTTTGAATTTAGATACTTTCTTAAATAAATTATAATCGGATCATAATTAAGAGAGAGAGAGAGAGGAGAGGAGGAGAGAGGGAGGGAGAGAGAGAAAGGGAGGGGACAGAAAAGAAGAGGATAGATATAGGGAAATAAGGGGAAGAGTGATACAGGAAGACATAGATATGGAGGGGGGAGAGAGGGGGAGAGTGAGAAGGAGAGAGAGAGGGAGATAGTGACATTGTTGGAGGGTGGAGAGAGAGAGTGTGTGTGTGTGTGATGGGGAGGAGAGACAAAGGGAGGTGGGAGAGAAAGGGAGAGAGAGGAAGGAAAAGAGAGGGAACTTGAGATAGAGGAGAGAGAGGGTGGTAGAGAGAGATGGAGTTGGAAGGGGGAAAGAGAGGGAGGGGAGAACAAAGACATTGAGACATAGAGGTGTAGAGAGAGAGGAAATGATAAGAGAGAGATGAATATGGAATGAGGGATAGGAGACGAGGGAAGGGAGACAAAAGGAGAGGATATATATAGGGAAATATGGGGAGGAGAGAGACAGGAGACATAGATATGGAGGGGGGAGAGAGGGGGAGAGTGAGAAGGAGAGATAAATGGAGATAGTGACAGAGTTGGAGGGTGGAGAGAGAGAGAGTGTGTGTGTGATGGTGGGGGGGGGGGGGGGGGTGGGGAGAATGGGAGAGAGAGGAAGGAAGAGAGACATGACTTGAGAGATATGGGGAGAGAGAGATGGAGTTGGAAAGGGAAGAAACATAGAAAGATAAATTTGGAGAGAGAGTGACAAGGGAGAGATAGAGAGATGACGAGAGAGAGAGAGAGAGAGAGAGATTTTATGTTTTGGGGGTGAAAAGGAGAGACAAGGGGAGATAGAGATATAGATGGAGGGGGAGAGAGGAAAAGAGATGGATGGAGGAAGAGAGATATATATGGAGAGAGAGAGAGAGTGTGTGAGAAGAGAGAGCATGACATGCGTTTAGGGGTCTGAGATAGAGGACAAATAAGGAGAGAGGGATAGGGGTATAGATATAGATGGTAGGGTGGGAGAGAGAATAAGAGAAAGATAGAGAAAGGGAGACATAGGTGGAGAGAGAGAGACAGAGGAGAGAGCGAGGGGAGAGAGAGAAGGATAGATGGAGGGAGATAGATACATAATGGAAGGTTGAGAGAGAAAGAAGAAGAAAGAGACACACAAAGATAAATATAGACATAGAAGTTAGATCTATAAATTCATGAATATTTTGGTTTTTCACTAAAATAGATGTATTTATTTCAGTGTAGTTATTGATTTCTAATCCTATTTGATCACTTGCACTACGTGCATTGATTTCAATGTAGATGTCGATTTATAATCATATTTAATACCTTACACTAGATGCATTGATTATAGTGTAGATGTTTATTTCTAATCCTATATGATCGATTGCACTAGATGCATTGATTTCAGTGTAGATGTTGATTTCTAATCCTATTTAATACCTTACACTAGATGCATTGATTTTAGTGTAGATGTTGACTTCTACTCCTATTTGATTGCTTGCACTGGATGCATTGGTTTCAGTATAGATATTGATTGTTAATCAGGCTATTTGATTGCTTATAGTAGACACATTGATCTTAGTGTAGATTTTTATTTATAATCATATTTGAATTTTTGTAATACATGCATTGATTTTATTGTAGATGTTGATTTATAATCCTATTTGATTGTTTGAACTAGATGCATCGATTTTAGTGTAGATGTTGATTTCTAATTTGATGCAACTAGATGTATGATGTACATTAATTTCAAAGTAATTAGATTAATAGTATGCATTGATTTCAATGTAAGTACATCTCTGCCCCCTCCATCTATATCTACATCTCCCATTATCTATCCTTCTTTATCTCTCTATCTCACTACCTAAACATACACACTCTCATGACATATCTATCTATCTCTCTCTCCCTCCCTTTTCCACTCCCTCTCTCTTTATTCCCATTCTCTCTCTCTGTAACACTTCTCTATCCATATATATATATATATATATATATATATATATATATATATATATTCCTCCCTCCATATATTTTACTCTCTCTTCTTCCCTCTCTCCCCCACAATCTATATATCTATTTCACCCCCAAAACATACACACTCTCTCTAAGTGTAAGCACATAAACATTATTGATGACGTGAATTGACTTCTTTGTTACAGTAATTCAACCATAAATACAATACTTTAATTTTCATCCTGAATAAAATGTTCACTTACCCGAAATGTCTTGTTCTTGAAACAATAAACTATTTGTAATAGGCTACATTCTTATTATTCCCATTTTCAATCATGATTTTGTTAATCACTTTGCATTCAAACACGGTAATATAAAATAACTAATAGGTGTGACAATAAGAACAATAGAAGAAAAAAGCTTTAGATTGATTGAAATGAAGATTGTTTGTAATTGACTATATTCTTATTATTCACATTTTCTAGCATTCAACATTGTTACATCATAACTTTGCACTTAAAATTTTTATTTCATCTTTTTTTTATCATTCACGTTACTAAAAAACTCTCTCATTTCAAAAAACTAAGGTAACTAAGAAAAGTTAAAATTAAATTGACCAAATTAGTCTTAGAAATATTTAGCATATTTAAAATGATCAAAATAATTATATGTTCAACAAAATTTGAATGATCGCACACAACTGAAATCAGCCTAGATCCATCTTTACCCTGGATCTATCAAACACTAAGAGGGATCAAATATCTCGAGGTGCAAACCTTTCCTCAAGTTTTGCACTCAAAAAAGAGGTTTGCACCTCTAAAGATTTGATGCCTCTCAGCGCTTGATATATCTGGGGTTAAGATGGATCTAGGTAGGTTAAAATATATTCTCAAAATGAAAATAGAAAATCACTATATTATTGAGTAGAGAACTAAGATAATATAGCATGAAGTTAATGAAATGGAATATATAAAGAGTTTTCACCTCTTGTAAATCTGAAAAATATTTAAAATAACTCGATAAAATGTTTCTAAAGTTATTACTTTGAGATAAGATAAAAATATTTAAGGAAATTTTTATTTATTGGTATTTAATTTTTATTTTAAAATAATAATAATATTAATATTAAAATTTCATGACAAATGTATTACATGGTTTGGGTGAGTTTTAGTTCTTATTAGGTTAAGTTATTTAAGAGAATTATTTTGTGTGGGTTTAATACCCATGAAGTTATAGTTTCAAACCTCATGGAGAAAGGTTGAGGTTGTGTTAGCTCTCCTTAGTTTCCCAAGGCTGAGAAAGGAAACCAAAGAGGTAATCATAGACCAATCTTTAGATTTTTTATCTAGCCCTACCAAATCAGAGAGGGATATCTCAATATCAAGCTCACAACTAATGGAAATGACTAGAGAATAAGGATTTTAGTCTAGTTATAAGATTTAGTAGGGTTTGATTAGGGTTTGTTGGACAAAGAAGAACCAAGTTTAGAAACTAGGCAAGGTATCCCAAAAGATCAGTTGCAGACATAGTATGAGGAAAGGTAGGTGAGATCAGTGACACAATTGGTTTGTCATTACAGTGCGATGAGGAATAAATAATATAATAAGTTAAGTGAGCATAATGAATTCACTTATTTAGAAGATGAAACACTTATATTCTTATCTTAAACAAAAACAGAGCATAAAAGAATGATTTTTATTTCAAACCTTAAAATATAAAGCATATGAATAAAGTAGATGGATGCTTGAAGAACTTGATCATCATATGCATAAGTAAAATGGAGAAAAACAGTGTCACTAACCACATCACAAGAATCCCATAAAAATAGCTGCAACTTCTTTTAAACTACTTCTGCAAATTGTCAAGTATACTAGTGCCAAAAGAGTGTGACCTTCAAATATCCAACCCTCTCAATGACTTGATTTTGAGCACATATAGAAAATAAAACAAGATTCCACCTCTAGGGGTCGAATCCTAATCTATAGCAACTAATAAATGAACCTAACGATGAAGTTAGAAACATATTTTTCCTTTTTTAGCAAACTAGTTAAGCTTTTCTCTCAAATCATTAATCATAAGATTCAATTACAAAGATAACCATTAATAGGCCTATTAACCATCAAATAACTCATGAGCCAGTTGTTACATCGACCATTTTTACCTTTGACCTCCACGTGTAAATAAAAAATCTTCAAACCCAGAAATGTCGCAAAATTTCTCAGAAACGCAGCAACATTAACAGAAGCACAAAAAAACTTTGGAGGATGATTTGGAGGCCTTCCCGGATGATTTTTTGGCTGCAAAAGGTATGGTTGGAAGTATGAAGATGTCTACTATAGAATGGAGTCATCAAGCACTGAAAAACACTAGCTCAAAACCCCTTAAAAATTGACTTGAAATAAACCTGTCCAAAAAGTGCAGCAAGTGGTCTGAAAAGGTGGCATAAAGGTCAAAAATAGGCATTATTTTGTCAATTTATGAAAATTGGTGAAGTTTCAAGCATCCCCATGAAATTTTATGACATCCTTATGTTATTAGCCATCTGCACATGCTTGAAATTGTGAATTTGGGCCTCCAGAGAAAAAACGCAGCGAGTACTCACTGCGTTTCTGTAGAGTGTATTTTTACTATGAATAAAAAACAAATGAAACAAAATTTTGGTCATTTCTTCTTTTTTTTCTATTATGCTTTCAAGCCACCAATGAAGAATCTACCAAGAGGTCTAGGTTATCCTTCTTTTTTAGTTTTCTTAGGGTCTTCTTGAGCTTCTTCTTCATATTCTTAACCCTAACCTTGCAAACCATGTTTCTTGCATAGTAGTACCTTTCCATTTTTCTTTGCATAGTGGTATTCTTGTTGGTCTTTTTCAATAGATTTTCCAAATGTTCATTTACTACCCTAAGACAATACTCCCTATCTTCTTCAATTTCATCAGCCATGATGTCATTTATGCCTTTTTGGGCTTAAGGAGGAGATGGATCTTTTTCATGTTTTTCCTTTCTTTCCATTGCTCTAGTTTTAGGCTTTCTATGTTGCATCTGAATGTGCTTCTCTTCCAATTTCTTTACGTCAATTATGGCTTTACCTTTATCCTTTGTTATAAAATTATATGCTTGGATAGATGATGGAGGGTCCTTTTGTGGCTTACCCTACTGTAGTAAGTTTAGTTTCAATTGTATATTTCTTGATGCAAGAAAGCCACCATGAAATTGGCTTTGGCAATATCATATTTTAACTCCCTAATCAGTCCCTCTTTTTCCTTGATGATGTCTTCTGATGGATTATCTCCATGCTGCTCTTCTTTTAGGTCTGCCATTTCAATTTTAGGAGGTATCTCTTCTTCATGTTGCAAAGGTGCACCATCTCTATCTCTAGGTTATTTCTCTCTTATATCTTCAACCCTCGCTTCTTCATTAACAACCTCCTTGGGTAGCCTTCTAGCTTGAGATCTAGTTTTAGGTCTAGACCTAGGCATCTCCTCTTGTGCCTTAGGAAAAAATACCAACTTCTTACCTTTCTTATATTCCCTTGAAATCTCTGGTGTAGGCTTAGCTCTTGCCATTGATGGCATACTTGATGCTTCATCTCCCTATTGTCCCGATGGTAATGAAGAAGAGCTTTGACTCTTTGGTTGGCTTGAGATAGGAAGAATTTCCCATAACATATTAACCTATGCCAGCTGGTGGAGGTCTATCATTTTTATCAGAGCATGATGGAAGAGACTTTCTTGGTGATTTCTTCCTTTGGATTGCACCTTCTCAATCATTTTCACCAAACTTCTAAACAAATAGTTGGATAGTTTTAGGGGCTTGATAGAACTGAAATGCATCACTAATATGATATGATACTGATATAACCTATTGAACCTCCCCTCACAAGTGAAATACTTCATCATAATTTTCATCAAAGGATTTTACTTGTCCAACAACTATCTGCTAGGAAAGATATGAGAAGGGGACTCCTTTTATTGTGGTTTCAAGAAAATATTATTATTCTCAAGGTCTAAATCCATCCCCTTCAACCAAATTTAACCTTCAATAAGGATTGTGGTTGATGAAGATATGATCTATGCTGACACCATAAAGTTCACCCCTGCAATTGTGACATGATCTCTTTTTAAATTGAGGGAAAATAAACTGGTTAGATTAGGATTATAACCCACCTCTTGAACCTTCCTACAAAACCCTAGACAATATGTCTCTTCAAATGACCTTCATATAAAATCTGATGAATTGACCTCTTGCATATGAATGGGCTGATATCTTGAGATCTTTCCTCCTCTGAATTTCATATTTTCACTGGTCTTTGCCATGTTTGAATTTGCTTCTGACAGAAAACCCTAGTCTCACACAAGAATGGGTAAGGGGACTTGAGTTGCAAAATAGGGGAGAAAATGCAACAAGTTGAGAGTATGGAATGGAGGGGATGGAGGGCAACAAAAATTCTGAAAAGAAATTATGGGGAGTGGGGAAGTGGTTTAGGAGATAATAAAAGTGAATTTCCTCAATTTGAGTGAGGGAAAGGGAGTGAAAAGGGAAAACACAGTCCTAGTCTAGAAACGCGGAAACTAGCTAGGGTAGTGAGAGAAAATGATGAAATGGAAAAATTTAAGTATGGGAATGGTGGGAAATTTCTAATGAGGGATATTTAGGTTATGTAGGCTTAGAAACTAGGAAATTCCTCTTGAAAATAAGCTAAAGACCATGAAATTTCAAAAACACAACAGAAACCCTAGGAAAATGATTTTAATCAATTCTCTCAGGAATTTGACTGAAGCAAGGGTTTGTGAAGGCTCCACTTACTTGATTGAATATGTTTGAAGCACTAATATGAATTTTGGAACATGTTCTGTTCTCCTTATGACTCCAAAACAAAAGCGCAACAACCCCTCCAAAAACGCAACAGATTGATGGAAGAGCACTAGTGGGAAAATTTTGAAGCTTTGGTGGCTACAACAGCGCTTCAAATTGATAGAGAGGAGCTCTTGAAACTTGTGGAAGGATGGAATGAAGTTTTAAAACACTTTGATGTCCCTTTATAACCCAAAAACTCGATTTTGGTGGAGTGACATCATGTACTTTACCAAATGACTTAATCATGATGTGCTTTATTCCTTGAGTATTAACTCTCATGACATTTACATTTTTTGGATGATGGTGACATGACTCCCAATGGAAAAATTATGACACTCAAGAGCCTCTCATGATCAACCCTATGACACCATGACTCTTCCTTTTTAGATTTTAAATAATAACACTTGATGAAGGGAAAATTACCTATGGTGATTTAATGAATCATGAAACTGATTGTGAAATGACCTTGTTGACCATGACACATTGAGAGTGCCAATCACTTTTAGGCAATGACTTGACCATTTAACAATCAAAAGAGGTGTCAAATTTTATTTGAAAATGTAACAATTTGACCATAAGACCTTATCAATCACATGGAAAGAATACATTTGATCACTGGTAACTCATAGACACTAACAAGTTGGAACCATCTCATGGGGTGACTAGACTCTATGAGCCTCCCTAAATCTTAGTGACGACATCTAAAAAAAATTACCACACTTTACAAAAAAATAAAAAATATCAAAAATATTAACTATTCTTAAGGCAATATTAGAAAATTTTAAAAATTATCTCTAGCTAGTAAAAATTCTACATTCAAGATGGGTAATGCCAAAAAAATGTTCAAGAAAATATGATATTCCATGGCTTGATGAATAGGAAGTGTGACAGATGGCTAGAGATAGCTAATGCGGTAAAATGTTCAAGAAAATGTGATAGCTTATGGCTTGATGAAGAGGAGGTGTGACAGAAGGTTAGGGATGTAGTGAGAAAATAATGAGAATAATTGATATGATGCAGAATTAGAAAATGATGTTTCCATACATGAACAACCAAACCCACGAGGACATGAGACCTTGTAGATATAAACATTATTTGAGAATTTATAAACCTACCTATTGTTGAGTTTTTAAGTTAACTTAATGATAAAATTAGATAGTTTTGATTATAAAGTCTTTAAGAAAACCAAATGAAAAGCATATTAATAAATTTTAGCTAAACATATCAATAAATTTTAGCCATATTTTATTTTTATCAAATTCAAATTAATTGTCTTAACTTTAACTTTAAATGTATTTATATAATTTAACACACGTTAGCAATGACATATAATCCGATTAGCAATGACATAAACCAATCCCATTTAGATCACAAGCAAAAGTTGTCTTGATTTCTAAATTGTAAAAACACTTCAAATAATTTGGATCCAAATTGTTAAGAAAAATGCATTACTTGCATTAATGCATTTTTTTTAAAGAGTAAGAGTTCATGTGAGTAAAATAATTAAATAATTTTTGTAGTAAAAAGTAGTTATGGAGTGATTTGATACATGAAACTAAGGAGACAACAAAGTTGTTGGAGTTTTCAAACATTAATAAAACACATGAAACTAATGAAACTAAAGAGAACAAAGTTGTTGGTTTTTTAAGATCCTTAGAAAAGAAAAGGAGAATAGATCCAAAAATATTTTTTATTTAAAAAATCATGAAAAATTATATCAAAGTTGCTTTCTCAGTAGGGACAATAATTGTTGTCACATAAATACTTTGAGAAGTCAATTAGTGACAACAATGTCACAATTACTTTATGTCTAAAAAGAACATTATAAAAGACGTATTAAATTATTTGTCGAGATCTTATTTGCCAACAATCCTATCGAAACATATTTATTTAAGTTATTAACAGCGTATGTGAAAAATAATATTAACAAGATTAAAATAAATTGAAATATTTGAAATATTCATTAAAAATCATTTTGATATTAAGTATAAATATATTTAAAAAATTAAAACTCTCCGTATCATTTTTTTAACCTAACATGTTAAATTTCAATTCTAATATGTTTGAAATTTTAAGTTAAATTTGAGTATAATAATCTAAGCCAAGATACATAGAATCAATAATGTATAAATATATGTGTTTCGGAGGAAATATCTACATAGGTGTTTCAACATTGACATACTATCACACCAAGCCACTACCGTGAATATGAAAAACATTATTGAGAAAACATCATAATTAAAAATTAACATCATATTTCAATTTGAAAATTAAATCCATATATACGATGTTGGATAAAATTTACTTTTAGAGTGAGTTGCATGGATGTGCCGTTATGAAGAGACATGGCATGATTCTAAATCAATGCTCGTACAATATTTGTAATATAATGTAGAAAAAAATATTATTTCTAAATTCAAGGTTATATGAATAATATCTATTTATCAAACAAAAATTAAAAATGTTTTTATTAAGGTGTAACATTTTTAAGTAATTTTGTATGAAAATGTATAGAGCTAGAAAAAATTTACACAATTTACTCATGGTAATTATTCAAGTTATTATTAGATATTCTTCATTAACTAATAGATATAATCTTCATCATTACATAGAGTAACTTTGGTAAGGAATAGTGAGTTACATAACCATTAACAACCACTATTTTAGCATATTAACATAAACTTTCTGACATAATATTGCATCATTTTCATGATTCTTTTAACTAGATTAGTTAATCACATAATTGTTATTATAATCATCACACCATGCAAGGAATCATTATCATCAAATCAACACAATAAGTCATCACATCATTGAAAGCCGATATACCCTGGAAACCTCATAGGGTGAAAACCAACAAACGTTTGATTTTATTATTAAACACTCATGAGGGTGTTTACCCCTCAATCAATGGTTATAAGGAAGTCCATCTCATGACCATTGTCATAAAATATTATAAGGAAATACAATTTAACTACAATATATCAAGCTAAAAGCTATTACAATCATCATGATATCATTTACCCACATATCTTCAATGTTTACATTTTTGTGGCTTGGTTGTTCCATCAATGGACCATCTTGTAGCTCGTACTCATCTACATGGACCATTAGTTCTTTACCTACCATAATCTATCTTTTGCACAAGTCACCATTCTTTCATTCCCTTGTTTTTGTCAACAAGCTTTGATACCATTATCAGTTAACGCGTTTCTCAACCAATAGTCAGTATTTAAAAGAGATCCTTCAATATCTATTCATTTGCATACTTGAAATGTAAATAAATATCGCAACATGATTTCTCTAACAACACTTAGTAATACATTAATTATAAGCATATAGTTGTCAAACTATGTCAAAATAAATATCACATTACTATGATCCTTCTCGCACAAGCACACATTCTTTTCCAAAGGAAACCACTATAACTATCCATTCTTATTTAAAGGATACTAGTATCTTAGATTGATTTCTTTTCATGTAATCAGATAAAACTTATTCAAATAAAGTTATCCCCGCATATTTTTCTTTGTGCATGTCACTAACTAATCTTTCCAATACAATAGATGTTATTATTATTATTATACATGCAAATGCATATCCCTTCTCCAAAGCATCATTCCCAAGATATAGCTATTTACAAGTTCTATTGTACACGCAAATAAATGCTCTATCCTAAAATAAAACTAATGTGTTAGTTATTATTTCTTGCATGCACATATATGTATTTTTCCAAAGGAAAGCTAATGCAATTATTACATGCAATTACTTTTTTTCCATTCCAAGGTCTAACATAATAATTATTCTTTTCTGCACGCAATTTCCTGTTTCTCTTCAAAACCTCTAACACAATAATTATATTATTTCCATGCACATTTCTTTTCAAAGAATCAAACATCATAGGTGTACTTTTCATGGATTCAAATATCATATTTCCTTTCAAGAGATCAAACTCAATACTTCTATTTTTCGTGCAAAAGAATAACATATTTCTTTTGAATAAAAATATCACACATAGTACTTTTCTTTTGTGCTTGCAGATAACTTATTTCCTCTCAAGAAATATCAAACATAGTAGTTCTATTTTGTGCACACAAATAACTTATTTTCCTCTCAAGAAATATCTAGCATAATAGATCTCTTTTAGTGCATGTAATAACTTATTTCCTCTTTAAAGGTCTAGTGGTTCTCTTTAGGAATCTAATGCATAGGAATCATGTGAATAACTTCAAAGGAATTAATATTCTAACTTCCCACACATAATTCTATGAAAACTCCTTTTAATAAAATAACTCAGTTTCATTATTTTTCTGAAGAAAAGTTCACATACATTCTTTATGAAAAATAACATTACTTCTTAATTTTTTTTTTGCATGAAACCTATGTTCTTTTAACACAATCGCCATTCCTTCTATGCATACAAACACAATCTTTTCTAAAAACAAAAATGGGTACTTTTCTATATGCACATGTTTTATAAACAAGTTTCCAAGTTAACAATCTTGATTCTTGTCGTTTAATGCACAAGAAACTTCCCAAAAAGAAGCTTAACACAATAGATAATACTCATGCACGCAACTACATATTTTCCAAAAGAAAGCTAATCACAATACTAATTTTCATGCATGTGAATCCATGTTTTTTCTTAGGAAAGAAACACATCTCCTTTAAATTTTTACTCCATTTCAGCACGTGCTCTTTCTTAAAAAAAATAACAAGGCTTCCTTAACTTTTAATGCATATAAGTACTTATTCTTTTTCAAGAATCTCTAAGAACCTAGTTTTCACCATCATACTTCCAAGCATAGGAATCTACATTTTCTTTTGGTATTGTTTGTTTGTATCCAATAATTTTATTGCCTGTAGTAATATATTTTCACTAGTAAAAGAAAGTTCCTCTTTTTCCTACCTAGTACGCTTATTAAATAAACAGGATGCAACAATTTCTATCACTAAGTTTACATACATAATTAATTCACAGCATAAGGTAAGAGAGTACATACTTGTATAAGTATTCCCGAGCAACATATCAATATGCTCAAAATTTCTCACTAAACCATCTAAGAATTTCAAGAATGTGAGGTTAGAAACCATGCCATGGGAAGAAATAATATTCGCTTGGTTCTCCACAAGGAAACAGACTCCAATGCTTCCCTCCTTCTCTCGATTCATCTCTTTCATTAAAAGGAATGGAAGTATTCCTATTCCACTATCATTGAGATAATATTACCTCACCATCTCCTAAATGTGTTCCCGAAACACGTGAATTCCGAGGCAAATAAAATGATCTCAATGAATGAATGTGTTCCTTGAGGTCTGCTAGATGCATAACTTATTTCTATTTTTTTTTTATTAGAGGGGAGAAAGAAATAAAGGATAGGAGGAGGGTATCCCCGAGACTCCCATCCCTTCGATATATATATATATATATATATATATATATATATATATATATATATATATATATATATATATATATATATATATATATTATATAACTAATTTCTTCGATCGATGAGTGATCTAACTAGTTACAAGTTTGGTTTCGTAACCATTTTCAAACCCTAACATTACCTTGACGTAACTCGATTTAGAGAACAATAATAATATAAATCATGCTAATTATATATGCCACATATGCTAGTTGGATATATTACATACTCCCCCCTTAAAGGGAACACCCTCCTTAGTGTTTACCATTAACTTTTACTCATGATATAACAATGAAAAGGAACCTTTTTGTTTGAAATGAAGGATTTATTTCTAGGAAATATTAATAATCCAAAAGAAACAATTTTTATTAATAAGAAAAAGCATTTGTAACTGTAAAATAAGAAAATTATAATCTATTAACACTTATCCATTATCAAATTCATAAAAACTAAACATCATCTCTATACCAACTACCCATTACTTACCAACTACTCTTGAAATTCATGATCACTTTTATGAAAGAACTCTAAGAATGGTTGGGAAACCCATCAATGCTCCATGATAAGTACCCTGAATGTATGATTAAAAAATTAAATCACATTAATCACAACATTTTCAATCAAATGAAATACTTTTAACTATCAATTTTTCATCCAATGTCAAGTGATATTTTAACCATAGTACTTCCACAAGTACTCAGAGAGCACCAACCCTTTAATCATAAAAATGATAAATCATTGCACCATGTACATGTTGTCTTAGATATTGCTAAATACATCCACATAATACTTCCAAGTGCATACTATTCTAGCCCCTGATAAGACATTCAAAAAATTAATAATGCAATAAAAGAACTTACACTTCTAGTAATTCATTTCCAAGCAATAGGATCCTTTCTTATTAAGATGTACATAAAATATTTACACAATTATATATAATATTCAATTTTATCTTACCACATAACTGATTAGTTAATTTTTTCTGCTATGAGAACCACAATGGAAAAAGAATGCTCCTCCCCACCAATGGGAACTGGTTTCCACAACCTAATCGAGCCATTTTCACATCCATATATTTCTTTGATAGAGACCATACCACGTCTAGTTAGGAATTCCACTAGCAAACCAACTCAAGAATTCCAATAACCACATAGGGTCCAATATAGGATTCCTCTTGGTCGTACCCTTCCTATTCCTTTGACAATGTCCCATCAATGAGGAATTTTGGGCCTCCTCCAACATGCTCCAAAATCAACCGATTTTCCTTAGGATTTTTCCCTTCTTCACCATCCTGGAAAATATTTTCCCTCACTCAGATCATTTGTCTCTAGGGAGAGGAAATCGGGGTAGGAAAACGCCACCAACCCTTCCAAGCAGGAAACCGCCATTAACCCAAGGACTTTTGGCCTTTCACAATTGTCCACAACTGCCTGGAATGTTAAATTTATCTTTTAGCACTCTTTCCCACGTTAATTTACATAATGAACCATATGCATATTATACATAAAGCAAAAGAAAAAATTGTGTACATCATACATCATACTTGGCCCTCAACATGGGTCCATAATATCTATATTGACGGGAAACATAACTAACATACAAGTGGTATACATTATTATTTCCCAAATAACACAATCATGCATATATCATAACATTATACTTTATCATGTATGATTGAAATTCAGATTTTAACATTTTACCTTTACCGGTACTCATGTTTCCATTAAACCACCCCTACTTAACCCCAAAAACAACATTAATCATAAATATGTATTGTTTAAACAAGTATTCACTTTCACAATCATTTTAGTTCCATGCATACAATATTTTCATGCATAAAAGTATATACAAATATTCATTCTTATGTAAATGTCAATAATAGTTAGGATAACAATCCAAACATTTCGAATTCCCACAGTGTATTGTCACCAATAGGCTGGCACATGAAATAACTACCACAATTACTTGTTTAAAACTTGTAATAAGCTTCAATTAAAACCAATCTATGCATATATTTTTTATTAGTTAGTCATGCAATGCTAACTAATCAATGCTACCAACCATCTTAATGCAGCCATGACAAGGCTCAATTAGAAACTAAATATTATAGTCAAGTATCGCTACTTGAATCATTTTTTAACATCTACAAGGTTTTTTCTTCAATTTACTTTTAAAATTTTCTATCATCCTCTTCAAGATATTTCCCATCTTTTACATTCATGCATTTATTTTCTATAAGTAGTGCAATATAACTTTATTCGGTTCATTTAAATGTATCAATAATATTATCATATATGCAAAGGTTGGTAGTCAACTCTCACTTTCATTAGTGAGTACTCAGGATTGTTCATAGGTGCAACAACTTTTTTCTTGTCTTTTATCCCAACAGGATCAAATGTCATGAACACAATTTTGTAGCAAACATTATCACTTACTATTTTCAATGCAGTTATAAAGATGCATCATGCATCTAATGTCGAAAGTAGTCTGCTACACATTTAGATAGGTAGATTATTAGAATCATACCTGAGGTTATCCCACTAGTATCATACCTCGGTCTCTTTTCCACTTACCAATTCCTACAAGGCGCAAGTGTTGCAACCTTTAGCTTTGATACCACTTGTAACATCCCTAGGTAATCTCGCATGAAAATGCAAGGAGTAAGAATTTTTTTACACAATTTACCCACAGGTAACTATCCAAGTTACTATTATATATTCCTAATTAACCATTAGATATAATATTCATCATTACATAGAGTAACTTTGTTAAGGAATAATGAACTACATAAGCATTAACAACCACTATTGTAGCAATTAACATAAACTTTCTCACATAATATTGCATCATTTTCATGATTCCTTTAACTATATTATTTAATGAAATATTTTATATTATAAGCATCACACCATATAAGTCATCATCATCATAAAATTGCCACAATAATCCATCACATCATTGAAGACCAATATACCCTCGAAACCCCATAAGGTGAAAACCAGCAAACATTTAATTTTATTATTAAATTCTTGGGAGGGTGTTCACCCCTCACTCAATGGTTATAAGGGAGTCCATCCCTTGACCATTGTCATAAAATATTGCAAGGAAATATCATTTAAATACAATATATCTAGTTAAAAGCTATTACAATCATCATGATATCATTTACCCACAAATCTTCAATATCTACATCTATGTGGCTTGGTTGTTCCATCATTGTACCATTGCGCAACTCGTACTCATCTGTATGGACAATTAGTTCTTTACCCTCCACAATGTTAAACATAATCTATCATTCTCACAACTCACCATACTTTCTTGCCCTTGTTTCTGTCAACAACCTTTGATATCATGATTAGTTAAAGCATTAATCAACTAATATTCAGTATTTAAAAGCGATCCTTAACATATATTCATGTGCATACATGAAATGTTAATAAAATATCTCAACATGATTTCTATAACGACACTGCTCATACATTAATTATAAACATACAATTATCAAAGTATGTCAAAATAAATACCACATTACTATGATCCTTCTCACACAAGCATACATTCTTTTCCATAGGAAACCACTATAACCATCTATTTTAATTTAAAGGATACTAGCATCTTAGCTTGATTTCTATCCATGTAATTAGATCAAACTTATTCCAATAAATTTAGGCCCTCATATTTTTCTTTGTGCATGTCACTAAGTAAATTTTCCAATACAATAGATATTGCTATTATTATTATTATTATTATGCATGCAAATGCATGTTCCCTTCTAAGGGGAAGCTAACATAATAGATATTATTATCTTGAATGTAAATGCGGGTCACTTCTCCAAAGCATCTTTCCCAAGATAGAGCTATTTACAAAGTCTATTGTAGACGCAAATACATTCTCTGTTCTAAAATAAAACTAATGTGTTAGTTATTATTTCTTGTGTGCATATATATGTATTTTTCCAAAGGAAAGCTAATGCAGTTATTGCAGCAATTACCTGTTTTCTTTTCCAAGGTTTAACATAATAATTATTCTTTTATGCACACAAATTCTTGTTTCTCTTCAAAAATTATAACACAATAATTTTATTCTTTCCATTCATATTTTTTTTCAAAGAATACAACATCATAGGTGTACTTTTCATGGATGCAAAGATCATATTTCCTTTCAAGAGATCAAAAACAATATTTCTATTATTCGTGCAAAAAAATAACATATTTCTTTTGAAGAAATATAAAAAATAATATTTGTCTTTTGTATATGTAGATAACTTATTTCATCTCAAGAAATATCAAACATAGTAGTTCTATTTTGTGCACACAAATAACTCATTTCCTCTCAAGAACTATCTATCATAATAGATCTATTTTAGTGCATGCAAGAACCTATTTCCTCTTTAAAGGTCTAGTGGTTCTCTTTAGGAATGCAATGCATAGGAATCATGTGAATACCTTCAAAGGAATTAATAGTCTAACTTCCCACACATAATTCCATGCAATCACTTTTTAATAAAATAACTCAGTTTATTTATCTTTTCTCAAGAAAAACTCACATGCATTCTTTATGAAAAATAACATGACTTCTTAATTTCTTCTGTGCATGAAACGTGTGCTCTTTTAACACAATTAGCATTCCTTCTATGCATACAAACACAATCTTTTATGGAAATAAACATGGGTTTTTTTCTATATGCACATGTTTTATAAGCAAGTTTCCAAGAAAATAATATTGATTCTTATCATTTAATGCACAAGAATATTTTCAAAAAGAAGCTTACCACAATAGATAATACTCATGCATGCAACTACATATTTTCCAAAAGAAATCTAATCAAAATAGCTAATGTTCATGCATGTGAATCCATGTTTTTTCTTTGGAAAGAAACACGACTCCTTTAACTTTTTACTTCATTTGAACATGTGCTCTTTATTAAAAAAAATTAACAAGGCTTCCTTAACCTTTAATGCATATAAGTACTTATTATTTTTCAAGAATCTATAAGAACCTGCTTTTCACTCTCATACTTCCAGGCATAGGAATCTACATTTTCTTTTGGTATTGTTTGTTTGTATCCAATTATGTTAAACACATGTAGTAATAAGTTTTCTCTAGTAAAAGAAAGCTCCTATTTTTCCTACCTACTATTCTTCTTAAATAAGAAGAATGAAACAATTTATATCACTAAGTTTTCATACATAATTATTTCACAGCGGAAGGTAAGAGAGTAAATACTTATATAAATATTCCTAAGCAACATATCAGTACGCTCAAAATTCTCACCAAACCATCTAAGAATTTCTAGAATGTGATTTTAAAACCTATGTCACAGCAAGAAATAATCTTCTCTTGGTTCTCCACAAGGAAACAAACTCCAACGCTTCCCTCCTTCTCTCAATTCATCTCTTTCATTAAAAAGAATGGTGGTATACCTATTCCACCTCCATTGAGACAGTATTGCCTCGCCATCTCCCAAAAGTGTTCCCCAAACAAGTGAATTCCAAGGCAACTAAAATTATCTCCTTGAGGTCCACTAGATGCCTAGTTTAGTTCTATGTTTTTGCGATTAGAAGGGAGAAAGAACTAAAGGATAGGAGGAAATTATTCTTGAGACTCCCATTCCCTCAAAATATATATATATATATATATATATATATATATATATATATAAGACTACTTTCTTCAATCAACGAATGGTCTAACTAGTTACAAGTTCAGTTCTGTAATTGTTTTCAAAGCCTAACATGATCTTGAGCACAATAGTAATATACTTGATGTACACATGGTATTAAATATTTTTACTTATAAATATTATATACATTATCAACTAAGAAATCCAAGATGAATGAATCAATCATTTTTTTGGCATGCCCATGTGTGAAGATCCTAGCATCCATGGGCATTATCATTATGGTCCAACAACCTCTCCACTCATTTTTAAATATTGGAGATGGACATCAAAAGGGGGTTATTGAATGACCAATGGTAAATTTTCTAACATGTGAGATCATTTTATTTTAATAATGATGTAATTCAATACTCACTTATCTATTAAGTGCGAATCATAACCATCTTAATAGATGGTGAATTAAAATGAGGAAGCCCCATAGAAAATTAGAAGTTACTTTATTCATTAATGTGTCAATGTGTCAAGTACCTTTATTGATATTATTAATTAATTAATGATAAACGTAAAAAAAAAATTATATGCATAACTCATTCTTGGCACGGTTTCATGTGTATATCTCCCTTTGGACTTTAATTAAAACAAGGGAGGTTGCATCACAACTAGTCCATGCCTTGAGCCAGAGCAGGGTCTGACAAGCCCAAGTGTTGGACAACCCAGTCATATAATAAACACAAAGACAGTCAGCCAAAGACAAACATACTTAATTGGCTCAGAAACTCTATTACAATATTGTGTAGATTGGAAAGGTATAATACTACATTGGTTGGAGTTTAATTTCATAACAGAAAGACAAAAGAAAATCGCATAAACCCAACTCTGCAGATAGTAGAGATTCATGGCGACCTAGAAATTATGAATACAAGCCTGGAAGACAAGGTCGCCATTATTTTCAATTAGCGTAAAGTAATTTTCCTGGCTCATTTCGATGGTTCACACGGAACTGAATTTATCTCACCTTCTCTTAGGAAGAGGAAGATCAGCCAATGCCCCCTGAAATAAAAAAGATACGTCCTGATTCCTTATTGAAAAACTAGATAATGACATCCTTAATCTCAATTTTTGTTGATTACATTGGTCTTTGCATAGGGGCAAAAGTGATGCTTATCAAGAATATAGAAACTGGGATAGGATTGGTGAGTGTCTTAATGGGCCATATTGTTGATTTTGATAGGAATGACACAAATTTGAGAGCTATTATTCCAATAGGGCTCTGGCCAAATGTGATATTTATGTGCGGGGTCGAAAGTATTATCACATCGGAATCCTGACATGTTTATGAAGGTGAGGTGAAAGTGGCTACCTGAACGCATGCGCCATTAATTCTAGCATGGGATATCACTGTGCACAAGTGCCAAGGGATGAAATTGGAGAGGTTGGAGACAAATATTTCCAAGGAATTTGATTATGGCATGTAATATGTAGCCCTTTCCCGCGTGAAGATTTTAGACGGGCTGAGGTTGACATGATTTAAACCTTCTAATATCAAAGCACACCCAAAGGTGCTTGACTTCTATCAGAAACTTACCAGCAGTGGGGGGCTACTTGGATGATAAATAATAAAAATGAATCTCGTAGTGAGACTTCACAGTTTTGGTGACAAAATTAGCTTTCACACATCTCCAGTAATTTTCCTCAGGTTTCAATATTTATTTGTGATAGGGCGATCGCAGTATTATAGAACCTATCTACTTATTTTTAATCTTGTTGAACATCCTACTGTATATCGATCTCAATTTTACAGAGAATTTTTTTTCCTAAAACCTGAGAAGTACAGTAACGACTGAGTTATTAAGAAGATAAAATTTTGCAATCTGTTAATGTAGTTTCATAATTATTATGGATTTCGGTTTGATCTTCAAACACTATGTTAAAGATATATAACAGTATATAATTTATAATTAATAAATAGGCCTAGTAATAAT
Organism: Pinus albicaulis; assembly: GCA_034641835.2. Taxonomy (NCBI): domain Eukaryota; kingdom Viridiplantae; phylum Streptophyta; class Pinopsida; order Pinales; family Pinaceae; genus Pinus; species Pinus albicaulis. The sequence continues at coordinate 267,087,251 of CM076578.1, forward strand.
GCTAATCTTGTTTTTTTGTCTTCTATTACTGGTTTTTTTCCCTGCAGATGATCAAAAGGGTTGAATAGGCATGTCTACTCTTTTTTGAGTGATTTTCAAGCATGGAGAGAAGATGTAAAAGCCTGAAGGATGATTGTATTAAATAGTTGTTCAGATATTTTTGTTTCCTTTTTTGGAAAAAATATAGTAAAGACCTTTTGGCTTTGAATACTGTCAATGAGACACATCTATATATACTCTGATTTCAGCTCTGAATTATCAAATATAAATATTTATTAATGAAAAGAATAAATCAAAGAAACTGAAGGAAATATTTATTTGTAGAGAATCTGGGGTTCCAACCCATTTAAAAAGAACTCGTCATCAATAACTACCATACAACAACATAATTACACATCGAAAACTCCTCCCAACTCCAGCAAAAAGGGAAAAGAGTGAATGAACATATCAAGATAAAGAAAGAAAACATGTTCACTTACCAAACCCATAAATAAAATTATTAATTGGGTTGTGTCTAGATGATCAAGAGAAGAACAAGTATCCATATATTTCAATAACAAACAAAATTTAGAAAGGTAATATTGGTTTTTACTTATAATGCCTTCCATTGAAGTTTCCACAGTTTTGAAAATCTGAAGAAACGGGAAGGAGATGATGCTAATAAAGGACAAAAATCGCAACAGTTATCTCACCCATTCATTCAATGTCATCATCGATTCATTGAATGATAGGAGATGAAGAAATAATAGCAAACGATGGCTTATTTCGTGATGGGTTGGACACCTGTCATGACTACTAGAATACTTAACATCAAAATACACAATATCATGGGATTACTCAAAGCGTAATCACCCAATTTAATACGAAATTTATACCCATAACTTTGTGCCTCAAATTCCCAAGAACATTGAAAGTTGAACAAGTTGTAAATTGATGTTCGAATACGCAGTAGTATAATTGAGCATGTGCAAAGGCATGTATACCAGTCACCAGTTGATACATTTTGATTGCCATGCAGATGTTTCCAAAAGTTGTAATTAAAAAAAAATTAATAATACTAAATAAAGTAAAATTAAATTAAAATTATAACATTGTGACATTGACCATGCATGCATCCCAGGTGTCACGGGAATTGATTCCCAAGTTTCTCTTCAGCTGGAAACTTCGACACACCAGAAACGTTGAGTACAACTAAAGTATTTGAGGTCGCCAAAATATTTTCTCCAGGGATATTTTTAGAGGTCTAGCTTCCGCGTTTAAAGATGGATGGAGATCAACCCTTTGCCGAATCCGTCTTCTGGGTCAAATTTAAGGTCGCTTAATGGCTCGGCGAAGGAGGATGAAACGGATTGTTAGTAGTAGCTACCCAGTAGTCCTTCCGGCTTCAAAAGGTCACATAAATGATATAAGTGCTCAAACACTCAAGAATAAATTTCCTTCACGACATTGTGAGATGGCTGGAGATCAACCCTTTAAAGAATATGTCTTCTACGTCGAATTTAAGGTGGGTTAATGGCTCGACATAGGAGGATGAGTTTCTGAGCTTTCCTATGAATGAGTCTTCATTTTCTAGCTCCCTTAACATGACTCATATGTTAGTAAACCGTAAATTGTATTTACCGTATCTTGCTCAAAATATATAGGCTCTTTAAAAAGCTATCGAACAAGGTCTAATTTCATATTTAATATAATCACCAATGTCGCAGAGACTTCATCTTGGATTTAGAGCTCTAGTGCTCATTAATCTCCACCTAGAATTTTAACTCGAAGAGATGTTGGAGCGAGCTATCGAATAGAGAACTTTGCACATGTCTATGCTGCTGGTGGTCCTTATTCAATGGATGTTTAAACGTGTGCTTCAAGGGTTGCTTCATATACATCAATAGCTGCTGGTGTGGGAGGTGCTGCTAGCTTAGATCTATGTTATCAGAAACGGGAAACGGAAACGATACGAGAAACGGAGTTTTTAGGTTTTGCTTATAAGAAACAAGGAGAGAGAAAAAACAAGATTTAAAGTTAACAATATAAAACACAACATTAATCATAAAAATTCAATGTTTCCACATGTGAATTTGTAAATAAACATTTATAAAGAGTGATTTAGTTTTAAGAAAGATGTCATAATTTGCCAGATCCAAAAATTTAGCCCATCATTAAATGTATATTTTTTAATATAGATGTATTGTCAAGCTCATTTTCTAGAATAGTTGTTGAGCTTGACCCAATTCCAAAAGCATTTTTATGGTCAGTAGACTTCTTGGTATTATCAAGCATATCTTCAACATTCATGTCTTGTAGCACCTCAAGTGGAAACTCATCATCTCCATCATCTTGTGAACCACCATAATCCCACATTATTGTGGATCTAGTTTTATACTCTAGTTGTTGTCGAGACAACAAGCGTAGATTACTGGATGTTTCTTTGGGAAAAATTGGCATTCAATCCTCTCGTGCTTTTGGAATAACCTCACTCTAAGGAACTTAGACTTAGGTCATGTGCAACAAGTTTGTCACCAAGATCTTAATCTAGAGAACACGCTTTTGGATGGAAGCCCTTCTCCTCATTTGAAGTTGCTTCTCAACTTGCTTGGTAGAATGCCCAACTATCTTGCTAGGTAGACCTGTTTACTCTTATTTGAATTTGGAGAATTTTAGTTTGGTTTTCTGCATTCCTAGGTTTTATAAAATTCAAAGCATCTAGCATTTATCTTGCTAATGAAAGCTAATTCTTCAAAATTTAATGAGAATTTCAATGTATGAAAAATAATCAACCAGATTACATGTCACGTTAGGGGCTATCTACAATTTTACATACACATAACCGGAAACATTATCTTAGCGACACTTTTCAACCGATCGGAAGAATGGGCAAACTTCAATGAGGGTTCCTGAAGTAAATCTAATGTGCACATTTATCAATGGTTGGAGCTGCAATTGTTCCCGCGGTGCTTAAAGAAGCAACATAGCCAAAATCTCAATGTGAATACTTCTTATAAACAACTTCGAGTTTACTTCTTTCTGCCTTCCGGTGGAAATCAACCACCTTTTCAAAGATGCCTTGAGCAGTTAAAATAGAGGCCTATTTAATTTTAGAGACAGGCAAAATTACATTTAAAATACAGGCCTGTTGGATTCTATATTCACTTACAGAGATGTTATGAACCAAAGTATCTATCAACAAAGATTGCCGAATGAAGAATCATACTTCAAAAATATAATTACAGAAAGCTAATGATCCCCTATCTTCTTTACAAATCCAAAGTTGCGGCAATATATAAGCCGTATCGCCTTGGAATTAAGAAGCCCAAAGATGTTTTTTTTTTTTTTTACAAGAACGGGTATGAGTTTGTATTAAAAAGTGGGCGACTGCCTTCAAAGGTTACAATAAGTCAGGCCTAGCCCGTAGTCTTTCTTCCATGGTCTTCTCGTAGACCCCAAGTTTTGAGAATCCACAATTTTTACACGAAACTAGGGAGTCTATCTTTGTTATTTTTCCTAGTTTAAATACACACACAAACTGATGCAGAATGATGCAGAAAAACATTTCAGAATTATGGAATAGAGTCCCACTCCTCAGTTTCATCTACCAGAAGAGAGCCTTCCGGAAGGGACACTGCCCTGTTGGCTTCTAGATCTGCATCTTTGTTATTTTCTCGTAGTACATGGAGGAAGCTTGCAGTTCGAAAAGATTTCACCATGTTTCTAATTCTTAAAACTGCTCTAGCCAGTCTAAGATCTACCGGAGAGGAATCCTCTACTAAAGTTTTAATGATAGACTGGGAATCTCCTATAACACTTAATTCTGAAGCGCCGATGTTCTTTGCTTGCTTAAGCCCCTGTAGCAGTGCCAAGGCTTCAGCTTGGATGCTGGTGGAATGTCCAAGACCCCAGGCATACTTGGTCACAATTATGCCCTCTTTGTTCTTTATAATTCCTCCTGCTCCAGCCAAACCGGGGTTGCCTTTCGCTGCCCCATCGAAAAATAAACAGTATCTGGCTTGTTTGGTGAGCAGATCTGATAATTCCTGTTCCTTCCCTCTGAATTGCCACTCTTTTATGTTCTTGTGTTGCCTTACTACGCCAGAGAAATGTAGGCCCAACGAGCCACCCCAATCTAGATCAGTTTGAGATAAGTTCACTTCCGGCATGTGCTCACCCAAATTTTCTTTCCAGAGGCTTTTGACTTCGATGGAGATGCGCTGAGGAGTTGATTTTTCATCTCTAAACACTCTTCTGTTGCGCTCCAACCAGATTTGCCAGCATATGAATTTTGGCAAAGTGAACCATGCTGCTTTAAAATTCTCGTTTTTTGGAAGAGTTCCTGGATAGCAAGTCTGCCAGTTAGCAAATATGTCAGAAATGTATACAGGGAGAGAAAACTCTGTTTTCCAGTAGCTCAGCAGGATCTGCCAGATTTCTCTTGCAAATTTACAGTCCAGGATGATGTGCTGGGCACTCTCTTCGTTTTCGCAACATAAATGGCAAGTTTTTCGCAACATAAATGGCATCTAGATGGGCCTTGAAAGCCTTTTTTCTTCAATTTATCCTCTGTTAGGATTGCTCTGTGACAGAGTAACCAACAGAACATATCTACCTTGGGCATCGACTTGAATTTCCACAGCCCCTTCCAAACTGCTGGGTCGGGGGCGACATAGGGACGATCCTGCAGGCATTTGTACCCTTGTGCGACTGTATACTTTCCTGGGGCGGCTCCCCATCCCCGTGTATCTTTTTTGCCTGCGCGTATGGGCGCTTTGCCATTGAGTAATGATAACAGCAATCGACTGGCCTGCGTTAAGTCTGGAGGCACGGGGGGAAGGTTCCAACGCAGCCAACAGCGATCTGCCCACACCGATATATCCCACAGTGATACACGCCCTGCGCTATCCAACCACTGTCGCAGCGCATGGAGGGAGCTGTGTGTTGCGATGGGAGGATGCAGCATTATGCTGTCATCCCAGATGTTTATTTCCTTACCATTGCCCGGAATCCAGTAAGCTCGATCCTTGATAAGGGAGACTGCCTTATGGCAGCGTTTGACCAGGTGTGATCCAGTTATTGGAAGAGAAGAGTCCAGAGATCTAATCCTTTTCCCTGTGAGGTATTTCCTCCAAAGGGCTCTTTGCGCCCAGCCTGGATGCAGTGCTATGAGTTGCCAGAAGAGCTTGGCCCCCATGGCAATATTTTGGAGGCCAAAATCTTTGAAGTTAAGGCCTCCTTCCATCAGAGGCTTGCCAATTTTCTCCCAGCTAACCAGCGGGATTTTTCTGTCATTGAGGTTGCCCCGTTTCCAAAAAAACCTACGGATGAAGGCTTCCAATTTTTTTATAACACCAGAGGGTGCTAGGAGCACAGAAAATTGAAAAATGGGGAGGCTGCTGAGCACTGATTTGATTAGGATGGTTTTGCCTGCAAGGTTTAACCAAGAGAAACCCCAGGCCTGAATTTTTGCCTTAAATTTGTCCAATAGAGGAGCCCAGTCTCTACTGCAAACTAAATTTCGGAAGATGGGAAGGCCAAGATAGATGAAGGAGGACCAGCTGAGGGTGGCATTGAAGCCCAGAATTCTGGAGATGGCAGCAAGAGTGTGGACAAAAATGTTCCAACAGAAAGCTTTACATTTCCCTTTGTTTAAGCTGCTTCCTGTAGCTTCACTAAAATCATCTAACACCTCCTTAAATCTTAGAGCAGACCTTGCCGAGGCTGCCCCTAGAAGGAGGGTATCGTCTGCGAATAGAGTATGATTTACATTTTTCACCCCTCGGGCTATATTAAGCCCCAGGATCTCCTGGTCTGCCAATTTCTGATCTAGGAAGAAGCTTAGAGCAGAAACTTGGAGAACGAAAAGGAGTGGAGAGAGGGGGCAGCCTTGCCTGAGCCCTCTTGAGGCTTTGAAGAAGCCAGCTGCCCGCCCATTAACCAAGGGAGAAATCCAAGGGTCAGCTATGCAAGCTCTTATCCAATTTACAAACCCCTGACCAAAGCCAAACTTTTTCAAGGCTTCCCATAGGAAACTTTTCCTGACTCGATCGAAGGCATTTTCCAGGTCTAATTTGATCACCATACCCTTCTCTTTACGAAGTTGGCTTGAATGTACCGCCTCTTGCACCAGGATGTAGTTGTCGACAATCTGTCTCCCCTGAACAAATCCTCCTTGATTCTCAGGTATGATTGCTGGAAGGATGCCTTTTAACCTATTTGCAATTATCTCTATAATAAGTTTGTATCCAATGTTGCAAAGGGAGATTGGGCGAAACCGGTTGAATTCTTTTGCCCCCTTTTCCTTGGGAATAAGGGCAAGAAAGGCAGAGTTGGTGCTGCCCCCGATTTTTTGACAGTTTTGTGATTTTAGGATCATCTTGTATAGATCTTTCTCCACTATCTGCCAGCAAGTTTGAAGAAATCTGGCCGTGAAGCCATCCGGGCCTGGGGCTTTGTCAGGCTCCATGCTGTCTAGAGCCTCTTTTATTTCTTGGATGGAGATCTTTACTTCGAGCTGCTGATTTATAAAGGGGGAGATCCTTGAAGGTATTGCCTCCAAAAATATGGAATTTGGATCAGACTCTCCCTCTTCTTTGTAGAGATTTTGAAAGTGGTTGAAAGCTGCCTTCTTTATGCTCTCATTGTCCTTGTGGATCAAGTTACCATCCTTGATTTCTGCTATAGAATTAAAACTTTTTCTTGCTTGAGCTTGTTTGTGGAAGAAGGCAGAATTTCTATCACCCGCTTTGAGCCATAGACTCCTGGATTTTTGTCTCCAGTGCTCTTCCTCTGTGAGGCAGGCTTTGTGGTAGATTTGTTGAAGCACCTCTTCCTTGTCTAAGACTTCAACGGTGATTTCTACATCCTCACTTTGGGCTTGATGCTGAATAAGATTGTCTTGGGCCTGCTTTCTCTCATGAGCAGGGGAGGGAAGAGCTTCGGCCCATGTTTTGAGGGCAGCTTTCAACCTTCTAAGCTTTTCTTCCCAGATGTAGAAGGGAGAACCCTTCACTGGCATTTTACAACTGTCCTGAACCAAATTCAAAAACTCGGGCTCCTTAACCCATAGAGCGTTGAACCTGAATGGGATGGGACCCAGATCCTTGTGGCCTGACATCTCTAACAAAATGGGCTTGTGATCTGAGACACTGCAAGGAAGAATGTGCAACCTAGATTCTATTCCAAGCAAAAGAAAATAACTCTGCACCAAGCATCTATCAAGTCTAGCAGCAATATGACCAGGGCCTATTCTTTTATTGGTCCAGGTGTACTTACCGTTGTCTGGAGGGATATCGAGCAGATCCCAATCTTGCATGAGGTCTTCCACCCACTCCCTTGCTGGGTCCCTTACGATTGTGCCTCCTCGCTTTTCATCCGAGCGTAGAGTAATGTTTAGGTCACCTGCAATAATGAGGTTTCCCAAGTTCTCAGTATCTGCCATTTGTCTAATGGAGTCCCAACACTCCTTTTTCTCCCCTATATTATTAGGTACATAGACATTGAACAGGCAGATATCCTCCCTTGTTTCTACGGAGTGTAGCTTCAAGAATAGCCAATGGTTGTTGCACACCTCTGTGACTAGACTGAACTTGAGGGGATTCCAGAGAGAGCCCAATCCCCCAGAGGCTCCTCTTGATGATACTGCTAGTCCGCTGCTTCCTTTCCAAAACTTTTTGCTGATTTGGAGAAACTCCTTGTCCTCCATTTTAGTCTCCTGGATCAGAAGAATGTCCGGGGTTTCTCTTCTTATTAGACTTCTCACTGCTTCTTCTTTTACTTTACTCCCCATTCCTCTGCAGTTCTAGGAGATGGTATTCATCATTTATTTCTTTGATGAGAGGCTCCCCTGGAGCCATGAGCTTGATTTTTAACCGTCTTCGTATTCTTGCTAAGGAGTTTTTCCAACGTGGGCTGACTACCCTGGAGCTTGTCTTTGTAGGTTTCCTGATCTCTCTTTTCTCTTGCAGATTTTCGGCCCCTTGCAGATCTTCTGACCGAAGTCTGCGTGTCTCCGATTTCTCCTTCTTCCTCGGACTCCTCTGAGTCATGTTCCTCCTCGGAGGCTTCTGTTTGCTTTTCTTTATCCCTTGCCATGATGCTCTCTTCGGGTCTTATTCCTGCTGAGGCCGATTTTTCTGCTGGTTTGTCGGGCCTCTCCTCTTCCCTTGGAGCTTCTTCCGCAGAACTTAGGATCTCGTACCTATTTTCTTGACTTCTTGACGGGGGTACATTATGGGCAGCGGCAGGTTGAGATCCTTGTGCCCCAGATTTCTTGTAGTTTGTCTTTGGCCTCTTGACTTGGTTCCATCCTTCCTCCTTTCCTTTTTCTGCTTCGCTATTATTCGGGCATCCTCTAGCAAAATGGCCGTAAATGTGGCATTTGCGACATTTGAAAGGGAGCTGTTCGTAGTCCAGAACTTGAACATGCGTCTAGCTTCCAACCTTTAGTTTGATGGCCTCCGGGAGACCCACCTCTAGATCTACCTCGACACAGATCCGGGCGCAATCATATTGATCGTTGTTGTTGGCTTTGTCTATGAACTTGCCCAATGTGTTGCCTATGTGTTTGAGGGAGTCCCAATTCCAGTAGTGTACCGGAAGATTAGGAAGCCGAACCCAAACGGGGACTGCCGACGGAACATCCGCAGCCAGATCAAAGTCCGGGGTCCATTTGTTGAGGTAGAGACCCTGAGGACCCATGAAATAGGGTCCATTCCTGAAGATCAGGTCTTTATCCTCCTTAGTATTGAATTCGAACAGGAAGTAGCCTCTTCCAAGAAAGTACGAAGTGACTTTATTCTTGATTAGCGGAATCCAATTCTTGACGACCCAGTTTTCAGTTGATTTAGGTGAGGGCCAGAGACCCGTAAATTGACCCACCAGGGCACGATCTGCAAGAGATAAGGCAACCTGGATCGGGCCCTCAGGAGGTAGGTTTACCTCCGGTACATCATCGAGCTTCTTAACGAACTTTGAGGCGTCAGGCTTCTTCTTCTTAGGCAACAAAGCAATCAAGGATGAGAAAGCAGCAGAGTCATCCGGAGGAGAAGACTGAGAGGGCCCGAGAGGCGAGCCTTGGGTCTCCATAGTCCAGATCAGAAGCACACCTTTCTTGCTCCAGATAAGAGAGGCATCGCCGAGGTCGAGCAGAGTCAGAATCAAGGCGCAGCAAGGATCTGGGCAGCAGATCCGAGCAGAGGATGAGCCACAGATCAGGATAGCGGGGGCGCAACTCTGGAGGAGCTAGAGGCGAGATCTGAAGCCTAGATGGTGGATCCGATCAGATCCAGGATGGATGAGAGCTCCAAAGGTCGTGAGGGCCGAGACTGCAACATGGTGGGTCGTGAGGGCAGCGCCCAAGCGCTGGCTGCGCAGGCCAACGGAGCAGGCGCAGAGATGCCGAGCACGAGCGGTCCGCAAAAATCAATCTTAAGAAGCCCAAAGATGTTAGCAGTCTATGCCAGTTCAAAAAGGGCAGTTCAAAGTTCAAAGTTTTGACAACAGATAGATAATTGGCAGAAGCCGCTGGTGTAGTATGTACTACTGATCCTAGCTAGGAGACATTAAAAATGGGAAGAGTCTCATGTCAACAGTGAGGCCAAACGAACATAAAGGAAGACGGAATTTAAAAAAAAAAAATTAACACACAATAAGATACAGAGGTGATATCAAAACATACCAGGAAATTAGGAATCCACAGACTGAATAAGCTTCTCTCCAAGCTTTACAGAGGAAACCCTTCACACCCGCTTATGCTGAAAGGATGAATCTCCTTTACAACAGCTTAAATCATCAAATTTTCTAGGCTGCCAACTGCTAGCTTGCATGCAATGGGAGAATACAGGCGGGAAACGCAACTAGAAAAGGAAACTTACAAAAATTAGTAAGTTTGAGAAAAGAAATTTCCATTTTTAAAAAATGGAGGAAAACGTTCTAGCCAAAACGAAAACGTTCCAGCCAAAACAGAGAGACGTTTTTAGAAAAAATGATGTGGGAAACCATCTGTTTCACTAGAAACCATTTTTTATCAATGGAAACGAATACGGCTGTATAAACCATGGTTTTCAATACCGTTTGGTTTCTTGAGTGGTTTTCACCAACAGCGACTACCAACGTTGCGTTTCTGGTAACAGAGGCTTAGATACCTCTGTCTCTACCTCTGCTTCTGCTACTACCTCTGGTACTACAACCCTAGCTTGTGGCTTTGCTATTGGTATTGGATATTGGTATGGATCTAGTTAAGATGCTTACTTATATTCTTTTATCTTAGCTACTGGTACTGGTTATGCTATTGAATAAACTGACGTTACTGGTGTTGGTGGTGCTTTAAGGTAAGCAATTGAAACCACTGTGCGAGGTGTTGGATAAAATAGTACTGGACTTATTTATTATTGCATGGACTGGTCATAGTTCATCCATATACATATTAAAACTAGCTCTCCTAACTTGGGCTACCATTTCTGAGTCCATACTTGCAAAGTGTGGGCCAGGAAAAATTTTAAGGATGGAAAATTACCTTGATGTTTAAAAAATTGGAGAATCTCACTGGTCCCTAATATGCAAACTATAAAATGTTTATTGACGTATTTGTAAAATTATCACATTTATAACGATATTATATATATTTTCTATATAATGTTGGTGATTTTTAACGTAAAATAATTTTATATTGTAAAATTTGGGCGAATCATTTTTATAAAAAAATGGAAATTGGCGAATCTTTTTTTTAGAAAAACCATGGAAAATTAGCCCAACTGCGAATATTAGCCCCTAAAATTTTCCATGGTGTGGGCACTAGCTATGGGCATGGAGCCAACTTTGCAGCCTCCGATGCAACTACAAATAACATCAATGATTTTGTAAGTAAGTAAAATTTACAGTTTTCAAAATGCCCATGAAAATTTTTTCGTTCAAGAATAATACAAAAATGATAGAGCTACTATTACATTTATTTTGAAAAAAATGTTACAATTGTTTTGAAAGTTTAAAAAGAAAAAAAGACAGCAAGAGTTTGTAAGAATGAATACCATAATCACTGACAACATGGCCAAATTTTTGAGTAGATATCTACTGTTATATTCAATATCGGTTTAGTTGAGATCACTCGCAATAGAGCATACGAAACCACACCATACGACTGGGAACCTACACCTACAACAACTCCTTATAGCAACTCCTCGCTGGGGAAATTTATTAAAGGAAATAGAAATTTTGCATTGGTTGGAAGAGAAAGAACTTGAATTCTAGTGTGCCTCTACCATGCTTAAAGAACCTGAATTCCATCCTAGCTATTGTTTCCGTTACAAAGAGGGAGGGAAATGCTTCTAATAAAGCCTATGATTTATTTATCTGCTTGCTAACCATTTTCTAACCTCTTCCTAGTTTCTGCTTGCTATCCTACTTGCTAACCATCTGCTTGATAACCATATGCCTATTTTATTCCTTGCTAACCATCTTTCTGGTTTATGCCTTACTTTATCTGCTTGCTAATCATCTGCCTAGTTTCTGCTCATCTTCTTGCTAACCATCTGCCTAGTTTAGAGCTTGGTTCCTAGTTGAGAGTTCAAGTGAAAGTGTTGTTAATGCAGAGCACTGTCAACTCCCAAGTGTATGACCTGGTTACACATAAACAGAAGCAGTTGCAAGCATACATGGAGTAGTGGACAATGGACAATATGATGTTGTTTCCAAACATAATGTGATGGTTCCTCTATGTAATGCATTGCATAGCATTTAATGTTTTAAACTAATGCTAGCATTATTTTACCTCTCTTAAAATGCTAAAGGAGAAAACTAATATAAGATATGATTTTAACCTCCCTGCCTTGGGAAGAGGCCAATAAGACAGAAAACGGATTACCTTATTAAAATAAACTGTGATCCATGATTTCATACATTGTTATCATTAAAAAAGTTTGGTTAAAATTTGGATAATTGAAAATACACTGCTATCCATGGTTTCATACAATTTTATCGTTAAAAAGTTTGGTTAAAATCTGGTTATCCATGATAGTGACAGGCAGAAACTAATTTTAACAGTACATTTTCGATTCCTATAGTCCGAGTCATACCTACGGTAGGGATTATTTTCATAAGGCAATTTGTTTGTCATCTTATTGACCTCTTCCCGAGGCAGGGAGGCTAAAATCATATCTTATATTAGTTTGTTGCTTTCCCATTTTAAGAGAGGTAAAATAATGCTAGCATTAGTTGAAAACATTAAATTTTATGTGATGCATTACATAGAGGAACCATCACATTGTGTTTGGACACTACATAGAGGAACCATCACATTGTGTTTGGACACTACATAGAGGAAGCATCACATTGTGTTTGGACACACCATTGTATTGTCCACCGCTCCATGTATGTCTGCCACCATTTTTGGTTATGTGTAACTAGGTCATACACTTGAGTGTTGACAATGCTTTGCATTAACACCACTTCCACTTGAACCCTCAACTAGGAACCAGGCTCTAAACTAGGCAGATGGTTAGCAAGCAAATGAGAAGAAACCAGGCAGAAGGTTATCAAGTAGGATAGCAAGAAAAAAACTGGAAGATGGTTAGAAAATCATTAGCAAGCAAATAAAGAAATCTTAGGCTTTATTATAATTATTTCCCTCCCTCTTTGTAATAGAAACAATAGCCAAGATGGAATTTAGGTTAAATTCCTCGAGCAAGGAGTTGTTGCAGGTGTAGGTTCCCAGTGGTATGGTGTGGTTCTGTATGCTCTACTGTGGGTGATCTCTATTGAACCAATGCTGAATATAGCAGCACATATCTACTCAAAAACACTTGGCCATGCTGTTAGTGGTTATGGTATTCATTCCTATAAACTCTTGTTGTCTTCTTTTTAGAAAACTGCCAAAGCAACTCTAACATTTTTTTCAAAATAATTGTAATAGAAACTCCATCATTTTTGTATTACTCTTGAACAACAAAATTTTCATGGGAATTTTGAAAACTGTAAATTTTACTTACTTAAAAACTTATTGATGTTATTTTAATTTGCACTAGAGGCTGCAAAGTTGGCTTCTCCCTTTTGGTTTCTTGTTCCTACAAAGAGGAACTACCCAAGGAAATAAGCCATTTCCCCACTTTGAGTGGATCTATCTTCCCTCTTCCCTTGCTATAAAATGGACATCCTCCCATGCCTCTCTAGTTAGAACAGAGATGGAAGAACAACATAGATATAGTTGTTGCTATAGGCATTGAAGGAGAGTTGAGACCTTTGGCCTTTTCGTACCAAGTCTAAATGAGTTCTTTGGAGACGTGCCTGGATCCGGTTCCGTTGAAGGTGTTATCACCCAAAAAAATTCAAAACATCATTTTTACAAGTTTACAAAACTCCATGGATCAAAATTGGTTTTTAGGAGTCAATTTAGGTTTGATCAAGGGTAGGTTTTAGATTTTTTATAGTTTAAAGCTCATCCTAAGGTTCAAATAAAGCCTTCTTTAAAGTTATTTCATATCTAATATTCATCATTTTCCATTTGTATGTCATTTCCCAAATTTTTGTGTCAAAACTATTCGATTAGCCGAAAAACCGCAATTTCGTAGCGCCACCCGTTGAAAAAATCCGTTTTGTGCTACGAAAGCATTGATAGTTTCGTAGCGAAAACATGAAAAATTACACTGCATGTGCTATGAAAGCGCGGTTTTGTAACTATCTTGTCAGTTGAGTTGGCAAATGTCAGAAACTGTTGGGAAAGGGTAGGATAGTGGCATGTTGAGTCATGTAATGATGAAATTCAATGTACACACCCACATTTGCAGTCATCATTGTCATTATAGGCTATGAATGAGGCATCATTTAGTTATGAGAGGAAATTTTAAATTTTAAAACCTTTCCTAATTAGTCATTCTCATTCCCTTTTTCCTCCATTCAAAATGTCTGAGCTCTGAGTGTCAAGCCAAACCTATGGCTGGTTCATATAAAGGTTTTACTACACCCATATCAAGCGAGGCTGATAGTTTCTCAAGCGAGGTTGTTGTTACAATTATTCATGTGAGGCTGTTGTTACATTTTTTCAAGAGAGGCTGAAAAAATTGTTCAAGAACATGGCAAAGGAAAAGAAAATTCACAGAGGAGGACACTGCTTAAGGCATGAACCTGAATACATGAAAGCAATAATTGAAGACCCAACAATGATGGAAGTATTCAGAAGAGTAGGTTGCCTACGGTTTTGTGAGAAGTTGCAAGGCTGTCACACACAGGTATCCAAGGAATTTTCCATGAATTTCAATGGAACAACCACTAAGGTCAGGATGCTAAGTGTGTCTATTACACTAGAGGTCATTGCTGCCATTACTGAGATACCAAGAGGTCAAGAAACCTAGTTCAAAAGTTTCAAATTTGATATGGAGTAGTGGAAAGAGTTTATGAAGCTTGAGTACACAAACATGGACCTTAATAATGCTATCCCTAGAAGCTACATCAAAGATAACTACTCAAAACTGCTGCTCAACATTCAGAAATATTTTACCTGTGAAGGCAGATATCACAAGGTTTATTCATATTATTTCAAATTTCTTCTACACTTTACTGGTAAGATTTCACTTGATTTACCTTTTTATCTGCATAGGAGTCTTGCAAAGACGGCTAATAAGGTGCAAGTAAAGTCTGAAGGTAGTGAAACATCCTTATTTCATCATGGCTTAGTGAAGTTATTAATTTTAGATGAACTCAGTAGATAGGCATAGATTGGTCATCTTTCTTTTTATAAATGGTTTTGAGTTGGAAACCCTAACTCCTACAATAAACCCTAAAGCTAAAGGAGTTCCATCACCACCAGCAGCAGAACCAAGCAAACCTATGGTTTCAAAACCAAAAGCAACTGCAAGAGTAAAGCAAATAAAGCAAACTAAGAAAGGGCCAGATCAAATGCAAATGCTTGATGCTCCAACTCTCTTACCTGCAAAACAGAGGTCAAAGGTTGTCAAAGATGCAAAACAGAAACAAGCTGTCAGCAAACAGGAAACCAAAAGAGTAACTAGAAGCCAAGCAATGGCATTAAAAGGAAAGACAGTTGCTATAGAGGAAAGCCCAGTAATAAAGGGGAATCTAGAGGATATTCTTCATGCCATTGACATAGAAGAAACACCCATTGCCCAAGCTAAGTTCATTGGGGAAGAGGAGCATAAACAAAAAGGCCAAGTCTGCAAAGAAGCTAGAGTTTGAGGGGGAAGATGCAGGTTTCATTTTTCAAGCAAGAAAGCCTATTACTAGGCATGCTAGGAAACTAATGGAAGGTAGCAAGGAAGTTAAAATAGCCATTGAGATAGCTAAAGCATCCAAAAATATAATTGACCTCTCATCACCCACTGTGAAGGATACAATTAGCAAAACAAAAAGGGGAAAGGAGAAAGTGACAGAGAAAACAGAGTTCTAGCACCTTGAGGAGAAATTAAGATTGGCAAACCAAGGAATTTATTTCATGAAAAAGAGTGCTAGAAATCACAGTGTCGAGAAAGTACAATTTAAAAGAATGAAGGAAATGTGAGAAGGACAAGTTGACTCTGCTTTTGAAAACTTAAGTAATATAGAGAAATTTTTCAAATGGACAGTTCCAGCAATAAAAGAAGCTAAATTTGTCAGAATAGTAAACACTCATCTGAGAGCTACAAATAGAAGACTTAAAGATCAGGTGGAGGACTTAGAGCAGCAACTGGAGTTGATTCATGATGAGTTAAAAATCAAAGGCATTAAAATGACAGTCATAGAAGAACCAATAGCTCAACCAAGTGTAAATGAAGAAGGGACCTCAAGAAAGCTAGAATGACTGTGTTTTTACAGCTGAGATGGTTTTTAAATGATGAAGACAGGTATATTTTGATTTTTTGGCATACATAAAGTTTTCATTTCGAAAATTTTTGACAAAATTGAATACTCAGCAATTTCGTAGCGCATTCAGTGTAAAAAAGTAGAAAAGCGCTACGAAACTGCTATAGCTGATTTTCTTGCTTATTTTGATCAATTTTTTAGGGGTTGAAGAATGAATCAAGAACTGAATTTACTATGGAGGATGTATTAAAGGGTAATTAAAACAATCTTGGAGGAAATAAGTCAAAGATTTGAAGAATAAAGGTTGAAATAGTAGCACTATGAAAGGTGCTATGAAACTGCTATGTTTTTGTAGTGCAGAACATTACAGCATTCTGAGTAGTGTTTAAAGTGGTTTTAGACATCTGGAGGCTAGGGAGGAGTTATGGGATGTGTTATTCCAACTTCCAACAGCCAAGTACCACGAAATGAAGGGTACATGATGGTCAGAATGTTCAAAGAATGCCAAAAGATCTTATGCCTAAAAAACAGGGTTCTGTTTCCTATGTTAGTGGAGGTCAGCAATATGGTCATGAAGAAATGAAGCCCATCATCCAGATTCAGCCATGTGATGATACACTTGGAAATGATGTAAATTTAAGTAGACAAGGTTCTTATAGATACCAATAAGTAGTTTGAGTCCTTTTTGGATTAGGACTGTTAAGTAGATTAGGTGTCTTTTTGTAATAAATTCCATGTCTTATGGTTATGCAAGGTGTTAGTAGTTATAAATTAGATGTATCTAGCCTAGAGGCAGATCATCTCATGTTGTAAGATTTCTATTAAAGACCAAGAGGTCGAATTTGTAAAGGGTTGGACATTTTTGGCAAAACTATGCCTGTTGTGAATTGACTGGTTTTAAGCTAATACAGAGATCTTCTACTTGACCAACTTGAGATTCAGAAGGAGTTTTAGTGTTTTCCTATTCTATTTTCATCTTTTATATATCTCATTGCAGTGATGTTTCATCTATATTACTCAGAATTCATCTTTTAGATGCTCTGACTTCCTATATCAGTGAACTCACTATGTTTTTACAGTTTCATATGTGTGTACCTTATGACTAAAACTTTGATATGCCTCAACTACCATGTTAAGTAGATTCACTGAATTACTGAGCTGCTTTGACTCCATAAGCCCAATGTATTCATGCTGATGTGATTCTCAAACTAAATCTATCATTTATCTGTTTATTGCCTAAATAGAGTTAGCCATCTATATTTTTATCCAAATCATTAACCCTTGAGAGAGCCCTCTTAGGCTGAGGAGGCTAAGCCTCAGTCAAAAGACTAGGTTTGAAATAGTTACATGAATTTTACTGATCAAGCAGCCTATCAGATCCAATTTTGTGATAACAGAAGGAGAGCTTCGACATCAAGGCGCAAGTTGTAACTCCTCCTCTTATATTAATATGATACGGCTGATTATTGTTTCCACTCTTGTCTATAATGCATGATTAAATTTATAGTACTCCTTAATCAACTAGATAGATTGTTTATGTATAAAGCATGTTTTCCTTTCACGTGTTGTGTTTTTTGATTTCTTATGCGGGTAACTAAGTGTTGGAGACAACGAGGATCTAGTTAAGAAGAGAAAAGGATCAAAGGACCTAGGCAAGGAATGACATCGTAGAATCAGATCAAGGTAGATCATATACATACGATCTGTGTTCATTTACAATCTAGGAAAGTAGGAGTTAGATTAATCTGTTGTGAAACTAGCTCCAAAAATAGAAGAAAAGAGATATCAACGCCTTAGAAATAAGCCACTTCGAGAGGGCAACCTCAAATACATTACATGAATGAACAATTCTTGGATGATACAAATGACAAAACCTCCTTTCTATATATAGGAGTCCATGGGGCCACAATGTAATCCTAGTGGGGCCACAATGTAATCCTAGCCGACCTAACAATAATAATGTAAGGGCACAATAATAACAATATGGGGTTACAGGGGTACAACAATAACAATAAGGGGGGCTACACTAACATAATAAGGGACTACACTATTAATATAGGGACTTAACATGCCCCTCTCCTTCAAACAAGTGTTGTTCTCAACGCTTGATTATTTCTTGATGTTTCTGTATAAATTTCTCATCCTCCCATGTGGAATCTTCTACAAGAAGTTTCTTCCACTTGTTGAGATACTCTGAAATTGATCATACTTGTCGAGTTCTTGTTTCTGTGACTACTTCAAAACTTCTTTCGATGTGATGTTGATCTTCCTCTTGTTTCATTAGATTATGCACCAAAGTTAGGTTATCCTTTGAGAGTTGGAGAACTTTTTGTTGATGCTCGATGTGATCTTCCACTAATTTTTCATCCATATTAGCTATTATTTGATCCTTCAAACCATCCAACTTAGCCTCCATTTCTGCTTTTAAACCATCTATGTCATCTTCGGTTTCTCTTCATAAGATCGAAATTTGTTGCACTTGGTATCGTAATTTTGATATCTCATACTGCAATTCTTCCTCTTCATGCATCATAGTATAGCTTTTTGAGGGTTTAATGGGTATGGAATTATTTTTTGGAGGCATTATAGAACCCAATACTGATAAAAATTCTAAAATATGCCCTTGGAATCACTTCAAACTGCGTTTTCAAACAAACGTTATGCAATTTTAAAAACCAAATACACACCTTTTTCTTGTTTTTGAGGAGCTCGATATTAAAACTGAATTATCTCTGTGATTTTCGATCTTGAATATCTAACATTTGGCACTGAGGTAGCCCTCTGAATTCTCTTTCGAATGCCACTAGTATGACCTAATTTGGATTCTTGAAGACAAAGTTGTGCCTAATCTCCTACGATGACCTAATTATGGACTGGTTCATTAGAGCAAACTTGTACGACTTGCCATGTGTCACTGTTTCCTCCTTCGGCTCTGAAATTTATAGACCAAAAACTACAGTCCATGTACTTGTGGCCACTTTTACAGAATCTCAATCCGACACTTAGAGAGATATTTATGATTTTTTTCCCACAGTCACCTCTTTGAGATGAAATTCTGGAGCCTGAACAAATCCTAACTTCCACAGATCATATCTCAATAAATGTTTCGAACCAAGATCTAAAAATTTTGTAGAAGGTCGTTCAGGATTTCGGCTTCGCTCTGTGAAAATTTCAGCTTCTGAAACCTCGTAGAAAAATATTTATAGAGAGAATTATGCGATGACCTGTTTAGGTTAAATTCAAGAGCCTGCAAAAATCCCTAACTTCCACAAATCATATCTCCGAAAATATTGTGAACCAAGCTCTGAAATTGTGCGAAAATGTTCCTCAGGATTTCAGATTCGCACTATAAAAATTTCAGCTTTTGAACCTTCGTAGAAAAAACGTGACAGCAAAAATGCCACAATGACTTGTTTGGAGTAGCGAAACCCTAGAATCCAAAGCTCTGATACCAAATGTTGTGAAACCAGCTCCAAAAATAGAAGAAAAGAGATATCAACGCCTTAGAAATAAGCCACTTTGAGGGGGCAACCTCCAATACATTACATGAATGAAAACTTCTTGGATGATACAAATGACAAAACCTCCTTTCTATATATAGGAGTCCATGGGGCCACAATGTAATCCTAGCCGACCTAACAATAATAATGTAAGGGCACAATAATAACAATATGGGGGTTACAGGGGTACAACAATAATAAGAAGGGGGGATACACTAACATAATAAGGGACTACACTATTAATATAGGGACTTAACAGGTTCCCTTTGCTACTAGACCCATCCTAGGGCTATAGGGATCGTCTCTATCCGAAGAGAGGATTTTCCTTCATAACAAATGGGCGACTCCACTGGGGATCGAAGCCTTTAGTCTCTTTTTTCACTCTTTGATTTTTCGTTAGATCGACTATCTTTTGTTGAGTGTCCATTTCATTTTGTTTATGGATTCTGTAACTTCTTGTAGACATCCATCTCTCTATTGAAGTGATAAGCCTGGTTCCTTTTAAATAAACCATTTCATTTTTTGTCCTTCTCCTTGATCGGCGTTGTTATTTCTCTGATAGACGCGCTGATCGGCGCTAAATTTTTTACCATAGAAGCGCTTTTCCTCTTCCAGTGCGAGGTGTAGCCTCATAGGCATGCTAATTTTTGTTTGTATATTTTTAGGGTTTCTTCCTATTTGTCTTCTAGTGTGTCTTATCCTACTAATTTTATTTTCTGTTTGAATAGCTCCTATTCTTCTTTGTTCAACGACACTATTTGTCTCAAAATCTCTATATTTGGTCTTCTGTTTCAAGCAAGTACATCCTTGTCATCCTAGGGTCTCTAGGTGTTTTCGGGACATCCGAATGGTTTCATGCTTTGATGGTTTCTAGACCTGCCTTTTAGTCAATCATGTCGTATATTTATAACTTTTGTTTGATTGAGTTTTTGTTTTTTCAGTTGATTTTTGCGATCAGAACTTTCGAGTGTTGAACCTGTGTGCATTCGAGTCTCTTTTCATTAATAAGCATAGATCGCATTGCTTTCTTTCAACTAAAACATTCTCTTTGTGTGTTGATCAGTGTAAAAATGAAGAGTGTCTTGTTTTGAGGGAAATTTTTGGGTTTCTCTTCATCGTTTGGATCTTTGTATCTTATGGTATTTTGAGAGATTTCGTTAGTACTCAAAGCAATTGTTTACATTTGGATCGCATTCTACAGTCTTTGCATTCTGCTCATAAAAAAAAATCAAAACGATTTTTCTTTCGTTTTTCTTTAAGAAAATGATAATTTTCATTTCAATTCGCTTCTAGTGCATTTAGTGAAAGATAAGAAAGTGAAAAGGAATTTCATTTTTCTTTAATATTATGCACTTGAAGAAATAGTGAAGTGTCATTCCATGCATTTGTTCACTTTCGACGTTGATTGTATGAAATTCTTCTTCCCAATTAACGTAGCTTTCATCGAAATGAATGAGTTATTTTCTCATATAGCTTCATCCTAGGAATTCGGGTGACATCAGTAAGACTTTGAAACTGAAACCTAATTGAAGATAAAGTCTAAAATTTATTCAATCAACCTAAGGATCAATTGGAACTTAATGAATCAAATTTAAAGGTATAGGCTAGATATGTGTTCTAGTGTCGTAAAACGTAGGAGTTGTCGCTAACGGTCTGCCTTACAACTTGGGGGTGATATCCCATCCCACGTATGGAAGTATATTAACGTATGCTAAGTATATTTGGGATGCTCTCATCGAACAGTTATGCATCAGACAACACTACTATGGACTTGGACCCCCACGTACCTTTGAGTATATTTTTGGAGACACCATCAGGCTGCAAACCTGCTATAAGTAACTGAGTCGGCCGCCTTATAGACGTCATATGCCAGACACAACATTCGGGGAGATTGGCTGCCATATGTTAATTCCTTGGTCATTTCTCTTTCATTTGATCACCAAGGTGTATATTGCAGTTCACGGATAGTAGATACCTGGTGATCCTTTATGCCTAGTTCGTCGTTTTTTATTTATTTTGTTTTTAAGTTCTAAAATTAATTGCCCCTAATCACATGCTTACCCGTTAAGATTTTTCTAGGCCACATCATGAGTAACTCCTTATGAATATATATATATATATAAAGCCTTCAATTAATCACCTCTTTCCCTCTTTTGTTTTTTGAGATAAAATCATCGTGGTTAAACCATCAAGTTCAGCTTCCTCTTGATCATCCTCTTCTGAAGGGACGTCATCGCAAGTCTCTTCTAACTCTTTGCCATCTACTGGAACTCAAACATATGAATTTTCCATCCTTCCGAGTGTTCAACCTCTTGCTACTCGATATCCTCCTGATGAGCCTGTAAGCTATATTGTGTTTCCTCAGAATCCATTATTTGATCCCGTAGATATCTCCCCTGAACGATCGTACAATCCATTTGATACACCTGGTGTACCATTTGTATATTCTTCACCTTCATCTCAGACAGCTGCTCATCAGTTATTTCCTCCAATGGCTTCTGAAGGAGATGTTTCATCTCCCCTTGAGGTTTCGAGAACCATTAGTGGTGTGGATGAGTTTTTATATGAAGGACATCAATTCCCTCCCCAGGGTTTTCCCCATGGGGGGGAAACCTCTCAGCCTTCCACCCAACCATATATTCCTGAAGGTTACATCTCATTGGGACACCTAGCTTTAGGTATTTCAAGTGCCACGCCTCTGTATTGCAATACTATCTGGAAGAATATTGCGGTATCTACCCTTGGTCTGCTTGTATCCAACATGTTTGTTTCCATCCTTGCTCATGAAACGGTTATGTCTGTTCCCACGCGGTCGACCGTCACTGTTCCCACGTCGTTTCCATCGACTCCAATTTTTGGTGGAGGATCGTCCCTATCGAATGTCTCTCAATCCTCTGCTAAACAACTTGTGAGTGGATTACAAACTCACATCCCGGGCTCTTCTCAAACTATTTGTAGTATCCCTATGCCTTCCCGATCATCTGGTCTGACAAGGTTGACATATGATTAATATCAGCAAATTTTGCAGAACCAGATACTCAACCAGCAGTCCTATTTCCCATTTTGTTCCCAGCAGTTACAGACCCCATTGGTGAATCCGCAAGGATTTCAAGGGAAATCTGGTATTTAGTTAGGGGCTTATGCATATCAGCAGGGGCCTCTCTTTGGTCAAAAACAAACTTATGGGCCAAAAGGTTAACTTTATGTGCAATAGGAAATGCCTTATGTACAATCTAACCAACCTTTCACCCATCAAGGTCAGTTTTCCTACTTTCAGGGACAACCTTCTGGTCAACAAGTCCAACCTTACTTTCAGCAAGGTCAACCTTTTGTCCAGCAAGGACAACCCTCGTCTCAACAAAGTTGGATCTTTGTTCAGCTAGGTCAACCTGGTTCTCAGGGGAAACTTGGCCAACCTCAGTAACCGCAAGGTATCGTGGTGTCCAATCCTAAGGGTACTGCCCAACAACCTCAAAATCAACCCTTAGGATCACAAGGTCAACCATTGGGTTCCCAAGGTTACATTTTGGGTTCACAAGGTCAACCTCAGGGCACTGCATTCCAAAAATTTCAACAGAAGCAAAATCCATATGCTGTGAATTATGCTCATGTTGGACCTCAATGGTCTGTTGTAGGACAAAATTCGTTTTTTGGTCAACAACCAGGTATGGTCAAAATCCACAGGGTTTCAATCCTTATGCACAAAATCCTTATGGGAAAAATCCTTTAAAAAAAAACCCATGGGGGAAGAATTTATCCCATCCTAGTTGGAATCCACAAATGGGGCTGCATCAAAGACCAAACATCATGCCTTTCAATCTGCAATTGCCTTTTCTTATGATGTTGGAACTTCCTGATGTGTCGATATTAACCAGTGATCCAATTCTCCATAATCCATATTGGTTTCTAGTTCCTACCAAGATTCCGAGCGATTTCCCTAAGTTTTAAGGAAAGTTTGTAGAAGACCCCATGCACATGTTATGATGTACCATCTTTGGTGTTCTTCCAATTCCTAGGTTAACGATTTTGTCTGTCTGCCTCTTTTTCAAAGGACGTTGATTGGTGCCACTACGAAGTGGTATATTGAGCTTCCTCGCAAAAATTTTCAGGACTTCAATTCTTTAGCTATGGCTTTTCTTACACATTTTCAGTTACCTATTCGTTATGAAACAAGAACTCGAACCTTACATCCTTGAAACAATATACTGCTACGCATATCTCTGATCATATCCATGAATGGAGACGACATCGTCGTTTGATCAAATTTGAAATTCCTGATCAAATTTTGAACGAATGATTCACCTAATCATTCGTCATTAAGATCTCCAAGGACATTGCTATGGGGGCATCTTTCACAAAAGAGTAAGCCATCGCTCTTTCTCAGTATCTTGATCTGGTTTATTCCCAATCTGACACGTTGTATGATCTCTTACCTGATGTTCCACGTCTGGACTGCAAGTCTGAGATTTCAAAAGCTTCGATGATACCACCTGTTGACGGTGTCATTTGTTCTATTTACCAGAATTCTCAGATGTATTCCTCTACTTCCAAGAGTAATCTTCTTCCTTTCCCGATTTTGTCCCACAGAATCCTTCGAATCGTGGAAAAACTGCGAAGGTTAACATTGTTCAGTCTACCACAGCCGACAAATCCTCTAAAAGTAAAAATAAGGTCAAAGGGAAATCCAAATATGATGCCCCGAAACAGGATTCCCCTAAACCTCATACTGATGATGGAACTAAGCGCAAGCCTAAGTATCCTTGCCTAATTTATGACGACGAGCATTACACTAAGGATTCTCCATGACGGGCTGAAGTGAGTCGTTTATTGAAAGGTAATCAAGGAACTCCGGCCATACTCAAAGAACCGTTTCCATTTAAACAAACTAAAATGGTAGAACAACCACAGTCCCAGTCTTCCACCTCTTTTGGTTCCCAAGTGTTCATGATGAATGGTGTTGCGCCTGTCTCTGTAGTTACCAGATCTAAAGATTATTTGAATTCACGTCAGTCGGCGGGGAAAGAAATTTCTGATGCTTCTATTCCTTATACCCCACTCGCTTTTGGCACTCTTCATATTGAAAGGCCTGGTCTTGATCCCATTGTCCAATCACCTTCTAAAGGTGTGCTTCGAAAATCCTCGTACAATCCAAATTCTCAAGCTACTCAACATTACAATCTTGTTGAGGATTTGACTCAAGCGCCTTCCACTATTTCTGCGTTAGAGGTTCTTCAGAGTTGTCCTTCACATCGGAAATTGCTGCTATCCACCATTGGAAGGATCGATCCAACTGATTAAAATCTCATTACTTTCAATATGGAAAATCACATTCCACGCCTCCCCCATCAACATGATTTCCTTATCCAAGTTATTATTAATGGAAAGAACATCCATCATTCAGTCATGGATGAGGGTGCATCCACGTGCATCATGTCTGTGTCTTGTTGGAAATCCATTGTCTCTCCGGCTCTTAGCCAGTCCCTAGACACTTTGGAGGCTTTCGATGGAAGGGATTCTAGTCCTTTTGGTATTCTCCCCAACTTTCATATTAGTTTGGAAGGAAAAATGGTCCAATTTAAAGTAGAAGTCGTTTATGCTAAACTCAATTATAATATTCTACTCGGTCAGAGTTGGACTCATGCTATGCTTTGTGTGCCATCCATTTTGTTTCGTGCTCTCCGTTTCTCACGCGAACAAAATATTATCACTGTCAAATAGTTGTCCTTTTTCGCTTCTTCTTCCTCTGAAGGCAATGTGCCATATGTGGAGCATACCACCGCACCATATGCGAGTGTGGGGGAAGGAATCTTTAAATATTTTCCTTGATGGATATTTTTTCTCTTCCACCGCTGAATACTGCTCATCTCAATATGATCTCTACTTCCTTCGATCCTTGGATCATCCCTTCTTCTGATCAACTTGATTCTTTCGGCAATGTCATGTCGTTAAGCCCTGTTGAAGTCAATTATTGTGAAATTACCTTAGCTTCGGCTTTAGATTCTGATCATGCGACATGTACTCTCAATATCCTTGGCTTAGTTCTTCGGATTCTCCTGATCCCTTGAATGAGACATTTCCTTCTGACGAAAGTATCGTGGAAACTATGTCTCTCGAGGAAACACCCTGGGACAGCATTAATCAGCGTTCCTCATTTCTCCCACGCACTAGATCAATTCCTCCGTGTCTCAAAAATATTTTTTCCCATGCTTCCACATGTCCACTTCAGATGCCTGTCTTCACACATGAAGTCTTTTTTGAAGGTAACATGGGCTCTATCCCTGCTACGATGCCTATTGACATTTCTGTTAAACTAGGAATTGTCGAGAACATCCACATCAGGTTAACTTTCTCTATAGAAGAGGTCAAGCTCTACACCAGTCTCTTTCAAGAGTTTCGTGACATTTTTGCATGGTCGTATGAAGAAATGCCCGACATTGATCCTATTATAGTGGAGCAGGAGATACTGACTTATCCTGATGCGAAGCCTGTTCGTCAGTGCCTTCGTCCCATGCACCCTAGAAAGGCAGCCGTCATTAAGGGAGAGGTTGAAAAGCTTCTCAAATATGGATTCATATATCCAATTCCTTTGATAGATTTGGTTTCCAATATCATCCCTATCAATAAAAACCAGGATACTATTCACATCTGTGTTGACTATCGTGACATTAATTGTGCATGCCTGAAAGACAACTATCCCACTCCTTTCATTGACCAAATCATTGATGAATGCACTGGGAGTGATATATTTTCTTTTATGGATGGTTTTTATAGGTATAACTAGATTAGCATCCTACAGGCCAATCAACACAAGACCACCTTCATCTGTCCATGGGGAATTTTTGCTTACAAGAAGCTCCCTTTCGGTCTGAAAAATGTCGGTGCTAATTTTCAGTGTGCAATGTCGTATGATTTCCATGATATAAAACACATCATTCAGCCTTATATGGATGACCTTCCTTCTCATTCAGCTAAGCGTCGGGACCATCCTGCTCATCTTCGAGAAATCTTCCTACGTTTTCGACACTACAATATTCGCTTTAATCCGCATAAATGTGTCTTTTGCGTTGAATCTGGTAGAATTCTCAGGTTTGTCATCTTCAAGGATGGCATCCATCTCGATCCTCTGAAATTTGACGCTATCATTAACTTACCCCCTCCCTCCTCTTTATCTCATTTGTAGATCTTACAAGGGAAAGCTAATTTCCTTCGTCATTTTGTTCCCAATTACGATGAGCTCACTAAGGGATTTACACGATTTCTTAAAAAAGGGATCCCATTTATGTGGGATGAAGTTGCTCAAAAATCCTCTGATTCTTTGAAGAACGTTCTTATCAACGCTCCTTTACTGCATCCCCCAGATTACCATCATGACTATTTTCTTTACTTAGCAGCTTCTCTGGTACTATTGGTATGGTGCTGGACTAGGAAGACGACGATGGTACTGAAAATGTCATTTATTACCTCAGTCGTAATCTTATGGATACAAAAACTCGATAAGCCCATGTTGAGAAATTGGCTTTGGTTGCAGTTCATGTTGTTTAGCGCTTTCGGCATTACATCCTCCTTCGCACGACTACCGTGATCTCCGATTGCAATCCCATGACCTATATTTTGACCTACTAGTTCTAGGGGGGAGTATTTTAAATGGATTGTTATTCTACAGGAGTTTGATTTGAAATTTATTGCTGCCAAATCCAAAAAATCACTGGTTTTCGTCGATTTGATATCCTCCCTTCCCTCTACTTTTGCCCCTTCCGATCTTGATGAACACATCCCAGATGATACTTTCTTCCTTATCAACACTTTTGATCCATGTTACAGTGATATCACCGTGTATCTCCAAACCCAAAATTTTCGATCTGAGTTTACCAAAGTTGATCATCAATGCATTCTACATCACTGTCAACCCTATCGTATTATTGGGGATACTTTATCCTGCATCAACGTAGGCTCGATTCTTCATCAGTGTTTGACATTCGAAGAGGCTCAGAGAACCCTCAATGATTGCCACTCCGAGGCTTGTGGCAGTCATATTTCTAGATACACAACTGCTCAGAAAATCCTTCGCGCTAGTTACTTCTGGCCTTCTATTTTCAAGGATTGCATTCTTTACGTCCACAAATGTCATGCTTTCCAGATTTATTAGCGGAAGATGCACGCCCCACCCAGACCCTTACACCCAGTTACTACCATTGGCCCTTTCGCTAAATGGGGCATTGATTTTATGACATGTAACATTCACTCGAACAGGGATCATGCTTATATTATTATCATCGTTGATTACTTTACTAAATGGGCCGAGGTGACTCCTACCTATGTCGCTGATGGTAAAACTGTGATGAAATTCCTTTTCAATCATATTATCGCACGGTTCGAAGTCCCTCAAGCCATCGTCATAGACCATGGCTCTCATTTTTGCCATTACATGATGGCTGAGCTGACCTCTCAGTTGGGCCTGTGTCACAATAGCTCAACTCTGTATTACCCTCAGGCCAACGGCCAAGTTGAATAAGTTAACAAAGTCTTGGTTACTATGCTTCAGCGCACTATTGGGATGCACAAGTCAAATTGGAATCTAATTCTTTTCTCATCTCTCTGGGCTTACCGAACCTCGGCCAAAAATGCTACTGGATTCACTCCTTTCTAGCTAGTATATGGCCTTGAAGCAACATTGTCGATTGAATGTGAAATTCCTTCACTCAAATTAGTTGTTGAATTGCTTCTAAATACTTCAATAGAAGAGGAACATACCCTATATCTGGAAAGACTTGACAAAACTTGTTGCTTCATTACTTTAGTTATTGAAGCTAAAAAGAAACGGGTTAAATCCCATTTTGATCAGATTGTTTCTCCACGTGCCTTCTTTGAAGGAGACTTGGTCCTTCTTTACAACCAAGCACATGACAAGCTGGGGGTAGGAAAATTCGAGCCAATGTGGCATGGAACATACATTGTAAAACGTGTTTTGCAAAAAGGGGCCTATGATCTAATTGATTATGAAGGTAATCCTTTGGATAAACCCCGAAACAGGCTTTATCTTAAGAAGTATTATGTATAATTTTCTCATGTAATTACTTTTTTACATTAGTGTGCTTTTTATTTTTGTATAGTTTTGGTTTGGTGTGCATTTGCAAGAGGTTTTCCTGCTTATCTTGTTCTACTTGATTTGCAGATGTCTTTCACTCCTTATGTTGGTTTTGCTGATGGTGCCTATCGTAGTACTCGAAACTTATCTTCTGCGGCATGGGTTATCTATGACCCTAATGGTGAGTTAGTGGATCTAAAAGGTATATGTTTAGGTCGTACAAACAACAGTATTTTTGAGTACAGTGCAAGCATCGAACTTATGTCAAAAGCAATCAGTCTTGACATTAGAGAATTGGTTGTAAACTTAGATTCACAGCTTGTTGTTCTACAACTCAATGGGAAATATTCCGTCAGACACCCTCAAATTTTGAGAATGTATCTGCGTGTTCATATTTTAGAAAGGAATTTTGATTACATTACATATCATCACATTCCAAGACACATGAATACATTAACAGATGCATTGGCTAATTATGTTTTAGATAGACATTTGCGGAATTTATAAAACTATGATAACCATCACATCATGTATAAAACAGAAAAATATAGCATATATATGTGTGTGTGTGTGTGTGTGTGTGTCGGTATTGTTTTCAAAAGTTTTCAAGTATATCATAACCCAAAAAATATATGTTCTAGTACATAAAGAAACTCATAGGTCCCAAAAACTACAAATGCAGGTAAACTAGACTAATTGGTATGGTACCCATGATAGGATGTCACTGCTTGAATGACTCGAGTCAGTAGCCGATGAATGCGGTCTAGTACTCCTACAGTATGCCTCTGGTAATGGCAGTGAATATCCTGAACTCAAGCGTATTCTGGAATCCCGGTAGTCAAAGCTTCCAGGTTCCAAGCAATCTCTTCTTTCCAAGAATCGAAGCCCTTCCTCATACGAGCGGCCGAAATCCTCACTCTTCTCTCGGCGATAGGAGACATTCTTAGATGGCCTTTATGGTCCCACATCTACACACATAAGTTATCATATATATATATATATATATATATATATATATATATATATATATATATATATATATATATATATATATATATATATATATAATCAAATATGCAGAAAGTCGACAAAAACATGTTTTACCTCTATCATCCCACTGCTAACCCTCTAGAAACAGAAGGTCTGGGTCCCCTCTGAAGTCGGTCCCAGAGTATGGCCAATCCTCCACAACAATCAGCTAACGCCTCAGCCATAAAAAGAATGCATGTTTGTATGACATATGTTTCGAACCTAGTGAAAAATGCATCAGCTCAGTCCATTTGATCAGACGTGGATCCCGTGGTTCAGGCGCGGCTACTTCCGCCAACTGGAATTGGAATAGTGGTACCTATTCCAAGAATATCGTTGTTAATATCGATCCATATCCAAATTACATGAGCGAACTATTTTTACACTTTGAGATATGTTTCTTTATGTTTTCTAGCATGGCTTCTGCCCAGTTAAATATGGAAGGCGACATACAGTCCATGGCAGTTTGAAGTTGAGGCTTCATAGCCTCATGTGGTGCTTGTGCCCCAATGATAGGTGTAATGGTGTACATAATTACTTTGAGCAGCAAGTTGTTAACACTTCTTATATCTACCTTCCCATTGGAAAATTTGACCGCCTCTGGACACACCCTCCCTATGAGAATATCCATAATTTCGCCCATGATTAGGCTCACAGTGAGACGTGCCCGTTCTCCTCTACGTGATAAGCTGGTGATGAAGTAAATATTAGCCACTTCAATTTCTAGCTCTTGGTCGCCACTGATGAATTTCTCTCATCCCGTATCCCAAATTCCTACCAAGTACTGCAATAATTCCGGCTATGATCTCAAGCCCGGAGTCAAAAATAATTTGAGGAGTCTGCAATTCCTCAATGCAGCAAGGCAATCTCAGTTTTCCATAGCTGTTCTATATACTTCGTCGTGTTCCCTCTCCTTCTATTCGATAACCATGTTTTTTTAGTATCTCCTTCCTATCATAACATTTAAGCAGCCTTTTGTCAAATATCCATGCATAAAAATTGATTTTGAATGGTGTTTTTGGAGGGATTTTGTGTTTTTTCCACGCTCTGTGCTCGATGCGATCGTTTTAAAAAAAATTGCACTAATCGGCGCGCGGCAAGTGCTAAACACGGCGGAGCGGCGCGATCCCGATATGGCATCTCAACGCCGATATGCCGTGACACCGAGTTCAAAACTCTTCCCCAAAAAATCACCATGCTCTATAAAAAATGTTAAAATGTGAATGAAAATGCAGGAGATGACCGTGGCTATTACTTGGTTCTAACCGCTCGTCGATCAGCTTCGTGGATCGCCCGTAATCTGCTCCTGAAGAATTGAGGTAAATAAGGGTAAAAACCTCTTCCAAGACTTGTGAAAGTAAAAAGTGAAAATGTTTTTACTTTTCTCATTTTTTATAAGTGTTCAAGTCACTTTTAGGGTTTTTTATCATATTTTAATATATTTTAAAGACTTTTACCTCGAAAACAGATAATGGGTTTATTCTTGTGCAGCAATAGGGTTAATTTCTTCATGGATGATATGAACACGAGTTCCAGTTTATTATTTTTTTAGACTCGATAAAAATAAATAAAAAAGTAACCCCCTGGAATCATCTTTTAGCTCTTTTCTGACTCTCGAAACGTGAAAATATTTTCGATTTCTTGTCATTTTGAAGTCGTTAAAGTGCACGAAACGTCATTTACCCAATATACGTTTACCCCTTTTTCAGGCTGGGATAAATTATTTACAAAAAAGGAATACCTTAGTCAATCACGGCTAAGAGCTCTCTCGGACTTTTTTTTCTACCTTTTCATATTTGAGAGACTATTTACAAAAAGGGACATGTGGAGTTTTATTTTCGCCTCTTCTCAAACTCTCTAAACATGAAAAGACGCCGAATTTCACCTTTGCCGAACTCGTTAAAAATTTAACGGCATTGGACCTGTCATCATGACGATCTTAAGTTCCTCCTTCCTAGGGCTCATAAAATGTACTAGGATGGATTTGTGTAAAGGACAAAATTATATAACAAGCATATGTTATCCCCTTCAAGCTTGTATTCAAAAATAATTGGGGTACTCACTAGAAATGGTGGGGGAAAATGGAAGTATTTATCAATTGCGTCGATAGTATGTCACTCTTGAACATGACACTTCCATTGTTTCGTGTCAAGTTGGGAATGTCCTACATTCGTCATTTTGCCTACATGGGTTTGGGAAATCTATTTTCCTCTCATTCAATTAGCTATTTCATCAACATGACCTCTGATTCCATTTGAGTCAAATACTACCAAACTCTGGAGTCGTGTCGTCGATATGTTCGAGAGAAGTTCCTTCTCCATGTTGTTCATTGTCTGGTTCTCTGTTCAGTTTCACCATTATCTTATTTTCTCTGTATCATGTAGATGATGTGGGATACATCATGACCCTCCTTCGACATATCACTTCTTGTTGACTTCAACTCATTATCCAGGAAGTTGATCTAGAGATCCATTTTCAGTACCTTAGAGCATGCATGCCCTAATGGCAGGTTGTTCGCATCTAATGACAAGATCACATCATTGGCCTTTGATCGGATGATTTCACTGGTGTTCGACTTCATCTCCTTATTCACATCTCATGAATTGTACTGCTGGTACCTTGATGGCCATTGTCATTATTGGTGGTCTCTCTCGTGCCTGTTAACAGTCTACATCATTGACTGGTAATCAGGCGATTTTATTGCATGTTCAACTTCAGTTCACTCATTCACATGCCTGAATCTATACTCGATTGGGTCGTCACAGAGCGCAAGACCCTGGGATTTGTCTGATAAAATAAAAGTTGTGAGGTGATATGTATTATTTATGATTGTACACCTGACTCTTCTATCTTGATGGCTGCGACCATACCTAAGTCTATATTTGTGATCCTCTTTGTTGTTGGATGGATGTGTCCATGCCATGGATCATGTTAAATGATCTCTTTTATGGATGGATGTGTACATACCTCATGTCATGTGTTTATCTCAGAGATTATCAGTTATGTATATATGTGCTTGATTTCCCAGGTTTTCTGACGATGGCGTCTGATTCCTAGCACGTACTTGTAAATAATTTCACCCCTCACTCTCGTTCGACCTTCATGCTTTAGGGGGAATCTGTTACACAAAAAATTTTCACTATCCATGTACTCCCTGTTCCTGAATCCTGGAGGACCTTAAACAATGATCCCTGTGTCTCTTTTCCATCATAAATATATGTCATTCATCCCTTACAGTTTACATAACAAACTCTCTGTGAACCATTCCTGGAGTAGCTCCTAAAAAATATGGTTATTTGGAGCGGCGCGTCCCTGTTTGTCTCACTCGCAACGATGTCTCATCTTAAGCTTGTGAGCAGCTCTGGTATGGATAACACACCTGTGTTGATCTACTTCTGGAATTTTTTTTAAAAAGTAAACGAAGCTTTGTGATCTAGAAGCTTTGCGGGTGAAGATTTGGATGTTTGTTCATGAGGATAGAGCCGAGCTTCTCCCTTTGGGCTTCTTGTTCTTACAAAGAGGAACTACCCAAGGAGATAAGCCATTTCCCCACTTTGAGTGGATCCATGTTCCCTCTCCCCTTGCTATAAAATGGACACCCTCCCATGCCTCTCTAGTTAGAACAGAGATTAAAGAACAAAAGAGAGATAATTTTTGCTATAGGATTTGAAGGAGAGTTGAGACCTTTGGCCTTTTTGTACCAAGTCTAAACAAGTGCTTTGGAGACGTGCCTGGATCTAGAAACGTTAAAGGAGAGTTTTGACATCAAGGCACAGGTTGTAACTCCTCCTCTTATACTAATATGATACAACTGATTCTTGCTTTCCACTCTTGTCTATAATGCATGATTAGATTTCTAGTACTCCTTGATCAACTAGATAGATTGTTTATGTATAAAGCATGTTTTCCTTTCACGTGTTGTGTTGTTTGATCTCTTATGCAAGTAACTAAGCGCTGGCGACAACGAGGATCTAGCTAAGAAGAGAAAAGGATCAAAGGACCTCGGCGAGGAATGACAGCGTAGCATCAAATTGAGGTAGGTCATCTACATACGATCTGTGTTCATTTCCAATCTAGGAAAGTAGGAGTTAGATTGTTCCCTTGGATACTAGACCCATTCTAGGGCTAGAGGGATCATCTATGTCCGCAGAGAAGATTTTCCTGCATAACAGAGATATTCAGCATCGGTTCAGCAAATATCACCCATAGTAGAGCATACAGAACCACACCATACAATTGGGAAACTACACCTGCAACAACTCCTCACTGGGGGAATTTATGAAAGGAAATAGAAATTTTGCAGTGGTTGGAAGAGAAAAAATTTGAATTCCATCCTGCTTATACCATGCTTAAAGAACCTGAATTCTTGGCTATTGTTTCTATTACAGAGAGGGAGGGAAATACTTCTAATAAAGCCTAAGCTTGCATTATCTGCTTACTAACCATTTTCTAACCATCTTCCTGGTTTATGCTTGCTATCCTACTTGCTAACCATATGCTTGCTAATGATATGTCTGGTTTATTCCTTGCTAACCATCTGTCTGGTTTATGCCTTTCTTTATCTGCTTGCTAACCATTTGCCTGGTTTATGCGCATCTGTTTGCTAACCATCTGCCTAGTTTAGAGCTTGGTTCCTAGTTGAGGGTTCAAGTGGAAGTGTTGTTAATGCAGAGCATTGTCAACTCTCAAGTGTATGACCTGGTTACACATAAACAAAAGCAGTGCCAGGCGTACATAGAGCGATGGACAATGAATAGTATGATATTGTGTCCAAACACAATGTGATGGTTCCTCTATCTAATGCATCACATAGCATTTAATGTTTTCTTATAATGTTAGTCTTAGTTTTCTTCTCTTAAAATACAAAAGAAACAAACTAATATAAGAAATTCTTTTAGTCTCCCCAAGAAGAGTCAATAAGACCAAAAACAAATTGTTTTATGAAAATACACTTCAATCCATGATTTCATAGATTATTATCATTAAAAAAAAATATAGTTAAAATTTAGATAATTAAAAATACACTGCTATCCATGATTTCATACCTTTTTATCATTAAAAATTTTGGTTAAAATTTAGTTATCCATGATAGTGACAAGCGGAAACTAATATTAACAGTACATTTTCACTTTCGATTCCTATAGCAGGGATTAATAATACTTGCGCTTTAACTGAAATTATAATTAGCACACCCAAACTTTTCCTTGTGCTTATCAATGACACTAATGAGATTAATTAAAACGAGTTTGTTTGGTGCCAATGAGGCCGAATGTTTGTGTTAAACGGGCAATTCTATCTACGTCTTCTATGCTTCGGGAGAGTGGGAGAAACACTACATCAGAGTGCAAATTCTGAGACAATAGACCCTCAACGACCAACCAAACAAATTAAATGGAAACATTGGAAAAATCAAAAGTACTCCACATTTCCTATCAAACTGTACTCCATTTTCCTCCATCCCTACACGTGCTATGAATATACCTTTTGGTCGTCCTTTCCTGAAATTTTTATCTTGCACTCAGCTCTGTTAATTTTTACTGACTGAACAATTCTAATCGAAAAGTACTACCAAATTTACAAAACAAAAATTTAATTCACTGAAAAATTTTATATAATAAAAATATGATATATACAAATTAACTAAATGTTAAATGCCAGAAAGCCTACCAAACACACTACCCTACTCATAAGGCTGATTTTCCTGTTCCCTTCACCATTTATTAGACTTCTAAACTAGTAGAAGTTCACAAACCATGTGATAAATAAATTGGATAATACCTTAATATCTGAGACAAAGCGTGATGTTAATATCTTAATGTTGAAGTTTTGAGACTAAACATGATCTTAATATCATTGCATTTGGTAATTCATACAAGCTTGCAACCATGCAAAGCCTTTATTTAACTACCTTGGCCGGAATTACTTTGGCATAATTGGATACAGGTTGATGTTTACATATTGCCATGATTATCAACATGATGTAATTGTATCACCATGTTTTTCAACCAGATGTAAGTTGTCCCCCACCATAAGCATGTTTTTCAACCAGATGTAAGTTGTCCCCCACCATAAGTTGAAACTGTATTTCATCCGTGTCCTTTTCACTGCAGTTAGAAATTTCCTGTAGACAAATTACACCTAGTTTTTCAGAGATAGAGGTGGGCTTTTTCATATCCACTTTTCACCGAGCTATTCCCATAAAAGTAGAAGTAAAATTGAAAAATGATTTTTTAATATGTAAAATTAATGATTAGGTGATTTGTTCTATGTCAACTTTGATATGGAGATATAGGTAGACTTTTTCATATCCACCTATCACCGAGCTATTCCCATAAAAGTAGAAGTAAAATTGAAAAATGATTTTTCAATATGTAAAATTAATGATTAGATAATTTGTTCTATGTCAATTTTGATGTGGAGATATAGGTGGACTATTTCATATCCACCTTTCACGGAGCTATTCCCATAAAAGTAGAAGTAAAATTGAAAAATGATTTTTCAATATGTAAAATTAATCATTAGGTAATTTGTTCTATGTCAATTTTGATATGGAGATATAGGTGGGCTTTTTCATATCCACCTTTCACCCAGCTATTCCCATAAAAGTAGAAGTAAAATTGAAAAATGATTTTTCAATATGTAAAATTAATCATTAGGTAACTTGTTCTATGTCAATTTTGATATCATGTCTTCCATAAAATTATGTAAAAATAATCAAATATACTATATAAAGTCATATATAGTATATTTTCATAGATTTAAATTTGATTAACTTAACACAAAAGTAATTCAATTTAGCATTAAAACATAGATAAATGAAATGGTAGTGATTTTTGCAATTTATTTAATAATTTATCAATTTAATTCATTTTGACATGAAAGACGATTTCTCAACTTGTAAAATCTACCAACTTATTGCTCAACTTAGAAAATCTAATGAGTACTTGATTTGTCCCATATTTTTCTCTTCGTCAAGTTTTAACTTTGATAATCTCTTCTATAAAACCAATCAAAAAAAACATTCATATTGAACATAAAATGTGAACATTGTAAGGTTGTGCAAATTTAAATTAAATAAAACAATTCAAATTATTATTAAAAAAAAAATATTAATCATGTTTTTTTTTCCATTTTCCCAATTCATTTAGCAATCAATTTAATTCATATATAATTGAAAATTGGTTTCTTAACTTGTAAAAAATACCACTGTATTATTTGAAAAAATTAGTTTACTTTGTAAAATCTATTCATTATGTAATTTCCTCATATCAACTTTGATGATCTCCTCTATGAAGCCATGCAAAAGAATTTTATTGAACATAAGATGTGACCATTATACGTACTCATATATTTAGCTAAAATATCTTAACATCATAATAATTCAAGTCATCATTAAAACATAAACCAGCATAACTTCATCTAAAACATGGATCTTACATAAGCAGAGAGGGATCAAATTTCTTTTGTTTCAAACTAAACAATGTGTAATTTTTTACTCTTTAAAATGCATTTTTAAATGTGATAGAGATTACATAACCTGTGTATTGAGCCATTTTATGTTAATTTATATTAAAATGTTTTACATTGGGTATTTTATTCTATACGAGATTAAAATATTTTATTTTAACATTTTTTTCTATATATAAATATATATAAAGTTCATATCACGTATTAAAATATCTTACTCACATATTTTTTCTACTTCTGATTACTTTACATGATATTAGGTCATATGAACAACTAATTAAAATGCATAGCATATATTTTTTTTCTTTTTTTATTTAGCTTACATTATTTTTCTATTTAGAGAATATTTTGTTTTTATTTTAAGAGCAACAAACATACTTACACATCACCTTCACACTTACTTTAGCCAATATAATTTCCCCATTTTACCTAAACCACACAATTTATATATATTATTATGATTTATATACCATAGATCTCTCCAAACACATTTATAATAATATTTATTGTATAAATTTATCCTTTATATATTTATTTATATTAATTTTTAGAGAATTTTAATGAATTTAAAATTTCATAACTAAGTATAAGATAGTTTATCTAAAATATTTTTGAATTAAATAATAAATTTTACTTTATTATGTTTTTTTTTCAATGTGCACACATACTAACTCATATTTATTTTGTGATTTTTTTAATATATATATTAATTTTCTGAAAAATCCAATAAATTAGAAAAACATATAAAATAATATAAAAAATAATTTTATAAATTTTTAATTATTTTATTTATTTATTTATTTTTATATAATTAATTAAAAATTTAATAAATTTGAAAATATATAAACAAACATTAAAAAAAATTAATATTATTTAAATTATATCTTTTTTTATACATTTCATCAAAATTGAAAGTTTCTCCTACGCCAATTCGTGTTCTGACAGTGTTCTTACCGATTTTCTTTTCTAATGTATAGCGCAAAATTAAAATTACCTCTTGGAAGAGTGCAACGGTGCATGGAGGCTCTCTTACTAGAAAAAAATAACTTATGCACGAGTTTATGGAAAAAATTAATTAAAATTATATTCTGAAAATGAAAATGGGAAATTGAATAGAGAATTCAAATAATCCATAATAATAATAATTTAAAAAAAAATAATTAAAAAATAAATAAATAAATAAATTATTTAATTTTTAATTTAAAATAATAATAATAAATTTTAGGTCTTCAAAAAGTGTAGATTTGAGTTTTGTTATATAGCTATGTTGGTGGAGTTTTGTTAGTGTTTGAGGTGCTGGGTAGGTTTTGGATTTGACGGCGTGGTGCAAAAAACCCTGGCGGCACGGAGGGCTCATTTTACAGAGCTCTTCCATCGAGGATCAGTATTGGCTAGTCACATGAGAAGAGGAGGGGCCAATGGGGCCCCTTCCTACAAGCAAATGATTTTGGACAAAGCTAAGGGCCCTAGTGAAGGGGTACAGATTTCAGGATCAGAAGCTGCAGGTAGGAAGCAGAAGGATGGAACGGTCTCCAAGGAGGCACTAGGTCAAAGGCCCACAGTAGGAATTAAAATAACGGAAGACAAAGGAAATGTTAGACCCTCTCCTGAGGGGGATTCCCCCAAGACGACTTTGGAGCAGATGGCGACAACTGAAAATCAGGCTCAAACCTCGGAGGGCTCAGAGCCATCAAGATCTGGAACCAGAGGCCAAAAATCAATGGAAAAAGAATGCTGCAAACCGAAAACAGCGGAAATTCCTCGGGTCATAATCAAAAATCCAGAAATGCAGGAATACCGAGATTGCATGATAGTGTATGCCCTAATCTGTAAATTTATGGGTTTTTGGCTTGCAGAGAAAGCCCTATGCCTCTGGATCAAGCAATAGTGGAAACCTCGAGGTGATGTCCAGCTTCACCTAGGCTCTAAGGGGTTCTTTACGGTGGTTTTTGCAAACCTGGAAGATAGAGACCATATTTTCGATGGAGGCCCATATTTCTATTCCTCGGCAGGGTTATATATGAGGCCGTGGAAACCTAACTTTGCTCTAGAAAAGGAAACCTTCACCCATGTGCCTGTATGGATCCGACTTTTCTCACTACCCATTAACTACTGGAGGCCCTCAGCGCTAGAACAGATTAGCAACAAATTGGGGAAGTTTGTTCAAGCTTTTGAAGCGACCTTGCAAAAGAGGTATACCTCCTGTGCTAAAATTTGTGTTGAAATGGATGTGTCGAGAGCACTACCTGAAGGATTATGGCTAGAATTCTGTGACGAAGTTTTCTTTCAAGCTATAGATTACGAATAGATCCCCTTTAGATGCCGCAAGTGCCATGAACATGGACATCTTTTCTGGGAATGTCCTCTGAAAAAACAGCCAGAGCAAAGTAAAGAAGATACGCCTAAAGATAAATATGGTTTCGTCCGTCCCACAGGGAGACATAGATCAAACAGAAGAAACCATCTCAAACCTATGCAAACCAATAAAGGAAACGGTAATGCCTTTGCAGCCCTGGGGGGGAGGAGAAAACAGAAGAGGAATCAAACCCTCTGGAGACACAGCTTGATCTAGTGGGAGCTGCTCCGCAAGATACCCCGAGCTCTCAAATGCAAAACATAGAGGAGGCCATTGAAGGAGCCGATCAAGGTTTTGATTTAGAAGGAGATGCAGAAATGAAAATGAGTGAAGCAGGCACAGAGGACCTAGAACTAAGGGACATTCTAAATAGGGAAGGTATGGACTTGGTCAACATGGTGGAGCAGTGAAAAGAACTTGGAGTGGAACACATCCCGAAAGAACAAATTGACAGGATAAATTTCTTATTCCTGGCACAAGAGGAGGTAGGGAGCAAGGGGAAGAAAAGGGGACACAAGGTGACTAAAGGTCTGGGAATAAAAGTGCAGGGCTCACAACAAAACAAACCAACGGCCAAACCACAGCGCAAACGAGGCCAAAAATCAAACAATGAGGCTCTTTAGGAGTTAGGCCAAATGGTGTTGAGCTCAGGTAAGATCAAAGCCTTAGAGGCTTTCACCTCCTCTTCTTAAATTTTTAGTTTATAATGAAGATCTTATCCTGGAATGCTAGGGGGCTAAATAGCCTTAGAAAACAGAGACTTCTTAAAAAGAAAGTAAAAAAAGAGAATCTAGATATGATCTATCTACAAGAAACGAAATGTTCAAGTCAAAAGATGAAGGAAGTGTGTAGGAATATTGGTAGGAGGATGGAGTTTCTAGAGGTAGAAGGCAATGAGAATGAAGGAGGGTTGGCTACATTATGGAACCCACAGTCCCTCCAGTTAATAAGTGTAGAAGAAACAAGATTTTTTGTTTCTGTAAAAATGCAAATTATAGGTGAACAAGGTACGTACCTATGTACCAATGCTTATGGCCCTCAAAGATTGGAGGATAAGTTAAGACTGTTGGAGAACCTCTCCCAGTTGCAAAGTAGGAACAATGGAGTTAGAGGGATCTATGGAGGCGAATTTAACATGATCATCTCCTTAGAAGAGAAAAAAGGTGGGCTGAGGAAGTCAAACTAGATGCAGAGGCCTTCATGAACTTCATCAGTGCAGATAATCTCATTGATATCCACCCGGAGAGTGGGTTGTATACTTGGAATAATAAATGCGGAGGTGATAGGAAAATTGCCTCTCGGCTAGACCGCTTTCTTATTTCAAAAGAAATTATCATGGCAGGAGTTGTTGTGGAGACCGATATTCTCCCGAGTGGGGGTTCGGATCGCTGGCTTATTACTCTATATGTTGCAATCTTGGGCACTCCCAAAAATCACCCTTTCAGGTTTGAAAAATTATGGTTAGACCACCCAGATTTTCAATCAAAGATTAAGCAGTGATGGCAGGAGACCATTATGATTAGAGGTACTAAAATTTTTCGTCTTCAAGCAAGGTTGAGACACATCAAAACTAAAATCAAGAACTAGAATCAGGAGGTCTTCGAGAACATTTTCAAAGAGAAGGTAGCCTTGGAAGGAAAATTGGAAATACTACAAAAGAAATTTATGAGTGAGGGTATTACTCAGGCAACCAAACTCGAAGAGCAAGACCTTATGAGAAGATGGGATGAGAGGTGTCAGCAGGAGGAAGTCCTTTCGAGAAAAAATTCTAAGGTTCAATGGCTGAAGGAAGGAGAAAAGAACACAATTTTTTTCCATAAATCAGCTTTTGACCATAGAAGAACTAACTGGATCATTCGATTAAAGGATGATCAAGGGACCTCTTTTGAGTCTCATGGGGATATTTCCAACCTCTTGGTTAATCACTTCGCTCACATAGTAGAGTAGCCTTCCATTGACATGGATGAGGCCATCGGAGAAGTGGTCTCCTTCATTCCAAAGATCCTAACAGAGGAACACAGCAAGAATCTGGATCACCCCATCTCCAAGGCTGAAGTGGAAGAAGCTATTCAGGAAATTCCAAATGGAAAATCACCTGGCCTGGACGGCTTCACCATCGATTTTTTCAAAGCTTGCTGGGATACGGTTCAAATTGATATTTTGGAGGTTGTCGAGGATTCCCATAAGTCTTCCTCAATCCTTAAATCCATGAATTCTACATGTATTTCCCTGATCCCTAAGGAAGTTAAGGCTTTCACTCCAGTGAAATTTCAGCCGATAGCCCTTTGCAACGTTCTATATAAAATCATCTCTAAGGTGATGGCGAACAGACTGAAGACTATCCTTTCGCTAATCATCTCAGAAGAGCAATCAGGCTTTGTGGAAGGTACATAGATCATGGATAATATCCTTCTGGCGCATGAGATGATATACTCGTTGCAATCCCAAAAGAAAGCGAGAATGATAATCCAGTTGGATCTGTCCAAATCATATGACAAAGTCAACTGGAAATATATGGAGGCAGTGCTTGAAGCTTTTGGTTTTGGGAAAATATGGATCAGTTGGGTGATGGCCTTGGTTAAATCCCCCAGTTTCTCGATCCTGGTTAATGGGGCCCCTGCTAACCCCTTCAACCCTTCAAAGGGCATCAGAGAAGGTGATCCGATATCACATTTTCTCTTTGTCATCCTCGTGGAAGGTTTAAGTCATCAAAGCGGCCAAAGCAAAAGCTGACATAATAGGTCTCCAGCCCCATCAAGCATGTCCGACTACTACTCATCATCAATTCATGGACGACACGATGCTCCGTGGGTTCCATACTGTCAAAGAAGCCCGGGGTTTCAAGGCCATTCTGGATCCCTTTGGCCAGGCATCAGGTATGGATTTAAATTTTGATAAATCGATGAGTTTTTTCTTCAATAATCACATTGCCATCCAGAGGAACCTTACGACCATTCTAGGCTTTCAAAGGAGAAGCCTCCCATCCAAATACTTGGGGGTCCCTCTAATGGATAAGCCTTGGTAGAGGACTCACTCGGAAAAACTTTTATCTTCCTTGGAAGATAGAGGAAACCACTGGACGAATCGTGCTCTTAACTTTGATGGTCGCCTGGTCATGACGAAGGCGATTCTTCAGGCCATACCACACTACATGCTTTCCATTCTTCAAGCACCGAAGGGAATACTTCAGAGAATTAGAGATATCCAACGGAAGTTTCTATGGTTCAACAAAGCTAACAACGAGAAATGGGCCCTGGTGGCATGGAAGAAGGTCTGCAAGACAAAGATCCTGGGAGGCCTCGGCCTCTAGAACCCTGAATCTGTGAACAAGGCCTATGGGTTCAAGCTTTGGTGGAGATGTCTTAAGGAAACTACAACCCCTTGGGCGGTTCTCTAGAAAGATAAATACACAGAGGACTGGAGACCCCCTGAACTCGTCAGATTGACAAGGGATATCAAAGGCTCCCCTATTTGGAACTTAGCTTGTGGGAACAAATATATTATTCAGGATCATTGCTTCTAGGAAATAAGGAATGGGTGAATCGCGCTCTTCTGGGAAGATGCATGGTAGCAAATGCCTAAATTGGGGAACCCCGAGCACCAATTAGTGTAGTAGACTTTTCAAAGGTTGGGCAAAAAAAATGTTAATCAGTATTGGAGCACAGATCATTTGGACCCTCAGTGGCGCCACTGGTTTGCAGACCCTCCTTCTCAGGATGAAGGGTTCCTCAACCAAATGACCTCTCTACGGTCGCTGCTGGACAAAAGAAAATTGCGAATTTCTCAGGAGGAATATCAGCTACGATGGGGAAGAATGGAGGGAGGGGAATTCAACCTAAGAGAGGCCAGGCATTACTTGGAAAATAGGGAAATAGAGGAAAAGGTCCACTGGCATGACAATGTATGGGACTCCATCTATTGGCCTAAAATCAAAACTTTCCTATGGCTTATAATGCATAGGAAAAT
The DNA here is from genome assembly GCA_034641835.2 of Pinus albicaulis. Lineage (NCBI taxonomy): Eukaryota > Viridiplantae > Streptophyta > Pinopsida > Pinales > Pinaceae > Pinus > Pinus albicaulis. The sequence goes on from CM076578.1 coordinate 267,130,422, forward strand.
CCTAACTTGGGAAAATTTGTTAAGAAAAGGGTTCATAGGCTCTTCGCGCTGCTACTTTTGTGAAGTGGAGGAGGAGACCATGAACCACCTCCTAAATTCTTGTAAGTTGGTAGCTAATTTGTGGGATTGGATGGCAGAGATCTTTCGCTAAACTGATCGCATCAGAGACTCCATCCAAGACACAGTCTCTAGGTGGAGGGTGAAGAATGTTAAGCACGAAACAGTAAACCTCTTATTGCGTCTCGGCCCTAGTTTCCTCGTCTGGACGGTGTGGAAAGAAAGAAACAGAATAATCTTCCAGGATGAAGGGCACCAAATGGATCAGTTTAAAATTGAGATTCTGAAAAAACATGAGAGAAACGACACTTACCAAGGTAAAAGGGATTCAGACTGATAGGCCATCAACAGGGGAGAAACGTATCCTGGAGATTTTCGGCCTCGGAGCAGAGAGTGTTCCAGGTCCGTCTAACCTACATCCTGAGTCTCCTCCCACCCATCAAACTTGGAAGCTCCCCCTCCCAGGATATTGGAAGTTAAACTTCGATGGTGCCTTGAGGGGAAATCCAGGCTTGGCTAGTTATGGAGGGGTTATTAAAGATGACAAAGGTGAAATTGTGCACATCTATGGCAGCTCGTTGGGAGAAGCAACAAATAATGAAGCGGAATTTGCAGCGTTGGATCAAGGCCTGAGGATTTTGGTTCGTTTGAACAGCGGGAACGCCATAGTTGAAAGTGATTCAATGTTGGCAATCAATGCAGCGAAACTCTTGCAGAATGGGGCTAAGCCGAGTAAGGTAACCAAATATTGGCGTCTCTCGCAAGCCACGTTGCATATCCTTACCCACATGTCTCTGTTGAAAGGTATTGTATTTCAAGCGGTTCGTTGCTCAACTAATTCCCTGGCGGACACGTTGGCTAATCATGCGGTGGACCATCCGGAGGACGATCTCGGTGCTCACTGGCAGGATATGACAAATGGAAGCCTTTGAAAGGAGTGCGAGCAGGTGGCCATCAAGGATCTAAGTGGGCTGGCAGATGGAGAGGCCAACTCCCACGAGACAAAGCAATAACGTGGATGAGGTACCCCAGGCTATTTAAGCGCAAGCACAGGTACCAGCATCCCCTTTCCCGTGTGAGGCGTGTGAAGAGGCAGGGGAGTAATAGCAGGGACAAGGTTGGGTACCTCATTCCCTATACTCCTGTAAATTATCAGATTACAATCATGAGAAATCACATAATTCCTAGTAAGGATAACCACCTGGGGATGGGAGATCACGACCATCTTATGATTAGGTGGTTAGGTAGCTGGGATTCTCGTAGCAGGTGGGCGACTACTCATGTCAGCCTCAGGTTTAAATGCCTCAACGATATAAATACAGGTAAGGGTCACGAGTGTGAAGGCATATACACTCCATAGAGGGATTTGACTCTTTTTTTCCATTCCCATTTCCTCCTTTCCATTAGCAGTAAGTGTGAGAGGACCTGTTGGCTAGAGAGTATGGCTAGGTGCTCCCTCCGTCGCTCTCGAGTGGAAACAGAAGTGCAGGAGGTGGCATAAGGCTATATCAGGTCCGTTTCATGCAAAGGAAAGAAGACAGTGGAGACCCGGCAAGCCGAAGTCTGCAAAATGAGAAACAGTGTGGACGATATGGCCATTCAAGAGGAAGTCGACTGGATTATTGACCCAGGCACCCCTGCCACTCCAGTTACGCAATTCCTGCGTACCCAGGCCATGGCCTCGCACATGAAGACCTTGCTGGCCAATTCTATGAACCAGCAAGAGGCCTCCATCCGTGAGGCCATCCAGGTGTGCAAAAATGGCTCTGTTAGAAATTCGGCTTGCCTGCATAGTATGGAATGTACTCCGAGATATTTGGCTGGGGAGATGCATGCACAGTCGAGGAGACTTAAGGGCTTTCTTCAACTGTTCGAGACTTATCTAAAGTATGTGGAAAATGTGTCCATCCAGTTGTCGGATGAGACAATAAGACAACGGTTATCTATCGATTCAAACCCCGAACTGCTTCTGTTTAAGAGGAGAATGTTGGTTCGAGCGGTGCTGCCAGCAAGGAGGAAGAGATCGTTGGTGAATAGGTTTAACCCCCTGGGTAATTTCGACATGCGCATGTTTTGTTGGATTTCCTATTTTGTGTTTTCAACCAATGCCATCGATTGGCAAGTTGGTGATGGCCTCCTGCCTGGTAGGTTGACCAAGATTTGTCGAAAGCATCAGCAGTTTTATAAGTCCTTTGGGGTGAAGGGGAATGTAGCTAGGTTTTCTGTTTTGTAGCATAACCATTTTGTATCACTATGTATAATATATTCTCATTAATACAAATGCTGATTTATATAAAAAATAATAATAATAAATTTTTATTTTATATATATTGGTTTGTGTGGGTATTATTTTTTAGGTGGATACTATATTATATATAATTATGTATGATTATATTGTTCATTTGGGGAGGATTTAGATTCAAAATTTTGGGGACCAAATTCCTAGGCTAGTTCAAATGCTTCACCTAGGTTGTGGATATTAGTATTTATTAAATCAAGGGTTTAAGAGTAATTAGTTTGTAGGGGGTTTTACTCCTCATGAAGTCACATTTACAAACATCATAGAGATGGGTTGAAGATGGGAGCAAATTGTTGAGGATAAAAACTATCTCAAAAAGTGTGTGAACTCTATGATCCTCTAAAAATATTACTGACAACATCCAAAAAGAAAATTACCACAATATACAAAAAATAGGAAATATAAAAATTATTAACCATTCTTAAAGCAATATTATAAAAGAACAAAAAATCTATCTATAGAGAGTAACAATTCTAGTTCAAAGTGGGTAATCCAATAAAACGTTCAAGAAAATATAGTAGTCCATGGCTTGATGAAGAGGAAGTGCGATAGAAAGCTAGGGAATAATGAGAATAATTGACATGATGTTGAATTAAAAGATGATATTTCCATGCACGAAGAACTAAAATCACTAGAATATGAGATCTGTTGGATAAACATTATTGGTGAGTTTATAAACCAACCCATTGAGGAGTCTTCAAGTGAACTTATTGGTCAGCATTAGATTTTATTGATTAGAGAGTCTTCCTGTAAACCAAATGAAGAGCTTATCAATAAAAATTTCCATGTTTTCCAAATGGAAATTAAATCTATAGTCTTGACTTTAATTCTAATTATATATATTAACATATGTTATATTTATTCCCGGATGGAGTGACTAAGGTGGAAAGTGGGGGTGGAGAGATTGCCACCACCCCACCACTCCACGAGATTGCGAACGTGGCAATACCACCCCCCTAGAGAACATTTAGGTGATGTATAATAATAAAATTGTCATTATAGGGCGCCACCCAGTGGGGCCACTTTGTGTTCGTTCCCATAACTGACCACCCATGCAAACATGCACTTGAAGAGATACACTGAGGCAAGTAATGGGTTATAGTACCATTCTCATGCACAGGCCATCCCACTATAATCATGTTAATTCATTCTCATTCAATGACAAGGCATTGATGAATGCTTCATTGGGATTCTACACGTTGTCCAAGGTTTTATTTAGTAAATTTGAAGATGAAGCTCCTTATCTCGAGGTGGTCCCAACAATGTCTTTCCCTACCCTTCTAAGGAAGTCTTGCATTTCACTTAAGGTGTTGTAGTTAGATGTTGATATCATTCCATGATAGGCATACTAGATTTTTCTGTAACCCCACTATGTTGACAACTCTGAGTCTCTGATATAAAGGCAAGCACATCCTTGTTGTTTCTTCTTCCTAAACCAAGGGACGTGTTAGCCTACATGGCACGTTAATTTTATTGGGATTCACTTTAGGGTCGAATTCTATCATGTTTTAATGTGATACATTGTTTTTTTGGCAAAGCAACAACGCCTTACCGTCATTCCCCCACCGGAGCCAGGTGGTCTATGCTAGTTTTAGTGTGTCTAGTTGTTTGAAGTTTATATTTTAAACAATAACCTTTGGTGTGGTTTCATTCATATCTCTACAAATGGCTTGAATTTCACTCCAATTCAATCCCTAGGAGATTCAATCAATAATTCAATGCATTGTCTAGCCATGACCACTCTAGATAGCTCTAAGGTGACATGTATCGCTCACTCTCTTCACTTATTCACAACCATGCCCAAGCAATGGGCCAGGTTTAGATGTTATGTTTCCTACTATTAGGTGTCAGACCACTCCTAAGCCTAGACTCAGGCTAAGAGCTCACCAGTAGGAGGTGCAGTCTCACAGAAATTGAGGTGCTTACTGAGGTAGTCGACTGGGCCCTCAATGCTGGCCACACAAGGGGTAGACACAATCAATACATGTATAAAATGGATATCTACTAGAAAATCATATTCCTTCTAAGAAGATTCTTGGTAGACCACAATGAGCTCAAGAATGATGTTATTCTATCTTTGAATCATATGCAACATTTCTTGATGGAAATAGACTGTAGACTCAGAAGAATTGAACGATAATTGGGACCTCCCCATGACCTTGGCAGCAACTAGGAACCCATACATGTCAAAGCAACAAATTATGAATAGTAGATATGCATGTGCAAATTCCTTTTTACTTGTCATTTTCCTCTATGTACTCTTGTTTTCGAAATAGGTTGAAGAAAGTTTGCAATCTATGTCTAGTCTACTAAGATATTTTGTATTTTGTAGTTAAAAAAATCTTCTAACTTGTGTAGTTTTGGAATAATTGAAGTTTTGTGTATGGGTTCGTTTCACTAGTGGTAGGCCAGCACATAATTCTCATGCCTAGGATGCAAATCTTTCATATCATGTAATACAAATCTTTTCTTCACAAAAAAAAAAAATACATATGTTATATTTATATGCATAAAATTGGTTTCGTTATTCATGGATGGAATCCAACTAGCAATGAAAAGAACCCATTCCCTTTAGATCACTTTCAAGCATGAAGTTGTCTCAGGTTCCAAATGGTAGAAAAATTTAAAATGAGTTGGATGCAAATAGAATTGAAGAATGAGAGGCTTGCATTTTTCTAAAAGTCTAAGAGTTCATGTGAGTAACATAATTGAATAAAATTTGTAGCAAAAAGTAGCTATGACATGATCTCAAATATTACAAAAATTGATAAAATACAAGAAATTGAAAGAAACAACAGATTTGTTGAGTTTTCAAGACCCTAAAAATGCAAAAGAAAATGAGAATTTATCTAAAAATATATCAAAATAATACTTTTCATTTGAAAAATCATGAAAACTTAATATCAAAGTTGTTTTCTGAGCAAGAACAATAATTGTTGGCACATAAGTACTTTGAGAAGCCAATTAGTTATAACACTATCAAAATTATTTTATGTTTTAAAAAATGCACTATAGAAAAATATTAAATTCAGGTTTTACAAAATTGACAATCTTGCTCATTGGGATCTTATAACCAACCTATTAGAACAAACCTGTTAAAGTTATTAGATTGAAAATAATAAATTTTTGGAATACCAATTCTTATAATGTACTTTGTCTAATGTTCAAAAATGAAATTTATCTAGAAATGAATATAAATAATACTCTTAACCTTTATAGAAAACAATACATGTTTAATTACTTGAAAATTTAAAATATATATATATATATATATATATATATATAGATATAGATATAAATATATATAGATATATATATGGGTAAGTTAAATTTCAATGTAATAATCTAATACAATATGCATAAAACCAATGATATAGAGATGTATGTGTTTGGGAGGGAATTGCGGGATAAGTATTTCAACATTGATAGACTATGACAAGTCACTACCATAAATATGAAAAACATAATTAAAAAACCATCATAACTTAAAAAAGAAATTAAAATCATATTTCAGTTTGGAAGTTTGGAAATTAAATCCATATATAACATGTCCAATAAAGTTCAAGTTCACTTTTATAGTGGGTGGTATGTACGTGCCCTTACGAAGAAACATGGCATGATTCCAAAGAAATGCCTAGTGTGTGGTACAATCTAGGTTGCACAAGAATATTATTTATAAAATCAAATTTATATAAATAATATTTATTTATTAAAAAATAAATAGAAATGTTATTGACCCTGTTATAAAAACCTTGTAGTTATCACTATTATAAACATCGTCAACTAAGGAATCCAAGGTAAGTGTAACAGGAATATTATTGGACATGCCCATGTGTGAAGATCCTAGCATGTTTGTGGACCTTATGATGGTTCAACAACCTCCCGACCCAAGTTTAAATATAGGAGATGGAACATCAAAATGGCGTAAGACGAAAATATCAATTGTAAATTTTGGAACGCGTGCACCGTTTGTCTAGATAATGTTGGAATTCAATTCTCATATTATATAGTATGAATCATGGTAATCTCAATCGATGGCGAATTAAAATGATTTAAAAAACTAGAAGCCATTTTGGGAGTTGTTTCTAGTATAATTTTTTGGAATTTTTGGTGCTTGAAAAAATAGAGGTAAAATCTTGATTTCTGTTATTTAAACTGGTTTTTTTACTATATATATATAAATTCATCATTCTAAAAAACTCCTAGGATATTTAAATTGTGCAAAGTTACCCATCAAATTTATGTTTTAAATGAATTCCTACGGAATTTTAAAGAAATTAGACACGAAAAATCCACAAGAAAACCCTTCAAAAAGTCGCACTAAAAACAACTTGGAATTTAAATTGTGCCGAAAAGAAAAGAGCATTATCTTGAATGAAATTGATCAAATTTCTCAATTTCTCTAGCTAACTATTGTATCACATTTTCATCACTTTATAGATGTATAGAGAGAGATTTTAATTAGTTTATTCGTGTATATGTATTGATATTATTAATTAGTTTATTTTAGTATATGTATTGATATTATTAATTATTAAATAATAAATAAATAAAAATTATATCTATAACTTATTTTAAATAAGATTCTATGGGTAACTTTTATTTAGATAAGTATATAATCATTTATCATAATGTTTTTTTATATATTATAATATGAAAATTTTCAAGGATGGATTTTTTAAGAAAATTTAAAAATTTAGATAATTTTTTCTAGTAACTAATATGAAAATTTACTAATCACTAATATTCAAATGGTGAACTATTTGATTATATTTTTATAAAAATGTTTAAATTTTTAATAATTGTATATAATTCCAATAAAATTTGAACTAATTTTAAAGTAAAATAATTTCCTATGAAAAAATAGGAGCAAATTATTTTAAAGTAAATTGATGATTTTTTTTTATAAAACAATCGAAAATTATTCTATATACTAATATCGGCCCTAAAATTTCCATCATAATAAATCACTTCTGAACAACATTTTTGAAATGTTAGAAAAGGCTATCCCAATAACATCCTCTCTTGAAATGGAAAGCAATTTTGATTTCTCCCTTTGCAATTCAATTGAACTGATAACATCCAAAACATTGTCTAAATTTTAAATAATCAAATCCTTGGACTTAATTATGACTTAAGGTAGTTATGTTTGTTTTTTTTTAAAGGTATTTATTTGAGATAGGAATAATTTAGGAGGAGATGGAATTGCACCAAAAACTCTAACTATTCTAATAATTTAAATAAATACTCTATCAAAGTAATTATAAAATTTATATTTATAGAATAATTTAAACAAATACTCTATTAAAATAATAATAAAATAATATAAGTTATAGAGTTTGAGTGGGCCTAATGGTTAAGAACATGTGTTTCCTCCTAAAAGATTATCAGTTCAAAATCAAAGAGATAGAATATGTATGTCTTAATATTACTTAACAGAAAATAGAAAAAATTATTTCATAAAATTATAAAGTTTATGTTTATTATTCTTATGTTAAACAAAATACTCTTTACATATTTTCACATCAGGCTCCATCATTAACCGATCAAGTTTGTCAAACCTCAAAGTAATAAGTGTTACAAGATTTCGTAAATATGGATCATTCCCTATATTATTTAGCATGTTTTTGTGGCATCCACACCCAAACTTTTCCTTGTTCCTATTAATGATACCAATATTTTGTGGGAGGTCCAAGTTCAGGTCAAACTAAGCAGTAAAAGACAACGTCATCTGAAATTGAGTGAAAGCCTTGTAACCTTGAAAAAGGATACAATGAAGATTAAGTAAAGCGACTATTAATTAGTTGCAATGAGGCCAAACGTTTGTGTTAAACAGTCAATCCCAGCTCCATCTCCTGTGCTTCGAGAGAGTGGTAGAAACATTACGTCACTCTGAAAATTCTCAGACATAGACCCTCAACTACCAAACAAAGAAATTAAATGGAACTTTGGAAAAATCAAAGATACTCCACATTTCGTATCAAGTTGTCCACTACTTTCTTCCACGCGTAGTCTAAAAAAGTAGCGTTTTGGTCTAGAATCATGGAAAAAATTTGGCAAAGATTTTATCATAATCTTTTTTACAGTTGTTAAAATTTAGTATTTTGAGTGCGCTAAGGGTTTTTGATAGTGCTGAATCCGTTTCCACTATCAAAAATGAATTCCAAACACTCCAACTACCTGATTTTTTGAATTTTAGTTGACCGGATTCTGGTAAAAAACTGCCTTCCGAGCTATTCCACTGCCTGGCTAGACAACTTCCTTTCCTCCATCCCCACACGTTCTATCTATGTAATTTTTTTAATCTTTTTCTGTAACTTTTGAAGTTGTTTACCCAGCATATAGAATAATTTGGATGGCAGTTTTTTGCTGGTAAAATAAAATTCAAAAATCAGGTATTTGGAGTGTTTGAATTGCATTTTTGATAGTGAAAATGGATTCAGCACCATCAAAAACTTTAAGGACACCCAAAATACTGAAGTTTAACAACTGTAAACAAGAATCTGATAAAATCTTTGCTAGATTTTTCAAAATATTTACCAGATTCTGATTCATTCTATTACATTTTTTAGACTACGCCATAACTTTTATCTCGCACTAGGTAGGCTCTCTTAATTCCTGCCCACTGCACAATTGTATAGAGCAGAGATTTGATTATATGTACAACTGACTGTAGATTCTAAATGACAGAAGGCCAACCAAATATACTGCAAGTCAGACATACTACTCTGTTCACATCTCCAAAAGAGAGTAGAATAATTGAATTCGTATAAAAGAGTGAGAATCATGTGGAGTACGTAAGGTTAAAAATAACAAATTTCTATATATGGGTTGCATTCAGTATACATAGCTCTTAAACCTCGATGTAAGTGTGTTCAACAAAGAGGTAAGGGTTTTAGAGCAAGCTTACTTTCTTCACCCATTTATCAGAAAATTTAATCCTCAATATTGCACATCTATACTAGTAAATTTCACGGACCTTGTGATAAATAAATTTATCTGTAAGTCAGACTAAAGTTGATCTTAATATCTTCCCAGATCATGAATATTTGCATTGGATAATCATACAAGTTTGCATTCATGCAAAACCTTTATTTAACTACTTTGGCCATTGTTACTTGGCATAATTGGATACAGGTTGATGTTTATATATTCCCTTGATTTTCAACCTCATGTAATTTGTCTCTCCATCATTTTCAACCAATGTAAGTTGTTTCCCACCGTAAGTTCAACCTCATGTAATTTGTCTCTCCATATTTTTCAACAAATGTAAGTTGTCTCCATATTTTTCAACCAATGTAAGTTGTTTCCCACTGTAAGTTGACATTTCCTATTGACAAATTACATCTTGTTGAAAAACGTGACCCTGGTTTCACATCAATGGAGATATAGGTGGACCTCTTGCATATCCAAACAAGAATGTACCTTCCACCGGGATGTGTATACGTAAGTAGATGGTTCCCCACAATCTAAAGTAATCCTTATTTGAACAAATATCTCCATCAAACCAAAACCCAAATTCATTCCAATGGATCGTTCAGATTTTCATTTACAGAAGAGTTAATTTAGCTATGCTAATTGATAAAAAAACAAATTTACATTAGCTAAATGACTCTCCAGGTAAGATACCTGGAGAGTGTAAAAACACTCATACACACACACTGACTATTGAGTCAGATGATGCTTAACTATATAGGCTTTCAAACTAACGGGATGGTTTCAACCACTCCCGAGATATTAGGACTTGAGATCTAATCTTAGCATCTCAATCCTATCATCATCATAACAACAATCTAATTATGACTTTCTCCATTAATTCCAACACTCTCCCTTAATGGAAAAAGGGTCTCGAACAATAACATATGCCTACTGGTCTAGTCTCAGCGAGGCTTACAATGAAAACATGAAAAAACTTGGTAACAGAGGTTTTCATTTTGGTCTTTATGCTCGTGACTCCATACTTGTTCATTCCGAGGTGAGGTTTCATCTTCACTTTCCTCGTCGTGAGCTAGTGATGTATTTGCACCTCATTTCTTCCCCTGTGAAGGAAAACTTGAATTCTTGTTCTCACCCTTCTCATAATTATGGCAGGCTTAATAGGAGAATGTTTTCTCTCACTATTTCTGGTGTCAATCATCTGAACATCAGCGATGATATCTTCACCATTGATTATTGCAATTTCAGTGTTAATTTCATAAAGACATGGTGTTTCAAGCCATGCTTCAAGAAACTTCAATTCTTCTTCAAAATTCGTTGTTGTTCATTTCCTACCAATATCTGCACAAAAGACAATGTTAGATTTATAAAGATGACCACAATTACTTTCATCTTCCTGCTCCTTCAGGAGAGCTTCCATTTCACCATCTCTTCCTACTTCATCCCTTTTTGCTGACATAATTATGTCTTCATCTAGTTCTGTTGCTGCAAGCATGTTCTGCATTTGCTCTGTATGTGAAGATAGGCCTTCCTTCTCACCAAACAGTAATTCATCAATAAGATGTTTTTCAATCATCAAATTGATCCACTCATCATGAGATATATAAGTCTCATCAAACTTGATTTTTGCATCAGGAAAACTTTCAGGTTCTACAATAATGGATGTGTTTTCATCATTACAAGTTTCAATTATAGATACACATTCATCACCCATCATTGCATCTTCAGTTACACAATCAAATATGAGATCATTATCAAGAGCAATATCTTCAGCATCATTGCCCTCATTCAAACAGTATTTCCTCTCTAAAACATCCCATAAAAACTTTGTACTAAGAATCTCTCCATATTCATATATTAAGCTGAGTATGATGTTGTCATCTACTGCAGATGTTATAAGACTTAATACTAATGTATCTCCACTATCATTAATAACATTTTCAACATAATCTAGTAAATTTACCTTCCATAGTACTGTTTTCATTTCATTTGCCCAGCTTTCATAATTCATACCTGAAAAAGATGGTAAATCTGGCATTAACCATTTAATAATCTCACCAAATTCCAAATCTCCACCTTGATCAGCAGTTGGTCCATCACCGTCAACCTGAAACAAATCACAAAACTCTACAACACAATATTTTGCACTTCTCCATTGATGCTTTCTCATGAATTTTCTTCGAGACTCTTTCAATTTACTTTGAAGACCCATTTTCTCCTTCTATTTTCTCCCTTGCAAGAACACTTCGACCAGGAATAGTTTCTTGCCTCCCTACTCAACGCAGGTCTAGCATTCTCGGCTTCGATGCAGGATCCAGCCTCTATTTTCATGCTACAGATTTGAATCTTCACACTCCACACTTCTCCCTCAAGCAGACATGGAGCCACCACGCAGCTGTGGCAGACTCCTTCCTCAACAAAAAAACAGTAAGTGTTTTCCACACATCTTCCAGGCACACACAACCTTGATTGGCCTCCTTCTCCTCGATGCAGGTTCAGCTGACAGCTTTAGCAGTCAAGCTACCTTCAATCACACACAGCAAAAACCAGCCCATGCAGCACACAGCTTCCAAGCATACGTAGCTAGCATAATCGTCACGTAGGTCTCAGTCCTCTCGGCTCTTGCGACGAGCAACAAACCTCTAAACCAGCTGGAAAACACTATCAATGTCTAATTCTCCACATATAATTTACGAGCGACGTTGCTCCTGCTCCCGAATGCGATATTATGGATCTCCAGCAGCAAGAACTTGGGTGTTTACACTGTGGTATATGGGATCTCCACAACCCTTCACCCAAGCCGCTAGCAGCTTACCATCGATCCACGACCTCTTCAACCTACTACCTAAATTCGCAGCAAAATTACTGCAACCAAGATCTCTCGGCGATCAGATGAGATCGGAGATCTGATCTATATAGCAGATCCACGATCCCAATAACTCAACGCACAAGCAGCACTTAGTGCGCCACAATCGGCTCTCCACCGTCGGCCGATTTAATTCACAAAACCAGTCAAAGGTTCTCCACTGTAAAGTATTACATCATGTTGCAGGTCATTTGTTTCACATTTGGAAATTGGTGCGATAGTTTCAAAGGCCTCTCTACCTTCTTCACTATTCAATGTATATTTTTTCTAAGCAGACGCACTGATCCGATCCACAGATCATCGCCTGAGAGATTCTAATTGTCGTTGGGAAGATTGGCCTGCAGAACGCAGCACGTCGAGCTTCTCTCTTCCCCACACATCAGCAATTCTATCTTGACAGATTGCCTCGAATACATTCAACCGGCAGCCTCGTTGACACTTCTAGAAATGATGGCATCCAATCCAAGCAATTATACTCTGCATCTCAAGGATGGCACCGACGTCTTGCTCAATCACGAAAATCAGATGAGATCTGATCCGCTCTCTATAAATTTGCAGCTCTTCCTTCCATGGCCTCTTCAATCGACGCAGCCTCCTCTTGGCCAGCAAAATTCCTGCAACAAGATCTCTGATCTGCTCGAAATCCTCCAACGAATCAACGCACTGAATGCTAGCAGCACGCAGGAATTTAGGATGCCAGGAGATGGATGGCAGCACTCAGACCACGCATCACATTTCAAAGCGAAGCTCTCTGTTGGATTCTGAAAAAAAAGACCAAGTCCGTCGGATCACGAGAAACTTACAAGCTCCCTAATGGAACACCGAATACGTTGGCCACTTGACACCCACTGCCGTTTACCTCGAGCACGCAAACAGTGGCCTCCACGCAGGCTCTCGGCCTAGCTCCGGCCTTAGTGTGTTCAGGCAGCGACAACGACTCACGAGAAAGGATGGAGAGAAACAACAAAAACGATGCTCCTCCTCTTCTCAGATCCCACCACAAACGATGCTTCCACCGAGAGAGAGAGAATGGAAAATGATCGCTCGTGGACAACGCTCGTGTTATGCTGGGAACAGGGTCACCAGCAGCAATTGGTTGGTAGTGTTGAGCAACCTCTCTCCTCACCAGGAAGCACAGTCAAGGCCAACACCACACCACACGCAGTCATAGTCGAATATTATGGTGATCACCGAGGCAGCTCCAAAATTCCCATCACAAATTCAGTAGCGGACACACAGGACAACACAGCTCGGCTCCCAAATTCAGCTATTAAGTTACAACGCTCTGCAGCATCCTCTCTCACAGATGGCAGGTGGCGTCGACCTTCACCAATCCATGCAGCAGGTTTCACGCTAGAGCTCCTCTCCACTTAGACACATACTTACGCAACCTCAGAAAACTGCGTCCAACGAGCCTCAAGCTTGGAGAGAGGCAGTTTCGGCTCACCTTCCCGGCAGGGGAAATATCGTCCACTCACAGGCAGGAAATCAAAAAACACTTTAAATTCTACACACATCATAGATCCACTTCAGCTTTGACCTGAAACTCTGATACCATGATAAAAAAAACAGATTTACATTAGCTAAATGACTCTCCAAGTAAGATACCTGGAGAGTGTACAAACACTCATACACACACACTGACTATTGAGTCGGATGAGCCTTAATTATATAGGCTTTCAAACTAACGAGATGGTTTCAACCACTCCCGAGATATTAGGACTTGAGATCTAATCTTAGCATCTCAATCCTATCATCATCATAACAACAATCTAATTATGACTTTCTCCATTAATTCCAACACTAATACTATAGCAACACAACAATGATTGGTGGTAATTAGAGAGAACCCATAAAATTTGTAATATTTAAAAGTTTATTGGTCAGTTTATAAAATTAGTAATTTTATGTTTTTTTTCAAATGTCAATTTTGATGATATCTACTATTTTTTTAAAACATTCACTTTGAACATAAAAGTCAGCAGTGTACTTTTAACCAAATTTAAACTAAATAAGATTATTCAGTGTATTATTAAAAAACAAATAAACAAAATAATTTTGTAATGTATTTAGTATTCTGTCAATTTAATTCATCTTTAATTCATTTTTATATGAAAATTGGTTTTCCAACTTGTAAAAACTACTACTTTATTTCTTGCTCAAATTTACGAGAATTAGTTTAACTTGTAAAATCTAATCATTAAGTAATTTCCTCGTATCAATTTTGATAAAGACATGTAAAAACATGAACATAAAATATGTAACCATTATACCTTCCCACACATTTAGCTAAAATATCTTAATAACATAGCAATTCAAGTCACCATTAAAACATAAAACATTGAAATATCAACCTCAACCATCGCTCTCCATTTTGCCAAATTTGTAATTTATTTAAATTTCTAACAATTTAACTTATCTTATATAAAAAATAGTTTTCTGTTTTCTTTGTTTTTTAAAATACACTATCTTATTATTCAAACAATAAAAAAATCCAATAATTAAGTGATTTGATCGCTTGAAATTTCCACATTTTAATTTTCTCTACAAAACCGTGTAAACACATTTAATTAAATCATAAAATCTAAACATTATACTTCAATTTTAAATTAAATCATCTTAACAACAAAAGTTAATGAAAGGTCAACCATAGTTCCTCCGTGCACACAATTTATATGTATTATTATGACTTGTATGTCTCTACAAATATACATAATAGTATTTATTAAGTAAATTTATTTTATTAGATTATATGTATTATTATGACTTGTATGTCATTTATCTTTACAAATATACATAATAATATTTAATAAGTAAATTTATTTTATTAGTCCTGCCGCTTGCGGCATGGCAAGGACTATTGCAATCGAAAACGATATTCTTATTAATTAATTCACGCAAACTGAAGTGTATTAGTCCCTATAACCCAATGTTTTATCATGTGCACCGTTTGGTCAGTGTATGAGGTTGCTCCTGCCGTTATTTCAGCGAATAAGAAACTTTGAGGTCTTATTTGGCCTCTTGCCGAGGCGGAGAGGGCAAAAAGCTTATCCTATATTTCATTTTGTATTTCAGAAATCGAACTAATGTTAGCATTAGTTCGATAGCAACAAATGTTTTATGTTAAGGGTATGGTTCTATAATAGAAAGGGGCGCTGCGAGCTTTCAATATTTACCTGGAACCCGTAAGCTTTGCTGACACATGTTTTTCCATCGCCCGTGTTTTGTGACATCTGGGCTCGTATCAAATTGCTGTCGCTTACTCCTCAAATAACAAATAAGTCTTCAATACCTGCAATAAGTATTCAATACCTACAGACCACGGCTTTCATCAGGATAAGAAATAAGGAAATAAGTCTTCAATACCTGCAGACCACAACTTTCGTCAAGAGCATCACGTAGCACACCCAATAGTGTAAGGCTCAGGTCCGATACTAATATCTGCACCTAAAAGATCTGATTCCTGGTAAATAAGCTTTCGAACTATCTCTGCAATTTACGAATGTATAGTTTGAAAGCCAAGATTTACTATGAAAATCCAAGGTTTTCTCACGGTTCTACCTATTTACAAACTTGTTTTCATAATATTTTGGAATGATTCTTACGCAACATCATTACCTTTACCAGGTAAAGGTCTTCTCATCTCTATTTTGTTTCTATGGTTCTCTGCCACTGTCCCCAAGAACAAATTACAGTACTACACAAGACATTAATATGAATCTTCTTTTAGTTACATTCTTGTACATGATGTGATAACATTTAAAGATTATTCCTTTATAATTAAGTTATGTATATTTGTGCTTCTGTCCTATATGGTTTTTATTACCGAGTTAATTGTTTCAGTACTGGTAATTTATATAGTTCCGTGGGTACTATGCAGACTTTTTTCTCTTTCCTTGAGCTTTTCTTTCTTATCTTGAGTACAATTTAAGAAATATGGCTACAGTTTAAGAAATATCGCTGGAATTTCTATGGCAATCAAAAGGAAAATTAATAATTCAATATGCAAAACTATGAATGATATGCAGATCTATGAATGGAGAGATTATAATTATCACTGGTTTGTTATATTGAAAAGAAAAGTTGTAGTTCCTTTATTTGCATCCACTTTATAAAAGTGTTTCATCTTTGCATGTCTGAATGTTTGGTACATTGAATTCGTGTGAATAGTAGAACGATGACAATACTTGGAATCCATGTGGTTTACAACCTTTAGTGAAGTACCAGCTATGAAATTAGTGAGTAATAATAGTAGTTTTTTCTAGAAAATTTCAGTGGGATACCATTCAAATTTCTTTGATCTATTACTGTTTACAAGCAGCCTCATTTGTGAGTGGAAGTACCAGCTAGAAATTAGTGAGTAATAATAGTAGTTTTTTCTAGAAAATTTCAGTGGGATACCATTCAAATTTCTTTGATCTATTACTATTTACAAGCAACCTTCATTCCAAAACGTAGGTAACATACCTTCAACATGGGAGCTACAAGAACATCCCCATTCCAAAATGTAGGTTCCTTTCTGTGCAGCAGAAGCCCAACTGCACCGCCCATGGATTCTCCATACAGAAATTTGGGCATTTCTTCATCCTAGTTTAAAACAATTATAAGTTGTGTGTTTTCTATGATGAAGCGTTGAACGTACCCAATTGCCACAGACCCTAACATCTGTGCGCCCTAGAAATAAACATTGTTTAACCCTCTGTTCCTCACTGTAAAGATCTTGTCATTAACGTTGTTGAATTCATAAGTGTAAAAGAACTTATTGGCCCATGCAACAGGAAAGAGCAACATCATCTTCCAGTTGAAGAATAGCTTGAGAACCTCCATCGCCTCGGTGCTCACATTGGGGTATTTACACAGAGTAGGTTTGTTGTCATCTTTCCTGACCACTTTGTTGGGTGGAAGCAACGCCAAGCTCACAAAAGTACCCGAGACCATGAAACACATGAAGGCTATATAGGTTCTGTCGGTAACAGACATGGCGGTGCTATGATAATTCAATATAAAGGGAATGAAACCCCCTACGACTCCTCTGAGATTGTATATAACCCAGAAGAGAGAAATGTATTTGCCTTTCTTGTCCTCGGTCGGATACAAGGTTATGATCGATCCCTGTCCGGCCCAGAACAATGCAGCTCTGACGCCCATAATCCCACTTGCAATAATAGGAAATGCGTTGAACATGACCGAGCAACAGAAGCAGACCAGAGATATCAGAATCACCTGAGTGACAGGGGAATTTTTGCGGAACCATTTGGAATGAGGAATCTTCTCATCGATTCCCTCTTCTTCATCACGATTACCCTCCTTCATCAGTAGATATCAAGGCGGCCTGATAATTGCAAAGCCAATTCACTTTCAGAATTTTGTGTATATGCCTGATAATTGCTCATGGGCTTTAACGACTCAAATCAAGATTTCTAAGAAGCCCAACTTTGGATTTTCCTCGGAATTGATTAAAACGGGTAGCTCCATGTCTTGGCGTAGCAACACTATTTCGCACTATTTCTACTGATGCTCGTGATTTACTAGTGTTCGCCTAGAGAGGGTCTACAACCTCATCAACTTCTTGACAAAATTTCTCATTTGAGTGCTCTGGTTTCTTTAGGGTTTCATTACTGTCCTCTGTTTTCTTCATGGTTTCGGCCCTGTTAACAACCCTAAAGGAGAAGATTTGAGTCGATACAAAGGATTATACGTATGCAATTGCTGGGTTTCATCTCTGATAGCTCTATTGATTGAAATTTCAATGGCAGATTGTCACTATCTATAGAATCATGCACAATACCGTCTGAGTTTCTGTGTTCTACATAGGATCGAAGGTGGTTAGTTTGGGAGGTGAGCGTTTCAAACAGACATGTCTGCTGCCACGTGTTGGTAGAAAGTGACACCTCTTTGGACAGTTGGCTTCCCTATGAGCGCTTCAGACAAACATGTCTGTTGCCACTTGTTGGTAGAAAGTGACACCTCTTAGGACAGTTGGCTTCCCTATGATACATTGTGTATGCCAAAATTAAACCCTGCGAAGTATTTCGTGTCTCATTTTCGTCTCCATCATCGGTTCCAACGCCACGTGTTAATAAAGCTCCAGTTTTATGTCAATTTCTGATTCGAGCGGCTTCGTGCATGTAGTGATAGATTCTGTAGCCCATATCTACCAGTGATAGATTCTGTAACTGTTCCTATTTTGTTTTGTTGGCAGGGACTAGTTGCTTCGCAGCCCCTCTTGTTTAATACAATTGTTTATATTAATTTTGTAAAAATTTAATAGATTTAAAAACATATAAATCACTATGAAGATCCTTTATCTAGGATATTTTCAATTAATTAATAAATTTCACTTTATTACAGTTTTTTTTATGCACACGTGTATACGATATTTTTGAATTAATTAATAGATTTTACTTTATTACGGTTTTTTATGCACACATGTACATGTTAATAACATTTATTTTGTATATTTTTTTTCTATATTAGCTTTTAGAAAACTTAATAAATTTTAAAATATAATAATATAAAAATAGTATATTTAAATTTTTTTTTTTTAAATAATATTATTTATTTATATAATTTATATATAGAGAGCTTAGGGGTGTAGAATAGATGGTGATGGGTATATGGTTAAAAATAGTTTATTTTTAATTTTTTTAATTTTTTTTTAAATAATATTATTTATTTATATAATTTATATATAGAGAGCTTAGGGGTGTAGAATAGATGGTGATGGGTGTATGGTTAAATCATTTGTGATTGTAAAGGTGTCATGTTAAGTCACTAAGCAATTGTGAAAGTCACCCATTCCAAACTCCGTGGGAAAATAATCTAGCCATGTTAAGAGTTTGTGTGGGTAAGGGATATCCATCCATGTTAAAGGTTTGTATAACCCACTAAAATACAATCCTATAATGATTTTGACTACTTAAATGTTGGTTTTCAAGCTTTATCAATTGATGAAAAAGAATTTAAATTTTCCACAGTGTCAAAGAAGGTTCCTAAATGACAATTTCTCAAACCACAAATCAAACTTAAAAAACTTATATCACTTGAAAAAATAATAATATATATATATATATATATATATAACCTAAAAATAATTTATCTTAAATATTAATTATATCTTTTATTATTTCATTAAAATTAAAATTAAAATTTTATTTTTATGCCAATTCCTATTCACCAAAAATATTTTCATATAAATTGAAAAATTAAAATTATCTTTTCGAAGTGTAAAATCGTGAAGGAGTACTAGCAAAAAATAATTATCTCTAGTATGAAGTCTGTGATATGGAAAGTTAAAATTTAAATTTTATTTTTACGCCAATTCCTATTCTTACCAAAAAAATTTCTCATAATCCCTTGGTAAAAATTGGTAAAATTTATCTAGGGGAAACCAATTGGTAAAAATCCCTTAATCTTACTTGCATTAATCAGATGAATAGAGAACGTGTTACAATTTCTTGCTCACTTTGAACTCAACCTATAAGGGAATAATTTGCTACGTATCAGTTCCGCTTCTCAAAATGGTTTCTCTCGTCCTAAGGTTTATGTTACATCACTCAGGAATTCTTTCGTTTCTCTGGCACAGGTACGGTGACCCTTTTTTCCAAACCTGTCATGGTCTTCTTTCTGGCTAAGGCCCTACTTTCGCACTGTTTGGGTCTTCTGTGTAGGGTTTAAGTTAGATTTCCTACATGGTGAAATACCAAGACTATGCTTGAGTCTGGGGTTCCAAATTTAATTATGGCCATCGATCGAACAATGAATGTAATTATACACTTATAATTTCTTGCACTCATGGAGGAATGTTTTGGGTTTTTATTCGTGTTTGGACATTGTAAATCAGTTTATAAAAATTGTATATGAGTTCTTCATATATGTTTATTAGTTTTGATGCTTACAAGAAATTTGAGAGCTTAAGCTCGAACAAGATCTTTTCACGTTATATGCATATTGTTAAGATTATATATTGTGCTTAAGCTATTAAAGCTATTACAGATACATTTCCATTTCCAATCATTAAAGCTATTAGTTCTTCATATAGTGTTTATTTGTTTCCATCCACCACTCATTACACAATAGTGAACAACGACATTCTTCATAAATAATGCTTCCATAGGTTTATCTAACCAAAATGTTTGTAATTAAAACAAGGAACTTAGAGTAGATACATCACTAGATGCCCTTGTGGTAATTCTTCCTCCAAACCCTGAACCCTAGGGCTTGGAGCACCTCCCAAGCTATACAAATCAACATTTACCACCTTGAATGCTCGTTTGTTTTGCTGGTCAATACGTATTGGGCTCTCCCAGATATGGTTTTTCTTAATCTGTATTTTTATCCTATCCTAAGACGATTTACGGAGCCTTGGGTGATTTTCTAGGGACTCCTGTATTAGATCCATAACATTTTCCATGAAAATTTATGGTCAGACAAACTTTTTACTCACTATTATTTGCATTTATGCCATGGTATTCTTACAGGTTTATATGTACCGAGAGGGTTTTAGGATTTTAAGTTTCTTCCCTGTCGCAAGCCCAAGGCTATAACACCCTATCCCAAGGTATGCCATCCTTCTGGTATTAATTTGAACAAGCACATGGCTCGCTCCTCCCTTATCAAATTCTCTTCGGCTTGTGGAGGTCGTGGACATGGTAGGAAGTTGGGGCCGAGCCATGGAGATAGTCAACCCCAACCTCGCCGAGCAAGGAGTAGAGGCTGCAAAAATACCTCATGACTCATCTGAGATGAAACTCAAGCATTTCAAATTAGTACTTTTTCATAGGACCGCCAGTTAATTTCGGGTTGGGACGCAGAGTTGAACCAACATGATGCAAACACAGATATTGATTTGGGTGATTGGCATGATTTGGTTCCCTACCTAGGTCATTCTACATGAAGGTAGTCAAGTATAAACATATAGTCTATCTTTATTGGTTAATGAATAATATAGTAGCCAAAGCCTTGGTTAACCCTCTTTTTGATTCTTCCAAGACTGATCATGGAATTTCAGAAATTCATAAGGAATTTCAATTGATTCAGTTCTAGTTCCAATTATAGCAACAGAATGGTCGCCTTAGCCACATTGAGAGACATATTCCATGCCTTCACAAACATAACTACTCGGTTCAAGCATGAAGGATCTAGCTCCAGTGGATTTTTCAAATGAATAATAGCATGTTTGGATTAATTTTTAATTTTTAATTTTGTCACATGAAGTATTTGCAGACTATGATTTCCAGTTTTAGTTCTTTAGAATATAGAAGGTTTAAAGATACTCACACATATATAGATTTGCTAGACAGTCTTAAACTCTTCTGTTTTTTGATAGCCTATAATGTAGTTAGGTGTCCAACAGATCTATATTCCCTATGAGTAGGTTAAGGCCACCTAATCACTTCAATTCTGGTTGTAACCTATCTTTTTTGAAGAAATATATGGAAAATTCTTGTCAAGCTTACAAAAAAAAATACTATATTTATTTCAATATATATATTGAAATAAATATAGTATTTTTTTGTAAGCTTGACAAGACATTTTCCATCCATTTCTTCAAAAAAGATAGGTTACAACCAGAATTGAAGTGGTTAGGTATATATATATATATATATATATATATATATATATATACCACATTATGACCCACGAGGTGTAGAATACACTGTGGTGGGGTGTACTGTTAAGGAACTCTGTGATGTGAAGGCCATTGGTTCGAAAATACATGGCAAAAAATCCAGCCATGTTAAGGGTTGATGTGGTCCAGGATGAGTGTGATACGAGGTTGATTTTGACAACTTAGACCCCCCTGGGTCATATTTTTTTTTACAACTTAAACCCCCTAGGTCATAGTTTCTAAAAGAAAAGATTAAATGTGCAATCATCTTGGGACTCACACAACTTATCAATAAAAAAATATATCATATTATAATACAATTTTTAAATAAGAAAAATTATATTTTTGCTTCGATAATTTTCGACTTCATATGTTTTAATTCAAGTTAAAACATATATAAATTATTATTATTATTATTATTATTATTACTATCCAATTTTAAGGTCACGATGAAGCAGGTGTATGAGACCCCCTTGTTTGTGGGACAAAGGAGCCACCTCCGCATGTGTATGAGACCCCCTTGTTTGACTCTGGAATGGAGTTACTCACCCATTTTAAGCAAACCCCAGCTGTCCATATCTCAAACCATCTCCATGAATGGTGGTGATGTCGAAGTTTGTGCAAAGCCAAACTCGATGATCGAGTTTTACTGGACCTGTTCTTGAAAAATATCACGACAGATAATTTCTAAAGATGTGGCAACCCAAGGACCTACCTCTAAAGAGGATGCCATTATCAAATCCCAACAACTCGAGTTGATATACACTCAGTCAAGATATATTTGGGGTTTGTTGGGGAGAGGTGTTATGTCTCTCCCTTTGATCCCTCTTTGAAGGGCCCCAATTAGAACATCGATTCCCACTATCATATGATCAGTGGGGGTGTAGCATCACCCACACCAACTACCTTTTTCCTATTTCACTTACACCATGCCTTTATCCATCACCCCTGAACCATGCCTATATCCATCACCGAATTCTCCACCATCTATCGAGGAAGGGTAGTCTTCTCCATTTCCTTAGATCTTCACGGTGAGAATGAGAAATTGATCAAACTATCATATGAATTAATGAGATTGATTCTATGCATTTTGTTTTTTACAACTTATTGATTAATGTAATTTTTGTAGAAATATCATTCTAGAAATGCACTTGCAAGTGCCATACATAGAGAATCATTTATTTTTTAACAAAAAATATTAGAAACTTTCTTTAAAAAAAAAAAAAACATAAAACGTAGGTATATGATAAACAAGGCACACTATATCATGTCATGATAAATGCAGCTTATTGTATAAATAAAAATAATTTCTTGTTCATTATAAAGAAATCCATACATACATATATAGATAATTTTGTATTTTAGTTTAGTAACCATTGGATTGTTGGACATATAGCGTCCAATCTTTTATCATGATTAAATTAGTTCTTCACCCATCATGTATTCTACCCTTTCTTCTTTTTCTCTTGTTGAAAGCCTTGATTCTAGTAACTAGGAGGTCAAGAAGAAGAAGAAAAGGAAGAAGAAGAAGAATCAAGATAAGAAAGGGTCTAAGAAACCAACTATGGTCGTGAGTGTTAGTAATGTTGAGAAACCTTCCAACATGAAACACAACCCCAAATACATTTGCAAACTTTGTAAGGGTGCTCATCTTCTTAAGGATTTTTCTTGTATACCTAGATTCTTATAAATGTGGTCTAAATATTCTCATCAACTTATGGTTGATCCATTGAGTAGTGATTCTAAAGTTGTCGGGGAAAAGGGTAAAGTTAGGTTTCCGTGTAGGTTATCTGAAAGAAGGCATCAAAATCACCTTTTCCTTCATATGGAAGAAGCCTCTAAAATGTCTGAATCAATTTATTTTTAGAATTCCCACTCTTCATATGGAAAATGCATCAAGTCTTGCTATCTTTAGGAAAATTACTTCTTTCTTGATCAAACTCAAAGTGGTGTGAGATTACTGCATTAGTTTTGACCCAAACCATCAATCTAAGAGATTAGAAACCTCCCCCCCTTTGAGAGAGGTGTTATGTCTCTCCCTTTGACCCCTCTTCAAATGGCCCCCATTAACACACCATCTCATGCCTCAATATTGGGAACATCCTTGTTTTTATGAGATTTGCATGTTAGGTAGTGTTAGGTAGTTCCCTTCGACCCATTCCACCTCAACCACTCATCACAAGTCACCCCATGACACTAAGTTGGTGGCACCACCTCCACAAAGACATCATATGTCATAAATGGTTATTCTAAATTTGTGAGAAATATCTAAGTTGATTAATGACCCAAATATTACTTTTTCCAAAGTGGTTTATCTGAAAAGTATAAAATATTTACCTAAAAATGTGATTTCCATGCTTAGTGATATGCATTAATCAAGACCATAATATTTACTCAAACCAAATCTTTTTCAGTGGAATGTGTACAGATATTTTAAGAATGACTAAGTGGGAGAGGATTAATTGGTTGGAATTTGAAGACGCAGAGGATATGATTGAGTTTTCAGTAGAAGACTTAACATGGAAAAATATTGATGAGGACCAAGTTGCAATTATTCCATATTATCGACTTGATGATTTTATAAGAGGAGATGAATCGAGTGAATCTGCACCCACTCAATTTCATCTTTATTCTCATCGAAGTAAAAAAGTCGAGGATATCAAACAAAGATATTGTTCAACATATATGGAGTACACTATGTGAGTCTTTATATATTTATCAATATATATATAATTTTTTATAGTATGCATATATGTTATATTTAATTTGTTGTAAAAATTTTATATACAGGTATTGGTGTGCATATGGTCCGGAGTGCAAAAACCAAATTATGAGTGCATCCTCAGATTTAAAAAAAATGCAGTTGACATGAAAGTATTAAAGTTGGTTGCCAATGTCACTTCATTGTGCGATGACTTCAACTTAGAAGAGATGATGCTATAATAATATATACTACATGTAGGCATATTGATAAATCCAATGTTGTTTATCATGGAAAAGATGCAATCGACAGGCCTATGAGATTCAGTTATGCACCACATTTAACAAGGGATATGCGATCTATTGTCCAACATTTAATCCAAAGAGGTTTTAATGCTACAATGATATGGGACAAGTTCATCTTTGAGGTGAAGGATGGATTTGGTGAGTTATACACAGGGATATCTCGAGATACATATATGATGAGACAATATATATTAAACATTTACAATGATACCATAAGGCTAAAGTATGTTAAAGATCAAAGTGATCCAAACAATGTAGAATGTTGGTATAAGGAACGCCCTAAGAGTTTTTTCTTCTACCAGAAACAAGATCTTGTTGAAAACAACCCTTTTATTATAGGCATACAAGCAAAGTGGATGCACTCAATGATGCTAAAATATTCTCACAGTAATATAATCTCAATGTATTCAACATTTAGTACAAATAAGTATGGGGTGAGTACAAATTTATCCTAAATTTGATTAATTTATTCAACCTCATTTTAATGCATGTAACTTATATAAATATAATTATGTACATTGTTTGTAATGTAGTATCAACTGTACACCTTAATGGTTTTCGACGAACATCACAATGGGGTTCCAGTAGCTTGGGTGATATCATCACGCAATATTATAGCTGATATTTCTAAATGGAGGTCAACTCTATTTGTCATTAGGAAGAAAGAGCAACCAGATTGGCATTTTCAAGCCTTCATCACAGATGATGCTACTACTGAAATTGAAGCGTTAAGGTGATGTGTTTATTCTTTTATAAGAGACATAAAATATTGTTAATGTGTATTCCCTCTAATAAATTATGTTATTCCAGGTCTTCAATCAAGTGTAAAATATTATTATGTGTGTGGCATGTTTGTTGTGCATGGTTGAAGAATGTTGGAAATAAAGTCCAAGGAAGGGAAAACGAAATCCACATTTTTCGTTCTTTAGGAGAAATCATGCACACATGTGAAGATGATGAATCTGTAAAAAAGACATTTGAAGAGTTGTTTGAAAGATTCAGTGATCATCCAAGGTTTTGGGAATATTTTAAAACAACTTGGTTAGCCAACAAAAAAATATGTAAGTTTCTTCTAAGTGGCTTTAATGACTCTATTTTCATGTCATATGTATTATTAATTCATAGCTAATAAATTTCTTTTTATAGATATGTGGGCAGAAGCATATAGAAATTTTCAAGATTCTAATCGGGATACAAATAATTCCATTGAATCTTATCATCGGCATATCAAGGAAAGGTACCTAAGTGAAAATAATAATGCATGTCATAGACATGTTGATTGGTTAATATATGTGTTGTTGACAAAGGTTGTATAATATTACAATCATATGCAACGTTTAAAAGAAGCTAGTTTCGTATGGCCTAGAAAAATTGAGGAACAATTGAATTCATCCAAGTGTAGAGCTAGCCAAATCCCTAATGAAGATTGTGTGCCTGATGAAAAGAGTAACAATGGTTATTGGGTTCGTAGCCAAAATAAGGATACACATGATATTTGGTACAATGTCAGATATAAAGGTTGCAATCTCCACTTTTGTAATTGCAATTGGGCCTTGAATGGAAATGTTTGTAAACATGCACAAAAAGTTGAGATGTTGGTGAGTAACATTAGTTTGGGTGAAAATGTACTACCTATTGTCACTAATCCTACTACAGAAAGGCCTACAATTTGATTTGATTTGAATGAAACGCCTATATTGGGCCTAGAAATCCAAACGGAGCTTCCTCCATGCTTTGATTCTACTCCCAATATAAATTATTATAATGAAACAAGCATTGATAATGTTGAATCAACCAATATACAACCATATAGTGCATTATTTGAAGATGATGAGATGAAACGTGTTAACTCATCAACTAATGAGAAATTGAGATCCATAATACCTACAAATTTGGAGCAAGAATATGCATTGAACAATTTGGTAGACAAAGCATGTCAAGAATACAACAAAATGTTTTTCAATACTATAACTCCATCCAAGATCACTACTAAGAGAAAACATAGTTTCTTGAGCCCACTCAATAAGAAAAGTGCATTTTCAATTCTTTTATATTGAAAACTTGTCTTCCATTCATACACACATTAACATATTCTTCTCATGTAAATCTACCTATAAATATTAAATCCAAGAATCATTCCATATGTCACATAGTAATGAGAATGGAAGTTCAAACATCGAATTAAAGTCATGGTATTAGTTTATAGTGTAAATTGTATTGAATTATAGTGTAATGACAAACATTTACATGCAAAATGCTAGTTGCATCAAACATTACAAAGCTAGATGACATAATTAATGGAATTTTGAAAGAGATAATCTAAACAATTTTTCAATTTATTAATTAACTTGATTTTTTTTTAGTTTCGATTGGAAAAAAATAAAGTAAACATTTCTTTAATAATATCCTAATTTGAATTTTTTTACTAAATAAAAAAGTAAAAAAAATATTTATAAATTTGAATAAATTTTAAAATAACATATTTTTATTTTATTTTTAATTAACAAAACTTTAGTACAAGCAAAGAAAATCAACTATGCTTATAACCACATTGAGCTTTTAAATAATTAATGTTTATAAAACATAAAACTAAACTCATCCTTTAAATTAACCATAAAACCCCAAAAAATGAAGATTTCACATCAATGAAGAATATGTAGCACCAACATTCTAAATCACCATTTAAGCTCAATACTAACTTTCATTTTCATTTCCTATAGCAATCCTTTGTATAACATTTTCAACTCACCAATTTCAACAACACATGTATAATCATCTTTTCACCGTTTATAAGTTTGGTTAACCAAAAAATATATGTATATATTTAAACATTGAGTTTCCATTATCAACAACCTTTCTATGAAATAATTTTCAACTTATCCAATGAAATGAATTTGAACGTCATTGAGGAAAGAAATGGAGGCATTCTCAAATCATAGTAAAAGATTAATGTGTTTCATCTTCTTGTCAAGGCTGATGAGTGCTTCTCTACCATTAATTTTGACACCAACCATCCTCACAATGTTGTTACTGATAGCTTCCAAGGTGAGTGTTCAATATTCTATATTATTTAAGACAACATTTGTTATGAATCTCGAGAGTACATAATGATCCTTTTAGTCACTAGCTAATTGTGCCTTCAGGGTTACATTTTTCAGCAAAAAAATTAGCATAATTCTTCATTTTCCAAGTAAAAATATTTTGATCAG
The DNA here is from genome assembly GCA_034641835.2 of Pinus albicaulis. Classification (NCBI taxonomy): domain Eukaryota; kingdom Viridiplantae; phylum Streptophyta; class Pinopsida; order Pinales; family Pinaceae; genus Pinus; species Pinus albicaulis. Next base: position 267,158,405 of record CM076578.1, read on the forward strand.
AAGAGTTCAGTGAACTAAAAGTTCGAAACCCACCACAGATTTTAGCGTTACGATTCAATCTTTGCAGTCGACGATTCAATCCCTGCAATACCTGTCTTCAACTATGAAGTTGCCTAATTTCCCTAACAAGCATACACACACATTCCATTCCTTGTGTTGCCTCTTTCGAGCCTCCCTCACGCTGCCACCTAAGAAACTGCCTCCATTCTATATTGGCCACTCAAACCCCACTAAAGCCGCAATTTTTCCCTTGGGAACTATAGAAATAGACTTTAGTTTTTTCTTGTGTTTTAATTGTTACATGTCATTGCATGTGTTTCTATCTTGTGATTATCTATTCTGCGAATTGTAGACGAAATTTGTATCTCTCGTTTTGAGTTCAAACTCATCAATAATAATAAATTTATTTTCATTTCTAAAATATTAATATTATATAATAATTAATATTAATTTTTTTAGTATTTAAACATAAAATATTATGAATAATATATAATAATAATAATGTTAATTATCATTATATTAATGTAAAGATTAAAAATCTTATTATTATTAAACATGTTTTCAAAATTTAAACTCTAAAACCCAATATTAAATCTAAAACCTAAACATAAAAGCCTAACATTAACCTCTATAAACTTAAAAACCATAAAAAAAAAAAATCTAGAACTTAAACCTAAAATCTAATATTAAAACTTAATTTTAAACTCAAAACTTAAAACATAAAATCGAAACTTAAAATATAAAACCTAAAATATAATATTAAACATATTCTAAAAATTTAAACTCAAACCTAAAATATACTATTAAACATATTCTAAAAATTTAAACTCAAAATCTAAATCAAAGTTAAAAGTTAAATCCTAATATTTATATAAAGAGGAAGAATATTTTTTCTTCGTCACAATGCACACCTAACAAACGAGTTTACGTGGTCAAAATATTTTCAAATGAGTTACCCGCAATTCCAAAAAACACTCAGCACCCCAAGATGCCAGAACCGTGGCGATTACGCACGTCCGGCGTGGTCATGTACTTGCCCGGCAAGTATGTCTTGAGATTGCCGCCGTTGCGAACTGTGCGGTGATCACGGTCGTCCAATCTTTGGAGATTGCCACGGTGAAACTTACTCTTGAGACAATTCCACAGCGAATTGTACAGACCACGGTCGCCCGACGACTCACGCGGGTTTGATACGGTGTTCGGTAAGCGGCGTCTTTGAGATTACGAGAAGATGTTTTTTAGTTGGTGTTGAAATCCTGGAGAGCCAGTAACTTTCATACCTAGTGGATCGTTGTATACTGAAGTACAAAAAAAGCGAAAAATATTCTTCCTTTATATAAATATTAGGAATTTTATTTGTTAGTTGTTGGTTTTGATGAGGCTATTTTTTTTTATGATAATTGCAAAATCCATGATATTGCATGTACAGCCTGGTGATCGACGTCTACATTATTCGGTTTTGTCGTGTTATTTACTACATTTTATTTTGAACTTGTAAAATGGGTTTTTAAAGTTTAGATCTGCTTTTGGCTATTAAGATTTTCATTTAACTTTGAATTTGATTTAGATTTTGAGTTTAATTTTTAAAATATGTTTACATAGTATATTTAGTTTGTTAATTTTAAAAATATGTTTATTCGACGATAGATTTCCGAGACAACTTTCGTTAGAGCCCGTAGGAGGACGATATCGTATTTGAATGCTGTCAAGCTTCTGAGTTTATAGGAGGCGAAGTATATTTAGTATCTGGTGTCGATATCGTCACTTCAATATGACTCCTGGTGTGTTGGTTCAGAGCTGTGCCATCAGCGTCCAATCGTCGAACTAAAGACAGTTCCCATACGAAATAAAAACTCAAAGCTTCGCCTCCTATAAAAACTCAAAGCTTAAGCAGCATTCAAATACGATATCGTCACTCTGCGACTCCTGGCAAAGTTGTCTCAGAGCTGTGCCATCAGCGTCCAATCGTCGAACTAAAGACAGTTCCCATACGAAATATGCTTCGCCTCCTATAAAAACTCAAAGCTTAAGCAGCATTCAAATACGAAATACGCTTCGCCTCCTATAAAGACTCAAAGATTAAGCAGCAGTCAAATCAGAAGTACAGAGTGGGTTTTCGAGAAGTACTATGACATCAAAACTTGCTCTCAGTCAAGGAATGTCGATATTAGTGGCATTTGCATATGTTTTGGACAGGTAACTGTAAAGTATTGCAACTTGAATATGCATATTGAACATGACTACTGAGATTCTGTCAATGACTTGACTTTATATTTCTTTTGCAGGATGAACATGTCAATTCTCATGTGTTATGCTCTCACTGAGAATTTTGTCAACGCTTTGATTGGGTAGGTGTGAACGTTAAGATATTCTTGTTCTTCTTGAGCAATTATTTCGGTTAATTGTGGTTGGAATTGAGTTTTTGTGGGAAGTGGATTTTATTTACTTATTTAAAATACATTTTAGACAATTTAAATTTATGGTCTCAGTAAAATTTTTTAGTGTTTGTGTTGTTGTGAAAAGATATTATAGTTTTTGGAATTAACTATTGATTATCTTGATGATGAATTACAGTAGGTAGTTCAAAACGCGTCGTTTCTAAAATTCTCATGTGATTTTCCCGGAAAGTTTATATCTAATATGTTATGGATCATAGAAGCTTGCACTCTCAAACATTGAAGTAATATTGAAGTAATTTTTTTATGACTTCCAATTTTTAGTGAGTTATAATTGTATAGGTTCTTAAATTTACAGAAATACTAACTAATTTTAGTAATCTAGATACATTATGTTATATATATTTTATTAGTTATTAATTAGATATAGTTATTTTAGGTTTTATTAAGAGTTGATCATGTCTCTTTGCCAAGGGACACCATAAGGCTGTATTTAAAGCCTTGGTGATCCCCACTTGTAATCAGCTCTCATCTTTTATCAATAATAATATATACTTATAAAGTTTACCAGAGTTTTCACTCCATTGGTATTGGAGCAGTTGCTCTTCGAGATTTGTGTAATCACCCATAAATTACAAAAATCCAGATTGCAGATTTTGTTACCAAGTACTTGTGAATAGCAACCTTGGTTTAAAAAAATAAAAATAAAAATTTGTGCAAATTTTTACCCAACCCCCTCACTCCCACATTGCGTTCCCTCACAACCCTCTGCTTCCCCTACACTTCTCAACTCCCTCATGTAAAAAAAAAAATACATAAATTTTTTTTTTACAACCCACTTACCCCCTCACAGCTTTGCCTTTCAACTCGGCACCGCCACTCTCTTGCTCTTACTCAGGGCTCTCTCTTCAAGTTTTTAACATGATATAAGAGCTTGATCTGACTTGATTCTTTACAGGAAGGGAAAAAGATGTGAGAGAGCCCTGAGTGTTATTGTTTTGTACATAAATAGATTAATATGAACGTGTGAGTGTTTATTTCTGATATGAACATTATTTCTCCTTGTTTAAATATGTGTGTGAGAGTTTGGTTTTGTAGATCTGTATGCAATGAATAGCTAACATTCCTCTATATCCCAGTGAGCCTTCACCTCTGAACCGAGCATGATAGCGTGCACCCCTGCAACTTCAAAAGAGGGGTGCCACATTGGTATTATTGCCGTGGAAGAAAAATCGTGTGGCCAAAGATAAAATTTGCATGAATAAGTCCCATCTCCAAATAAGAGGCGTTGATGTTAAAAAAAAGTTTAAAAAAGAGAATCGTGAATAGAAATTAATGAGCATTTGATTGTCAAACTCCTCGGGGTGGGATCCACTATTCTAGGATCCTAAAAGAATCATATATAGAATATATATGGAACCGTTATAGATAATCCTCTTCTCATATTTCGGCTATTGTTACATTATCCTTAAGCTGTACATCTATTGTTTATGTGTATCTTTACAGAAATGCACAGCGTCATTTGGATGGGGTTGATTAATTTCCCCCTGATTGAAATGCCAGTGATACTCTAACTTGCTTATTCATCTCATGAATTTGCAGATTACAGTTTGAATTTGCAATGCAGATTTTCTCATTGATTTTGATCAACTGAGAATGTATTTTGTATATGTATTGGTATATCTAATATATGCAGCATTTTTTTTCTTCTGAAAATAGAATATATATATAATGTCTTTGAGATCATTAAAGTTATTGTGTGATTTGTCTTGTAAAATTATTATGTAATTTGTGTTGTGTGCACAATCTCTTGCTTTTTTTCAAGTTTTTAACCTTAACTCATAATGTAGTCTGTTCATGTGCAGGTCCTGTTGGAACCAAAAATGTGCTCTGGGTTATACATCAGCCGCAATTTCATATGCACTGAGCAACACGGTAGCTATTGTGATGGCTATTCCTATCCGGTAATGATATAAAAAAAGTCACATTATTCCAAACATGTTTAAATGTCATTGGATCCCCATTTTCATTCATGAAAGCGAAAATTTTGAACTTGTTACAGACGGGAAAGAGTGTGGAAAAGAAGTTTGGTTGGCAAGGCAACTTTAGTGGGAACCATTATCTGGGTTGGTGGCACTGCTATGCACGATGAATCCGTCCCTGAGATTTCGATGAAGAGCTCCCTGTTATTTGGGGTCATTGTTTTAGGAATTATTTTGCTTCGTGCCAGTCCTTCACAACTGCGGAATTCTAGGCGAGCAATTGCATTCATGATGGTCTTGCTCCTCTTCATGATGAATGCGGTGGCATCTAGGGCTGCTGATGCTAATTTTGGTAAGAATAAGGGTTGGTAACAATAGCAATTGATCAATTCGGTTAATTAGATTAATTTTTATATATGTTGGTATTCGATTAGGAGTTTTATTTTTAGTTTTTTTAAAGATTTTCAAATTATGCATTTATGTTAAATCTAAGATTTTTTATGATTTATAATTAAAAAAATGTTTTTCTGATAAGATAATTTGGTTAATTTGGTTGAAAGTGTAGAACCATCTCATGTGGTGCATTTATATTTATATGAATTCAATGGTGCATTTATATTTATATGAATTCAATGAATGGAATGACAGAAAAAGTTCCCATAGGTGATAAGCTTCCGCCAGATTGCCAATATGTTGGTCGCTCATGTGGACTCTGTCTTCGATGTTATGAAAGCGGACGAGGTTTTTATTGCTGCGATTAACGGCAACATTTTAAGAATCATCTCCAAGGTTGCGCAGGATCCAGCGAGATTTTGCTCATAGTTTTTAGATGTAATTTTCTGATTTGCATGGACATTTTTTATTTTTCCAGCATATAGATATTTGTGTAATCAGTTAGTTAGCTTATGAGACTCATGGACGAATGAAACAGTTTCAATTTTGGCTCGCTTTTCATGCTTTAAGGTGGCCAACAGACTTGGTTTCCTACGGGCAAATTGAGGGCACAGAGTTAATTTTTATATTATACTACCAAATTTACAAAAACAAAAAATTGAACCTATAATGTGATTACACATCCCATTGGTTTAACATTGGAGGTGATGACGAATAAGTTTATGGTTTCGACTACTAAGGTTTTGAATGAAGTCCAATTTCCACATGTAGGATATGGACAAAGTGTAGAAAATAGAATTAAAGTTATTTTCTCCAACTTGGTTGGAGTTGATAATTTAGAAACGGTTCAAATAGAATATGGTTATGATTTTTCAGATTTGTTGATAAAAATAGTGTGGTTTTTTTTTTAATAGCATTATTATTTTTTAATTGTGAATCTTTTTTAATTTATTAAATTTAATTATATAACATTTATTATAATTATAATTAATTTGAGTGTAAAAATAATTACTTGTATAAGTCAATTTATTTTGGAAAGATTTTTAGGATTTTAATTTAATTATTTATGGTTTATATAAAATTTTAAAGATTTATTTCCAAAGTTTTTATTCTCTAATTAAAAAAATTCTATCATGTGAACAAGTCATATGAATTGAGTTATGGTTTTCTCAGTATATGTATATTGATAAACCATCCTATTAACACATGGTATAGTAACAAAACTTATTTATAGTTTAAGGATCTTCATGGTAAGGTGGAAGTGAATCTCCATGATTAAGAATTTTGTTCTAGATATATATATATATATATATATATATATATATATATGAAGAACTTTACTATGTATGTGGTATGAGGATTGTGTCCAACATTTACTGTGGACACTCCACCTATACTTATAAACCAAACAAAGAAGAATAATTAGAAGAGAGTTCAAACATTGAGATGCTTTCCCATTTCCAGGGTTTGACAACCAATTTGAATAAAAAGAAGTCGGACAAAGATTTTAGCTTGGTCAAAGATTTTTGACAAACCATTATGATACATATTTGCTATGTATTCTTTGAGAAACCATTATGATACATATTTTCTATGTATTCTTTTACTTCTAATGTATCCACGTGTTTGGCCTATATAAAAATTCCAATAATAACATGGGAATTTATAAATCCCAAGTGGTCTTTAGGAGATTTGAATAATATCTTTAACACATAGGGTTTGAGAAGAGTTTCAATAATTTTCTTCTATTGACCCTTTTAAATAGCTAAGTGAAACAATAGCTCTAGGGGGGATGGAGTGGTAAGCCTTATTAATTTGAAAAGAAAAATAACCATTCTTTTTTATGGCTTTTATTAGATGTGAATTTTCTTTAGTTAGTTATTAGATGGGAAAGGGCATGGAGGTACTGGTTAGTGTGGGTCTTTTTTCCAAATGATTGATGAAAAAGTGAATCATTAGGACAATGCTTAACCAACACATCCATAAATGATAAATAATAATCTTTTTCTAATTTCTTAGTAAATTGGATGTGACATGATAGGTTGTGGAGGTGGTTCAAGAAGCCATGAAAGGCAGGAATTCGAAGGGACCAAATAAAAAAAGTATCATCCACAAATCACTAGCAACGTTTGGGCTTGAAGTTCCAAGAGTTGATGGCTTTAAATTCAAAATTTCCCATGCAGATATTTGTGATCAAGAGAGATAGTGATGACCCCATAGAGGTGTTTTCAATTTGTTCGTAACAGGTTCCACAAAAGGAAAAGAACGAAGAGGTGAGGTAAATTTTTAGAAGGTTCAGGGTTTCAAAATGCATCAACCTTGGTGATTAAATAAAGGGTTTTTTGCATAGGGATTTTTATGAATAAGACACCATGTAGATGGTAAACATGATGTCGTGAGAATCAAGAAAAATACATACATTACTATGATGAGGGAAAATTTTAAGAACCCCCCTAAATTTATATGCATAATAAATGGGAGAATCCCCATGATACATATGAAAAATGGAAGATGATTTTATCAATAATATAATATGTATATATAATTTTTTAGGTGAATCTCTCACCAAATTATATTATCTCGTAAAATCATTACAATTTTTTCACTAATTATAAAATCCTATAAGATATGGACGAATCTTTCACTAAATAATAAAGGATTTGTAAAGGGCTAACAAAGTTCATAATAAATATTTTTTGTAATGGCTTCAAGCCTTGTTAAGCACTCCATCAAAAACCAAAACAAGTATATTCATTATATGGAATATAAATATATTTCTCATGGAAAGTAAATTAGGTTTAGCACAGGTGATAGGGATAAATCCTACATGTGACAATGTGTTGAAACCATAGTGGGTATTTCTTGCAAAGGATATGAGCCTTGTTTTCTAAGCAATCCCCCGAGGACTAAAATATGTATATTCCTCATATGGAATATAAAGATATTTATCATGTATTGGTATAAAAAGATATGAGCGAAGAGTGGGAAATGAGCCACAAGAAGTACTTAGAAAATTGACAGGAAGAAGATAATTGAGAAAAATAAAAAAGGTGAAAAATGCAAAAATGGAAAAGAGATACAGGGGAAAAATGGTGAAACAACAAATTCATAATCCATGGAACAATGATTAGAGATGGTGAGGGAAGATGTTCCCTTATATTTTGTAACCCGCTTTACAATTATAAATAGAAAATAGTGAGGTACTACCAAATTTACCAAAAAAAAAAAGATGTTCCCTTAGCTGATTGAAATCTGGACTAGGGGAAAAAATTTACTCAAAATTCAAAGTTCTCATAATTTCACGAAACTAGAACGACAGCGACTGACTCGTCTTTAGGAATCCAACACAACTAATAGTTTTGGATTAATATGTTATGGTGGGCAGCATTAAACATAATCCAAAGTTTGTTTGATAAAGTTTTAGCAAAACGTCCATCGAGGGGTGAGGTCGGGGATCGACCTTGTGACCTCCCCCATTCCACTCTCCATCTCTCACCAATGAGCCATCACCTTGTTCCCTAAAAAGGAAGGTGCTGAACTTATATTTGAATGCAGTGCATTTCTCTAATGGTGGAATGGAGGGGGCCAGCCCCGTGGGCCAACCCTCCTCCTATGTGTCTGCGCCACATGACCTCGGCACAAGTGCCTGAACTAAGATGCACTTAGTGCGCAGTTTATCCCTCCTAATCCGGAGTTAACTATAATTAACTCAGTTATAATTTGGCAGAGTTTTTAGCAGGCACACCAAATTTTGTGAATTCTCCATAATTTTCGGAGCTAACTAGATACCTCTCAAGATTTAGAGGCAAAATCTAGGGGAAAATTAAATGAAGCCTATCTTGAGCACTTTTAGATCAATTTTGGCTCAGGAATAGTCATTACTAGCAGATTGGCATGCTCTAAATCCATTAGAACAACTGGCAGAGACAAAGGAGAAATTCTACAAAGGATTTTTTCACCTTGAAGAATTTTGAAGCCTAGGGCCACTAAGAAGGAAGGTCGTGCCTAGATTAGCTGAAGGCAAAATGTAGTGAATAAATAATCATTTTTATATGAATTTAATGTTTTGAACACAATGGTCTAGTTTTTAGAGGCATTGGAGCACTTCTGAAGGGGATTTTGCCACTTTGGATATTGAACAAGCCCATGGCCACCAAGATGGGAGGTCAAGCCTCGATCTACTGGAAACCAAATTCAAAGATTAAATAGTCATTTTCGGGGTATTTGAGTGCTATGAAGCCAATGGAGTAGTTTGAAAATCCATTGGAGAAATACAAGTGCTTTTAATCATACATTTGAATCTTAATCCCAAGAGGGCCTAGCTAGTTGAATAAGGTCCATGGAGATGTAGCCCAGGAGGGGTGAACTCCATTATCATCCATGGTATTATGTGATTTTTGTGTGTTATATTTATGCATTTCATTTGTAAAATCTAATTAAATCATAATTTGATCATCAAAGACACATAAAACTTAACACATAAACCCCTTCACAAGTGGTTAACTTGAGACAATCCTAATCATACATTTTTAATAATGATGAGGGAGCTAGCATAGCAATAACTAGTTTTCCAATATTCATATCATTAGCTTAGGGGTAACAAAGGAAGACATTATAACTCATCCGGGTAAATTTTTGATACCCTATAAACCAAGACCTTTTACTTCGGCTGATGTGTTAGAATTGCATTTAATCAAAATGTTAATGAACATAAATGAACATAAATGAACGTCTACATGTTGTAAAGAAGAGGAACATAACAAGCATTAGCAACATACGATATTGATAACAAATTTCGTCCAGGAGGGACTATGTCTCCAGGCCTCGGTGTCAAGATGGTGTAGGTCACTGCATTAAGTGTTGGAAATAGTGAAGATGTACATGGATGGTGTTTTCTATATCATACAAGGAAAATGACCTCATGTAGGAGTGGCTGGATCTCTCCATGAGATGTTCCACTACAGGAACTCTCACTCTAAAAAGGACTCCTATCAGCACGACGATTAATCATGGATGATGACTATGGGTATCTCGCCGAACATGGCAACAAAGGATCTCAATCTAACATACATGTGACAATGAGTATCCTGCCAACATGAAAACAAAGGGATCTAAAAAACATAACAAATCCATGTTAGAAATTACATCTCACATCAAGAAAAAAACAAGATCCCATATCAAACATCAACAGGGATCTATACAACACAATGCGTCTCATAGCAAAGAGACAAAGAAGTACATTATCATACTACATATACTTCACATCAAGGAGCTATATGAAGGAAAGAATGATAAACTGCTGGATCTGGTTGTACCATCACTCTCGTGGCGTCGAATATCCTGAAAATGACTGCTCACACATTGAATGCTGACACTTGCAACTTCACTTTGAAAAGCAGACAAAAAACATAAGGCTCAGATGGAAAATCAGACTGCATTGTTGAACTCGTGTCACCGAGAGGTGTAGGATCGACTGTCAATTTGATGAATTCTGATACCTGTCGAAATTTGGGACTCAGGGAATCTTTTAGATTCCCCTTAGATTTCTCAAATACACTGCTCCACAGGGAATATGGAAATCTGCAACTCAAAAGGAAAAGCTGGGTGCACCATAATGCTCCATATGAAATTCTTCTTACAATGCATATAAAGTTTAATACATTATGAAAATTTTACCTCCTTGGGATCAAAAGATTCCCTTGGCATCAAACAGGAATTTGTCTCAAAATTTGTGCCTTCTCCTACCTTGAATTGTGTGCTCCAACATGCCTGGGCGCACTAGTGAAAAGTCGAGTTTAAATAAAAAAATGAAGGCAAACTCCCCAAAGGAGCCGTTGTGGCGCATTGGTTAAGTTCAGAATTTGTTGAGGAGAGGTTGGGGGGTCAAATCCCGACCCTCCTAAAATGGGCGCATTATTTTTCTTTTTAAAAAACTGCCGCATTTAAAAATGGCGTTGGGGGGGAGGAGGGGGGGTTGGGGTCGGGCCCGCATTGGGTGGTTTTCCTCGTAAGCTCCGTCGGCGTACCATGCAAGGTGGCATGCTAAGGGTTTTGTTTTGTGTATATAGATGGTGGTTAACATTTGGGGCTGCCGCATGGTGGCGAGCCGGCCCACATGGCTGGCGCGAGTTCGATACCCGCTGAGCTCCATTGAATGGTGTTGGGGGTAGGGCCGGATTCACCAGAGGTGGCCCACCCTCCCATTTGTTTTTTTTTTTGGCGGTGTATGTGGACGAAGTGTGCGACGGGGGTCATGGCCCACCACCCCATATTAATTTAAATTGATATACGGTGGTTGGTGGGGGGTGGGGGTCAAGGCCCGCCCCTCCAAAATTTTTTTTTTTGTTATTAAATAACCAACCCTCCATTTTTGAAATCTAGTTTTTTAGGTGTTAGAGGACATTTTAAGTGTCCCATAATTTTGCCCGAAATCTAGCCGGAGCTGGCGAGAATCCGGTGGCCGGGTTTCTTCCAAATTGGTTCTCCCTTAACCTTCCAAGTCATCCAAGTTAACCCAAACTTTGAATGCCTCTAACTTTCACATACGAGCTCGGTTTGACAAACTATTCGCACCGTTGCAATCAAGACGATGAGATATTCAACTTGAACCTGGTTTGAGAGTAATCCAAACACTTTTATTTTTGAGCTTCCATAAGCACTCTGTCCTCTGTGTGTCCCTAGAGCCACCTGGATCAATCCTCCCCATTGAGGAGCTTTTGGTCCTCCAAAATCATCAACAATAATCTGCAACTACTGTGTACTATGTCTACACCACAAGTGTCCTGAAAAAGGACACCCTTCCATCTCCTTCACCTTTGTTCTTTAGAGCCTTAAGCGATGCGCCGACACCTGCATCCTTTGCAAACCTATAGTACAATCTCTTGCATATCATATACTCAAAATACGACCAACTGTGACCCTAAAATTTCCATACTTGCCACGTGTTTATGACACATACTCGATGGTCAAGCTTACATCAAAATGGAAACCACACCCCAACTATCATTACAAGACAAAACATCATTGTCGCATTTCGAAGTGATGGAAAACACATCATCACTTTTACATAAAATAAATGCATCACACGGCTTATAAAACAAGCCCAGAATATAATTGTTGCTTAACAAGCGGTGGAAAACACATCATCACTCTTACAGTTAAAAATGCAACATATGATTTACAAAGAAGGCCATGACACACTACCACATCTAGAAAAACCATCTCTCAGTTATCAAAGTGAACAGATCACCTCCCTATGGCACATTTGCTTGTCGAACATCTGTTTCAATCGGTTCATGTACCGACGCTTCATTATTAAGGTGTTGCTTTGGATGGAGCCTCGAACATATGGCTCTTTGATGGCCACTTTGGTTGTAATGGCTACAAAAGGTCTTCTTCCTTCAGACCTGCTTAACCAATTTCTTTCCTTGTTGTGGAGAAGGCTTTTCACGCCTCTTCATCCTTAGTGCCGCCATTCTTTTCCAACAATTAGAAATGACATGGTTATGTAAACCACAAAAATGACAAGTTTTCTTATGCCATGATTTACGTCCATGATTGGCAACATTCTTATAATCAAAATGAACTCTGGAATAGTGAGACTTGTTATACCTTTCTTGGTGGTCTTTGGTGTGATCATGGTGATGAGAGCTTGTCTCAGCCTTCTCTCTGCAATGGGCGCTGCCAAAATATGATGGTGAAGTGTTCCCATCATTCTCTCGCCTCGACAGTTTCCATAATGTCGTGGAGGATTCAGACACCTTTGAACATTCCCCTTCAGTGTATCCCAAACCTGCATAGCGAGGTCCCTGTACAACCTCCAATGGATGCGTTATGTCTTGGCCATGAATGCCAAGTCCTCCTTTGTAACCCATCTTGGTAAGGAGTCTCATGCCAGTTCCTATAATGGGGATCTCCACATTTCCAACAGAAATAATAGCATGTGGGGATGAAACTGAAGAATGATCACAATTGTTTACCTCAGATGTCGATTTGGAAACATGTGAAGAGGGCTTCTCTGAGCCTTCATTTCACTTCACTTCCTCCAAGGTGTCTGTCACAGCTTGTAGCTGAAGCTGAAATTGCTGCTTCTCCTTCTTCTCGTTTAGTAGTAGGGTCTTTAATGCATCATGATATGCTTAAAGTATTTCGTCATTGCGCTTCAATTCTTCCAACACCTCTGTCATGGCTTGCAACTGAAGTTGCAATCGATGTTTGTCCTCCTTCTCCTCTTGTAGAAGTTTTTTTAACTCAGTGTTATCTGTTGCTTGTTTCTCATAAGATTCATAGAACATGTATGCTTTCTAGAACACCCTGAGCATGGTCTCATACATGTCTTTGACATCCTCCATCACTGCACGTTCAATGGTTCACGCTTGCAATCCAAATTAGCAAGAAGACTGCTCTTATACCACTTGATCCGGGTAAATTTTCGATACCCGTTAAACCAAAACCTTTTACTTCGGCTGATGTGTTAGAATTATATTTAATAAAAATGTTAATGAACATAATTGAACATCTGCATTCTGTAAAGAAGGGGAACATAACAAGCATTAGCAACATACGATATTGATAATGGAGTTCGTCCAGGAGGGACTACGTCTCCGGGCCTTGGTGTCAAGATGGTGTAGGCCCCTTCATTAAGTGATGGAAATAGTGAAGATGTACATGGATGGTGTTTTCTCTGTCATACAAGGAAAATTCCCTCACGCAGGAGTGGCTTGATCTCTCCACAAGATGTTTCGCTATAAGAACTCTCACTGTAAAAAATGACTCTTATCAGCATGACAATTTCTCATGGATGATGACTATGAGTATCCTGCCAAACATGGAAACAAAGGGATCTCAAGTAAAAATACATGTGACAATGAGTATCCTGCCAACATGGCAACAAAGGGATCTCCGCAACATAACAAATCCATCATAGAAATTACATCTCACATCAAGAACAAAACAAGATCCCGCATCAAACATCAATAGGGATCTATACATCACAATGCATCTCATAGCAAAGAGACAAATCAGTACATGATCATACCGTATATAGCTCACATCAAGGAGATATTTAAAGAAAATAATGATAATTGTTGGATCTAGTTGTACCATCACTCTCGTGGCGTTGAATATCCTAAAAATGATTGCTCACACATTGAATGTTGACACCTGCAACTTCACTTTGAAAAGTAACCGAAAAATATAAGGCTCAGATGGAAAATATAACTGCATCACTGAACTCGTGTCACAGAGAGATGTAGGATCGAATGTCAATTTTCTGAATTTTGACACTGTTAAAATCTGGGCCTCAGGGAATCTTTTAGATTCCCCCAAGATTACTGAAAGATGTTGCTCCACAGGGAATCTGGAAATCTGGAGCTCAAAAGGCAAATTTGGGTGCACCATCACACTCCCTTTGAAATTTTGGCTAAAATTAATATAAAGTTTAATAGATACTGAAAATTTCACCTCCCTGGGATCAAAATATTCCCTTGGCATCAAACAGGAATCTATCTCGAAATCCATGCCTGCTCCTGCCTTGAACTGCATGCTCAAGCCTACCTGGGCGCACTTGTGAAAAGTCAAGTTTAAATAAAAAAATGAAGGTGGACTCCCCAAAGGAGTCGTTGTGACACATTAGTTAAGTTTGAAATTTGTTGAGGAGAGGTCAGGGGGTCAAATCCCAACCCTCCTATAATGGGTGCATTATTTTTCTTTTAAAAAAAATGTCACATTTAAAAATGGTGTTGGGGGGGGGGGGGTCGGGTTTGCATTGGGCGGCCACCCCGTAAGCTCTGCCGACGTACCATGCAAGGTGGTGTGGTAAGGGTTTTTTTTTGCGTATATAGATGGTGGTTAACATTTGGGCCCGCCGCATGGCGGTGGGCCGACCACGTGGTTGGCGCGGGTTCGATACCCGTTGGCCTCCATTGAATGGTGTCGAGGGTAGGGTCGGGTCCACCGTTGGTGCCACACCCTCCCATTTTTTTTTTGTTTGGCGGCATATGTGTACGGAGGGTGCGGCAGGGGTCATGGCCTGTCGCCCCATATTTAATTTGAATTGATATACGGTGGTTTGGGGGGGGGGGGTGATTAAATAACCAACCCTCCGTTGTTGAAAACCAGTTTTTTAGGCGTTAGAGGAAATTTTAAGTGTCCCACAATTTCTCCCGAAATCTGAACAGCACTGGCCAAAATCTGGTGGCTGGGTTTCTTCCAAATTGTGTCTCCCTTAACCTGCCAAGTCACCTAGGTCAACCCAAAACTTTGACTGCCTCTAAATTTTGCATACAAGTTCGGTTTCACGAACTGTTTGCACCATTACGATCAGGACAATGAGATATTCAACTTGAACCTAGTTCGAGAGCAATCCAAACACTTTGAGTTTTGAGCTTCCATAAGCCCTCTTTGTCGTGTGTGTGTCCCTCGAGCCACCTCGATCAATAGCTCTCACTTATGCAAGTGTAGTTAAATAAACATTAAGCTCTATGTCAGTCATGAGAGGGAGGAAATATGGGAAAGAAATGCAGGAACACAAATCTAAATAGAACAAAGCATTGTGATTACAATCCTTGCTCACCGATTTTGGCTACTTCCTTTGAGGCCTATTAAAAAACTAAGTATGATCTATCTATGTATCTTGTTATCTATTTAGTTTGTAAAACAATTTCCAACTAGTGAGTATTGGAGATATAATTCTTTCATTTTTTTTTGTAGCAATTGTACAGATATAGCTACAATCCCCTAATTTTAGTTCAAACAATGGCCATTAGTGTGAGAAAATATGTTTAAGGTTTGCACCTTTCCTTTTTAATCCTTATCGATGTTTAATAATTCCAAGGATAAGATGGATTTATGTTAGTTTACTGTTTCTTAAAATTTAAATATAGAAATTGAAATAAATATGATGTGATTTCATTTTTATTTTGTGTTGAAGTATTTGAATAAATAAGACATCGGGTCTTCTTTTTTTTTCATTTTATTTTATTAGTGACACAACCACACATCGGGATCTCCCCCACCCTAGGCTATCAAGCACCTTACTTCCGGTGGCGCAAATAATAAATATGGTGTGAGAAAGTTTTGGTTCTTATCCATTTTGAACTTGGAGGCAGGTTACAGTTAATAAACAAACATTCAACTCTTCTAGTTGATTATTTGTCTTTCATAAACATATATCCTTGTTATAACACCATTTGGTTACTTTTTAAGTAGCCATAAAGACTCTGACTGATTTCTCTATGAAATGAACTCTCCAAAGGTCGATGATAGGAATATTATTTTAAGCTATATACACCCTTCAACGATTTAAGTCTTTTAAGCTCAACATAAAATTTTGATATGTTTCATTAATTTGATCTTTTTCTCCCAATATTCCATCCCTCCACTTGACATACATCAACAATCTCTTTTGTGTTGTTATATAGTTAGGTGTTTTTGCTTCAACCTATATAGCTAATTTTGTATTTTAAGGATATGTCTTCTTTCTAGGTACATTTTGATTGTGGTCTTAATGTATTTCAGAATCTTCAATGACCTCCTTTGTGGAGTTTTATAGCTAGGTGTTTGTGCTTCAACCTATATAGCTAATTAGGTGCTCAATGTAAACGCTAGTAAATGAAAGTTCTCAGAATTGATTGGAAACTGAATGACCGCAACCGACCTGTTTCCAGGAATGTAACACACTCCATTTCATCAAAAACTGACTCTGGATGAAGAAGATATAGCCCATTGACTGCCATTTAGAACAAGCGATTTAAAAAAAAAATGCAAAACAGTGACAGAATGATGACATGACAGCCCAGTCAGCATGCAGGGAATATTCTTTAGTTTTTTCCCAGTGGCACTATCACAAGTGTCACAATAGTATTCGCCATTTTGGTTTGAAAATGAAATTTTTTTAAGGATATGCTCCTAAGGTTGAATTTGATTCTTTTTTTTATATATGGATGGGTAGCCAACTAGATGCTGAGACGTGGTGAAGCTTGGGGCCGCCACGTGCCCCTTCTAGTGGACTCTATCCAAAGTCTGAAGTTTGAATTTCATTTTATATTTAATGGTCAAAATGATTTTTTTATATTGCAAGATTTTAAAGCCCAAAGGGTGGCACATATTTCAAATCTACAAGGTCAAAGGTTGGTTTTAATAATATATGGTGGCATATATTTTAAACCCAAGGTATTCAAACATTATATATGGTGGCATATATTAAACTATATATAAGGGCACATATTATATTATAATCAAAGTTTCTTAACTATGGAATTGGCACATTTTCTGAACAAAATATATGTGTGGTGGTCGGGGTCGAACCCATGACCACCCCCACGTCAACCAAACAGCTTACCAATAGCCTACTCCAGAAGTCCTTGTTATATATTGGGCGTGACCGCTATATAATTTGATCGGAATCTTTAACGGCAGGAATGGAAGGGGCCAACCCCCTCCCATAAGAGCTTATCACCATAACCAAAGGCACTGGTGGAGTTAATCCATGTGATTATGTTGTTAAGTGTGATTTAATTAAACCCAAAGCTCATATTTAGTGCTAATCCTGAATTCTAATTCGGATTTGTATTAAACCCCTATTATCGCACTAATCATGCTTATCCACAATTAATCCGCAGTTTAATTAATTTAACTCACAATTTAACTTGGCAGATTTTTAGGGGCGCCTCCAAAACCGGTGGACCCTCCAAAATTGGCAATCTTATCTAGAGTCTTCTCCAGATTTGGAGAAGATTTTCTCGAAAAATTGAATGAGCCATATTTTGAGAAAATTTCGACCAATTTTGGTTCATGAAGGGTCATCCTTAGTAGATTGGCATGCTTTGAACACATTGGTATAGGTTGCATAGGCAGAGGAGTAATTCTAAATATTTTTTTTTCACTTTGAAAAAAAAAGGAAGCCTAGGGTCACCGGGAGGGAAGGCCATGCCTAGATCAATTGAAGGCCAAATTGAGAGAATGAATAGTCATTTTTTATAGATTTTGGTATTATGGACACATTGGAGTATGTTTCAGGAGAATTTGATGCATGTAAACAACAATTTTTTCACTATTGAGCTAATACAGAGGCCCAAGCCATGGAAGCTGGACCAAGGAGATGTAGCCCAAGAGGGGTGAAATCCATCAAAATTCTGTGTTGAGGGATCAATTGTGATGGTTTGCTGTGTATTTTTTTGTTGTTGTTCAGAATTTGAATTTCATACTTTATGCTCTTGAATTCACTCATAATAACTTAGTTAAGCTATTTCTTGACACACATAAATAACAAGGTAAACTATGTACATCAAGCATAAGATCAATAAATAAATTTTAAATCTGAAGATGAAATTAGCACAAGAAAACTAACATTCATACTCAGATCAATAGCTAATTTTGTGTTTGATGGATATGCCTCCTTTTGAGATACATTTTTATTGTGCTTTTAATTAATTTCAGAATCTTAACACACTTCCCTCTTTCCTTTCTAACAAATAATTAATTTAATTCATAGTATTGTTTGTAATTGGTGCTAATCCCATATTAACATCAAGATGGATTTAGAATTTTCTCACATTTGATGTTGAATTTATATCTATTGTAACAAGTATAAGGATGTAAATATTTCTTTATATATTTTACAAATTTAATCTCTTTTACTCTTGGGTACTTGAAGTCATCCAAGACTCGTGGAGAGAGCTAGAAGAACATTTATACAAGACAAGTCAGGATTATTGTGCCATAAATATTATTTTTCGTTTTTTATCATCTTGGTCATGCATATTATTTTGTATAGAATCAAGACTTTAATAAGAAAGATGAGATTATAACAGGATACTGTTGTGTAGGTTCTTGTTTAATGCATCATGAATTCATTGAATTTTTGAGGTAGGTGACTTAAAGTGGAACACCTTTGCAACTCAGAGCCCAGAAATTATGAATTTTATGAAGTTCTATTAAGAATTCATGTTGTAGATGTCAGGTGGGATAATGCAACAAAAGTGATAATAGTTAAAAGGCATTGTATTTCAAATGACATCGATTTGTAGTTTCATGGAGTTAAATGATAGGGTATACAAAGTCATTGCGGGAGTTAAATTAACACCTTCAATTTGAGGAATTTTATGAAATATTTGCCAATATCAGCTGGGTATATATGGAGGTAGTAGGTAACATTTGTAAAAAACGATTTATGCTACAGAATAGGAAGAGGTTAAGGTGAGATTAAGACTGTATTGGATATTTTTAATGTTGGAACCGGGGAGGAAACCAATCACCCAAAATGCAGGAAAAGATCAAACTGAATAATGTAGATAGGCTAGGCCTTGATAATGTTCATAGACAAGAGTCAATATTTGGCTCTTTTCTATTTAAATTTGGAATTCAGACTGAGAAATTGGTGGAAATCTCAACAATGGAACATATCTAAGCCTTCCTTTAGTATAACAAGTGGATAGCTATCATTAATTAGCAAGGAGGCCATTTTTAGATGTTTGATTGAAAAAAAATCTCGAGGATCAAGTCCAAGCACAAGAATATAATTTTTATGTTTAGTGATAAGGACTATTGGGAAATATACATTTAGAACCCAGGAAATAATTTTTCACCCCCTCTTCTCAGTAGGCCTCCTTTTTGGCCATTTCCTTATCCATCTAAGTGTCCCTGGCCCCAACTCCCAAATGCCATCCTTTATATGATATATAATGATTTTTTTATTTTTTTTTTGGTTCTATCCCTTTTCTAAGTTCTATACGACAATGAGTTGGACCTTTTTTGGCCATATTTTCCCAAAATCCCATTTCCAATAAGGATGCCCTTATTGAGAATAAACAACCTTTCTCTATAATGTGTATGTGATGGAAATGACCCCAAAGAATATATAACTTCAATGGAAATCCTCCTTTAAAATTCACTTCAACTAGAGACTAGGAAACCCTTTTATCCAACATCCCTACACTCCCTCCTCCACATAATATTATTTCCCCACTTTATTTGCAATCTCCATGATGACCGATTTGGTCTAGAGTTTGAGAGGTAAAACGAGCATATTCATCCATAGTATTTTAACGTGCAGCACTTCCATGAGAGGGTTGAAACTCATAGACCATATTTATAGTGATAAATACCCCCTACCCCTCACCCATGGAAATGATACAATATTATTTGTGTCCTCTAAATAGAGGAAATGAAAACAAAACCATCCCTTGTGCAGGATATTTACCTTACACCGGTAATTGAGAATGGGAGCCCAATTGTGTTCGACCTACCCCTTTAGTGCTTTTCTCAAGATTTTAGTAAACTTCCACCTTCTAACTAGATCCCGAAACTTCAAACTTTCAAATAGATCCCAATATACATCCATCCCCAACATCAAACTCTGAATGTTTGGCGTAACCTTTATCACCTTTTGTTTTGGCTAGATTTTCTTCAAGAGAGTGGAAGAGGTGATAGCCAAACCTTTCCCAAATACCAAGCTACTAGATGTAAACATTGGAGAAACTTCCTTTAAATTCTCATTATGCAAGAATTATGGCTTATTCCTCGACAAAAAATGGACATAACTCTCTTCTTCCACCGCTACCTCCACTAAAGCTTCTAAAATTGGAAAAAAATCTCTCAAGAGGTCTAAGGGGGAAACCATATCAACATTTTTATATTGTTTCAAAAAATGAGGACTATGGACCCGCCGAAAAAATCATTGAGCTATCAAACAGTACACCAAACCAACCAAGGAAGCCACTGGGAAAACACAACTATCCATTTTGCTCGACATATCCTAACCCTTTGATAAAACATGTACCACAACATTGAATTATGAGGGAGAACAATATATATGGAGCTATCACTTCATTAATGGGTGGGGAAGTATATGCCATCCGTCTGATTTAACCAAATAAATTGTCGGTTGGGTGGAATATACTCCCCCCACCCATTAATGGAGTGATAGCTCAATATATATTTTTTTCCAATTATGGGAACCTACGTAGAGCCAGTTGTCTACTCACAACGTTACTCAACCGATACAATTGAAACAGTCTCCTAAAGTAGCTGATAGAGCGGAACCCAAAATGCATGAAAGAGGAGCCACATGTCGTCACATCAACCTCCTAATTCGTACCTTGTGAGTGAACTACTATAGAACGTGACCCGATGTAATATTCCCTTTCTTGATCTGGTCAAAGTGGACAAAATCGGTCCATGGTATTACCGTGGTATTTTCCCATGGTATCGGCCCATGGTATTTGTTGATTTTCGAGGAAAAATAATAATAGAAGGTCCATCAAGCCTATAGAAGGGAATACAAGATAGGCATTTAGAATCATTCAGGTTTATCTATATTATGGTGATTGGGTTGAGAACTTGGCGTGGCCAGTTCTAGCATTGATCTCGAGACGAAAAACCCGTGGTGAATTTGTCTGGTGGATCCATCCGGGGTCCATGATTGTGCTTCAATATTGGTTTTTTGTTTTAATGAGCAGCTGAAAATGCGATTGCAAGGGCTCAAATATTTTTGTATGGGCATGTATCTTTGTTTTCAGTTAATAAAACAAATAAGAGGGCTGCATTACCAGATCCTGTGGTGTTTAGTGTCTTTACTGCAATTTTTTTAAACTAGAACACCTAGATGTGCCAAATCTATTGATTATTTAATCGTTTGGGATCTCACAGTGGTATCAGAGCTGTGCATCTTTCCAGCCTAAGGGTGTTTTATTGTAGATTGAGGGTTAGGAGAAACTAGTCTTCAATGATTCTCCATAATCACCCTAGCCATTGACTCGGCCAATTTTGGTGGTTTTCTGTAGTTTCCCTAGTTGGATGAACAATTTCATCTACATGAGATTTATTTGCTGAAATTAACCGTCTTTGTGGGAGCACAAAGAGATCGAAGTAACTAATCTTATCAAGAGGCTCAAACCATTCTTAATCACAGATCTCACCTAGATCTGAATAAGGATAGCTCATAATCTAGAAAACAAGTGTAAAATGGTGAATTAAAGACGAAGGAATGGACGTGGATTGCATTAGTTTAGCAGGATGCAAGGGGTCATTATTGAGAGGCCATAAAACATCACTGAGGAGTGCATCATTCTAAAGGCCAACAATATTGTTTGATATATTTGTCAAATATGGAGGTTCCGATAGATGAGCTGTGAGGAGAGGCTAATATTTGGAGTGGCACAGGTGAGCAAAGGATTCAAGTCCATATTCTCGTGCCTTGAGTTGGGTAGAAATAACAGTAAAGTTGTGGTTATCGCCTTTCCTTTTGAAACATGACAACGCAAGCTCAAATGATAATGAATCCGTCCCTGAGATTTCAATGAAGAGCTCCCTGTTATTTGGGGTGATTGTTTTAGGATTTATTTTGCTTCGTGCCAGGCCTTCACAACTACGGAGTTCTAGGCGAGAAATTGCATTCATTATGGTCTTGCTCCTCTTCATGATGAATGCGGTTGCATCTAGGGCTGTTGTTGCTAATTCTGGTAAGAATAAGGGTTGGTAACAATAGAAATTGATCAATTCGGTTAATTAGATTAATTTATATATGTTGTTATTCTATTAGGAGTTTTAATTTAGTTTTTTAAAGATTTTTAAATTATGCATTTATATTAGATTTAAGATTTTTATGATTTATAATTAAAAAAAAAAATTTCTGATTAATCACATTATTAAAATAATTTAGTTAAAGTATAAAATCATCTAATCAAGTGCATTTATATTTATATGGATTCAATGAATGGAATGGCAGAAAAATTCGCCATAGGTGATAAACTTCTACCAGATTGTGAATATGTTGCTCACTCATGTGGACTTTGTCTTCGATGTTATCAAAGCAGACGAGGTTTCTATTGCTGCAATTAATGGCAACCTTTTAATAATCATTTCCAATGTTGTGTAGGGTTTCAATTTGGACTTATAATGTGATTATGCATGCCATTGGTTTAACATTGCAATTTTTTTGCAAATTAGTTTAACATTGTAATTTTTCGGTATATTAATAATTGATGGCGAATAAGTGTTGGAAGTAATGTTTCCATGTCATGTGAGTTTTTAGTGTGAGTTTCTAGGCATCAATCTAGAAGCTATTGTATGAGTTGTAGCCTTGATATGAGTTATAGTCTTGATCTAAATATCTCAAAGTCAAAGCTATATATCCTATAATCTGGTGATTAATAAAATTATTAAGCATTTTCTTGTTGTGAGTGTTTAATTATGATATTCTAAATGATCTATTTGGGGTGCCAGATCTTTGAAAAACGCCTCAGTCACTATTTTTATGAAAATAAATATCTTTTATATGAGGGCCAAGGCCATTATATCCTCTGGGCCATTATATATATATATATATATATATATATATATATATATATATATATATATATATATATATATATATATATATATATATATATATATATATATATATATATATATATATATATATATATATATATATATATATATATATATATATATATATATAACAAATATTGGTATGAAGTCACTTGTCCGAATCGGGCAAGGCATTGAAATGAGCTCTCTCTCTATGATTGATACTGCCCCGTCTTACGAGAAAAGTGTCCCATCATTCAATGAATAGCGTTCCCATCATTCCCAACACATGGCCCCAACATTCCCAACCTAATGCCCCCTTGCATCGAGGGAGGAAGAGAAAATCCATTATATATTCTATTCATTATGGTCGCAGAGAGAAGGTTAGGGTTGGACCTCCCAGCAGTGACGCACATTTCTCCACCCATACTCCTTAAATAAAGTGAAGAAGGTTATACCTTTTGCTCAGGTCAGGTTATGGGGACTAGGGTGGGTGGGTAAATAGTTTTGGAAAATAGAGCTTCCAACCAATGGCGACACATTGGTCGAGTTTGCTTGCACACCTCTCCTTAATTGAGATCCCTGCCGAGGGCATCTTCTCCTGTTAGTCGAGCTATGCTTCGCATCGTCTCCTAATTAGTCGAGCCTTAAAACGCATCCTCTCCCTACTATCCAAGTTAGTGCCGTAACAAGATAACTCAATCACTTTGCCTACCGGCATTAGTTCATGCAAGAAAGCCATAAGGCAGGCTGGATGGTAGGGTGTACCACTTCATCCACCAGCATGACTCTGCATGCCACAGAGATATCTGCCTTCATAATACCCTATGAATTGTAATGGATATATAAAAATATTCCTTCACACTTACATATCCAGTAATCTAAATAACATATATAAATAATATATATCTATATAATAAAGATAGATGGTATTTTAGTTTAATTGGTTAGAGTAAATGGAGGCATCCCGATCTTGCTTCTTCTGCCGAGCTTATCTCTACCTCTACTAACTTGCGAAAAACGCATGTCCAGTTTTAGGTGCCTGCCAAAGTGATTCCATCTAAAGATCTAGCACAATTGGATCTCCAACTAAATCAACAGGTGAAATCACTGCTTCTGCCTCTACGGGATCTACTGGTTCAAAGTAAGCAACTGGATCTACTTATGCAGCTGGAGGATCTGAAACTGGTCCTAGTTAAAACCCAATGTGATTGAATGGACCAAGAGAAACTGATTCAAGTTCATAAAAAGAAAGTAAAATCGTTCTCCAATTGCTGGATCTTTATCTCGATCTCGATCCATGATCGGATATGGAAATTAGCGAAGGTAAGTTGTGACTGCTATTGATGCTTTCACTCGGTCATTAACGGGATTTGGAACTCAATATCGATTTTCTCAGAATCCAATACTTAAACAAAGTAAAAGGCTTCGAGCTCTTGGATGGGCAACTTTATATGCATATAGAACTTTTTGGTAAATCAATAACAAAATATGGGAAAATTAAATTCAAAACCTTGATATCTAGTCATTTAAATAGTGAAAGGGTGGGTGATAAAAAGATGATGAAAAAGTAGGACTTACTTTGCTAATATTACGGGCTAAAATAGAGTACAATGATGATGTGTGTACCAAAAGCTCTTTCCTCCATTTATATATACAATAGGTGATGGAGGCTAACATAAAACAAGGACTTATGTCCATACAAGTAATCAACGTCCCTCCTCCAGGATGGGGTATTCTCCAACATGTTGTTTGTTTGACGCTACCTTGTCAATGGTGGTTTCCATGTGTCCTCATGCAAGGTGTTCCCCCTCTAATTGTCCCCCACATGTCCTCTATTGTGCCCAATGCTTCTACATGTGTGCCAATGTGATTACCATGCTCCAATGCCTCTCCTCAACATATGTGTCTGGGTCTAAAATCAACCTCCATCAAGTATGCTCCTCAACCCAAGCATCCTCAAGTCAAGTATCCATCCTTCAATGTGTATGTCAAATGGTCCCACGCTCCTAGGGCTAAGTTCCCTTCATCAAGTGCCTAAAGCTCCTCTTAGGTAGGTACCTGTGTTGTGAGTGCTTAATCGCTCTTTATGCTCTCTCCAAATTTCTCACAATAAGTTTATGGTTTTGACTACTAGGGTTTTGAATAAATTCCATTTTCCACAGGTCGGAGATGGACAAAGTGTAGAAAACCAAATAAAAGTTATTTTCTCCAGCTTGGATGGAGTTGATATTTTAGAAACAGTGAAAATAATTTATAGTTATGATTTTTCAGATTTGTCGATAAAAATAGTGTGGGATTTTTTTAATAGCAATTTTTTTTTATTGTGAACTTTTTTTTTTTAATTTATTAAATTTAATTATATAATGTTTATTATAATTATAATTAATTTGATTGTAAAAATAATTATGTTGATAAGTTTGTCTATTTTGGAACAAGTTTCTAAGATTTTAACTTAATTATTCATGTTTTATATAAAATTTTAAAATAAAAAAGGTTCATATTTATCTTTAAAGTTGTTATTCAATTTTTGTTCATTTAATTAAATTGATTAATTAAAAAAATATATCAAGTGAACAAGTCATAGGAAGTGAGTTATGGTTTTTTGGGAATGTGCATATTGATAAGCCATGGTATTAACACATGGTATAATAACAAAACCTATTTATAGCTTAATGATCTTCATGGTAAGGTGGAAGTAAATCTCTATGGTTAAGAATTTTGTTCCACACACACACATATATATATGCTTAGCTTTGGGATGATTTTCCATTTCCACAGAACTAGTTTGAATAAAAAGGAGCCACACAAAGATTTTATCTTGCTCAAAGATATGGTGCTTAGATTTGCAATGAATGTTTTGGAGAAACCATTATGATACATATTTTCTATGTATCTATGCATTTGGCCTATATAAGAATTCCAACAAGAACATGGAAATTTATAAATTCCAAGTGGTCTATAGGGGATTTGAATAATTGACTTAACACGTAGGGTTTGAGAAGAGTTTTAATGTTTTTTCTTCTGTGGACCCTTTTAAATAGCTAAGCTAAACCATAACTCTAGGGAAGAGGATGGAGTGGTAAGCCTTATTAATTTATCTAGAAAAATAACCATTTTTTTATGGCTTTCATTAAATGTGATTTTTCTTTAGATAAGAGGGATCATAAATGCTATTAGCCTTGGTAAAGAGGGTTTTAAGATGACATATTTTTGGGTTAGATGGTAATAGGAAAGGGCATGGAGGCAGTGATTAGTGTGGGTATTTTTTCCAAACACTTGATGAAAAAGTGAACCATTGGGACAATGCTTAACCAACATATCCATAAATGATAAATAGTAATTTTTTTCTAACTTCATAGTAAAATGGATGTGATATGATAGGTTGTTGAGGTGGTTCAAGAAGCCATGAAGGGCAAGAATTCGAAGGGACCAAACAAAAAAATTATCATCTACAAATAACTAGCAACATTTGGGCTTGAAGTTCCAAGAGTTTATGGCTTTAACTTCAAAATTTGTGATCACAAGAGATAGTGATAAACCCATAGAGGTGTTGTTCGTTTTTTCGTAATAAGTGCCACAAAAGGAAAAGAATGAAGAATAAGACACCACGTAGAGGGTAACCATGATGTCGCGAGAACCAAGACAAAAGCATACATTACTATAATCAGGGAAAATTTTAAGAAGCCCCCTAAATTTATATGCCTAATAAATGGGTGAATCCCCATGATACATAGGAAAAATGGAAGGAAATTTTATCAATAATATAATATGTATATATAATTTTTTAGGTGAATCTCTCACCAAATTATATTATCTTGTAAAATCATGACAAAATTTTCACTGAATTATAAAATATTGTAAGATATTGACAAATCTTTCACTAAATAAAAAAGGATTTGTAAAGGGCTAACAAAGTTCATAATGAGTATTTACTGTAATGGCTTCAAGCCTTGTTAAGCAATCCTTCGAGAACCAAAACAAGTATATTCCTTATATGGAATATAAAGATATTTCTCATGGAATGTGATTTAGGTTTAGTGCAGGTGGTAGGAATAAACCCTACATGTGACAATGTGTTGAACTCATAATGAGTATTTCTTTTAATGGCTATGAGCCTTGTTGTCTAAGAAATCCCCCAAGGACTAAAGTGTGTATATTCCTCATATGGAATATAAAGGTATGTATCATGTATTTGTATATAAATTTATGAACAAGGAGTGGGAAATGAGCCACAAGAAGTCCTTAGAAAATTGGCAGGAAGAAGATAAGTGCAAAAAATAAAAATGGTAAAAAATGAAAAAATGGAGAAGAGATACATGTTGGGAAACCAACTCCAAAAATAGAAGAAAAGAGATATCAACGCCTTAGAAATAAGCCACTTCGAGGGGGAAACCTCCAATACATTACATGAATGAACAATTCTTGGATGATTCAAATTACAAAACCTCCTTTCTATACATAGGAGTCCATGGGGCCACAATGTAATCCTAGTGGGGCCACAATGTAATCCTAGCCGACCTAACAATAATAATTTAAGGGCACAATAATAACAATATGGGGGTTACAAGGGTACAATAATAACAATAAGGGGGTTACACTAAAAACAATAAGGGACTATACTAGTAATATAGGGACCTAACATGCCCCTCTCCTTCAAAAAAATGTTGTCCTCAACGCTTGAGTAGCTCTGGGTGCTTCTGTATAAAATTATCATCCTCCCATGTAGAATCTTCAGTGGGTAAGTTCTTCCACTTGATGAGATACTCTGAAATTGATCGATTCCATAGCTTTCGAGTTCTTGTTTCCATGACTGCTTCAGGTTCCAATATGATTTTTCCTTCCTCATAAAGTTCTGGCAATATTGTTTGAACCGGAAGATTTTCACCTATAACCTTCTTTAAGCATGAAACATGGAAAACTAGATGTACTCGCGAAGAAGCAGGAAGCTCCAATTTGTATGCCATAGTACCAATATTTTGCAACACCTTGTAAGGACCATAGTACTTTGGCGATAATTTATTATCCTTCTTTGCTTGCTTGAGGGACATTTCTTTGTATGGTTGTAGCCGTAAAAATACCCAATCTCCTACATCAAAACTTCTCTCGCTACGATGTTGATCTGCCTGTTGTTTCATTCGATTTTGTGCCAAATTCAGGTTATCCTTTAAGAGTTGGAGAACTTCTTGCTGATGCTCGACGTGATCTTCCACCGCTTGAACCTTCAAATTTTCCCTTAAAGATGATGTGATCGATGGTGGATGATATCCATAAAGTGCCATAAATGGGGTCATTTTTGCTGCAGTATGGAAGGAAGTGTTATACCACCATTCAGCGAGAGATAACCACTTGACCCATTGTGTTTGTTTATCAGATACAAAACAACAAAGATATCCTTCCAAACATTTATTTACTATCTCAGTTTGACCATCGGATTGAGGATGATAAGATGAGCTATGAGCTAATTGAGTACCCAAACAAGAAAATAACTTCGTCCAAAAATTTCCAGTAAAAATGGGATCTCCGTCGCTCACAATAACCCTTGGGTTTCCATGTAGCTTTTGAATTGTGTCCATAAATGTAGTAGCAATTGTACTTGCTTTAAATGGATGAGATAATGCACAAAAGTGTGCATACTTGGTAAGTCTATCAACTACCACCATTATGACACTCTTTCCTTCGGACTGAAATTGATAGAAAAGAAACTACAGTCCATGTAATTCCAATCAATTTTTATAGAATTCCAATCCGATGCTTAGAGAGAGAGAGTTATGAATATTTTCCCATGATCACCTCTTTGAGATGAAATTCGGGAGCTTGAAAAAGACCTAATTGCCACAGATCATATCTCCGAAAATATTGCGAACCAAGCTCTGAAATTTTGCAACGATGTTCCTCAAGATTTCGGCTTCACTCTTTGAAAATTTCAGCTTCTGAACCTTCGTAGAAAACAGGTTATAGCGACAATGTCACGATGACCATTTTAAGTGAAATTCAGTAGCCTGCAAAAAGCCCTAACTTCAACAGATCATATCTCCGAAAATATTTCGAACCAAGATTTGAAATTTTGTGACGATGTTCCTCAAGATTTTGGCTTCACACTCTAAAACTTTCAGCTTCCGAACCTTCGTAGAAAAAAATTTATAGAGAAAATTCCATGATGACCTGTTTGGAGCAGCGAAACCCTAGAATCCAAAGCTCTGATACCAAATTTTGGGAAACCAGCTCCAAAATAGAAGAAAAGAGATATCAACGCCTTAGAAATAAGCCACTTCGAGGGGGCAACCTCCAATACATTACATGAATGAACAATTATTGGATGAATCAAATTACAAAACCTCCTTTCTATATATAGGAGTCCATGGGGCCACAATGTAATCTTATTGGGCCCGAAATGTAATCCTAGCCGACCTAACAATAATAATTTAAGGGCACAATAATAACAATATGGGGGTTACAAGGGTACAATAATAACAATAAGGGGGTTACTCTAACGACAATAAGGGACTATACTAGTAATATAGGGACCTAACAGATACAAGGGAAAATGGCGGAACAACAAATTTATAATCCATGGGAGGAACAATGATTATAGATAGTGAGGGAAGATGTTCCCTTAGCTTAGGGGTAACAAAGGAAGACATTAGAAATCTCACGTGTAGTGAAATAACATTAAGCTCTATGCTAGTCATGAGAGGGAGGAAATATGGGAAAGAAATGTAGGAATAAGAATCTAAATCGAACAAAGCATTGGGATTACAATCCTTGCTCACTGATTTTGGCTACTTCCTTTGAGGACTGTTGAAAAATTAGGTATGATCTATCTATGTATCGTGTTATGTAATTAGTTTGTAAAATGGTTTCCAAGCAGCTATGTTAGAGCATAGAGTTTATGAAACAAAATTTCACAGTCTTGCCCATCTTGAAATGGAGATGGACGAATGAGTATTGGAGATAGAAACCTCCCATTTTTTTTTTCTAACAATTGTACATGTATAGCTACAATCCCCTAATTTTAGTTCAAACAATATCCATTAGTGTGAGAAAATATGTTTGAGGTTT
This sequence comes from Pinus albicaulis, assembly GCA_034641835.2. Lineage (NCBI taxonomy): Eukaryota > Viridiplantae > Streptophyta > Pinopsida > Pinales > Pinaceae > Pinus > Pinus albicaulis. Next base: position 267,188,547 of record CM076578.1, read on the forward strand.
TCACCTTGCCTTTTTTATCCATATCGATGTTTGATAAATCCAAGGATAAAATGGATTTATATTAGTTTATAGTTTCTTAAAATTTAAATATAGAAATTGAAATAAAAGTGATGTCATTTCATTTTTATTTTTGTAATATGCTTCAGTAAAGAACTGACACCCTTTTGTAATGATGCTTGATAAAATGAAAAACTAGAGTAACATACTTCTTAATATATGGAAAGAATGCCATAAAATAATATGAGCATAAACTTGATTATAATACCCATATCCATAAAATCCATAAACGTGCATGTTTAAAATATCCATAAACTCCATAAGCATAAAGGTGCATACGATGTATTATGAATCTCCATTTAAATACACATAAATGGACTTCAAGAGAACACTTTATTACTATTCAGCCCAAGGCAGTTTGACCATGCGTGAAGGGTGGGCAATCACAGGGTAAAGTGGAATCGTGAGCTTGGCACGATATTAACACAGAAAATTAAAATGATGCACAATTCTCCCTTTACTGAAGAAATAAAATAAACTAAACCAGCTAGGGTGATAAGAGAAACCACCGAAGTTGGGTTTGCTTACTAGGGTGAGATTCTCAAATCTCACCGAAGGAAGCTTGAGGATCTCACCTGAAATCCTCTCTTGAAAACTCACCTAAGCCCTCAAAAATATCACAAAGAAAGATCCCAATTTGTTTTTCCATGAGTTGCTCTCATTCCTCCTCCTCTTTTTATATATGGGCTACTTAGAAATACCATGGGTCAATACATGAAATACCATGGGTCAATACCATGGGAAAATACCATGGTAAGTACCATGGATTGATTATATCCACTTTGACTAGACCAAGAAAGGGAATATTACAATTTTGCATTGAAGTCTTTAAATAAATAAGACATTGGGTCTCTTTTTTTTTTTCATTTTATTTTATTAGTGACACAACCACACACGAGGATCTCCCCCACCATGGGCTATCAAGCACCTTACTTCTGTTGGCGCAAAGAACAAGGCATGAGAAAAATTTGGTTCTTACCCATTTTCAAATTGGAGGTGAGTTGCAGTTAATAAACAAACATTCAAGCTCTTCTAGTTGATTATTTGTCTTTCATTAACATATATGCTTGCTATAACACCATTTGGTTACTTTTTAAGAAACCATAAAGACTCTTACTTATTTATATGTGAAATGAACTCTCCAAAGTTCGATGATAAGAATATTATTTTAGGCTATCCATACCCTTCAGTGATTTAAATATTTTAAGCTCAACATAAAATTTTGATATGTTTCATTAATTTGATATTTTGCTCCAAATATTCCATCCCTCCACTTGACATACTCCAATGGTCTCCTTTGTGTTGTTATCTATTTAGGTGTTTGTGCTTCAATCTAGATAGCTAATTTTTTATTTTAAGGATATGTCTTCTTTTCAGTTACATTTTTATTATGCTCTTAATGTATTTAAGAATATTCAGCAACCTCCTTTGTGGAGTTTTATAGCTAGGTGTTTGTGCTTCAACCTAGATAGATAATTTTATGTTTGAAGGATATGCTTACTTTTTGGATACATTTTTAATGTGCTCTTTATTTATTTAGAATATTAACAACACTTCCCTATTTCCTTTTCTAACAAAGAATTAATTTAATTCAGAGTATTGAATGTAGTTGGTGCAAATCCTAGATTAACATGAGCAGGGATTTAGAAGTTTCTTACATTGGATGTTGAAATTATATCTATTGTAACAAGTACAAGGATGTAAATATTTGTTTCTTTATTTTACCAATTTAATCTCTTTTAATTTTGTGTACTTACAGTCATCCAAGACTCATGCAGAGAGCTGGAAAAACATTGATACAACACAAGTCAGAAGTGTTGGACCATAAATATTATTTTTGCATAGTTAATCATCTTGGTCATACATATTATTTTATATAGACTCAAGACTTTAAGAAGAAAGATGAAATTATAACCTGATCCTGTTGTGTAGGTCCTTTTTTAATGCATCCTGAATTCATTACATTTTTGAGGTAGGTGAGTTAAAGTGGAACATCTTTTCAACTTAGAGCCTAGAAATTCTGAATTTTATGAACTTCTATTAAGAATTAATGTTGCAGATGGTAGGTGGGATAATGCAACAAAAGTGTGAACAGTTAAAAGGTATTATATTTCAAATGACATCGAGTTGCAGTTTGGTGGAGTTAAATGACAATGTATACAAAGTCATTGTGGGAATTAAATTAACACCTTCAATTTGAGGAATTTTATGAAAAATTTTCCAATATTGGCTGGGAATATATGGAGGTGGTAGGTAATGTTTGTAAGAAAATATTTACCCTATAGACTAGGAAGAGGTTAAGGAGAGATTAATATCATATTGTATATTTTTAATGTTGGAACCAGGGATGAACCTAATCACCCAAAATGAAGGAGAAGATCAAACTAAATAATGAAGATAGGCTAACACTTGATAATGTTCATAGACAAGAGCCAAGCTCTAGCTCTTTTCTATTTAAGTTTGGAATTCAGTCCCGAAAATTGCTGGAAAGATCAGCAGTGGAACATATCTAGGCCTTCCTTTAGTATAACAAGTGGGTAGCTATCATTTATTAGCAAGGAGGCCATTTTTAGATGCTCGATTGAATAAAAAATCTCGAGGAACAAGTCCAAGAAAAGCACTTTACTTTGTATGTTCAATGATAGGGACTATTGGGAAATCACATTTAGAACCCAAGAAATACTTTTTCACCCCCTCTTCTCAGTAGGTCTCCTTGTTGGCCATTTCCTTGTCCATCTAAGTGTCCTTGGTCCCAACTCCCAAATGCCATCCTTTATATGATACACAATGTCTAATTTTTTTTTTTTGGTTCTATCCCTTTTCTAAGTCTGCACAGCACTAGGCTGGACCTTTTTTGGACATATTTTCCCAAAATCCCATTTCCAATAAGGATGCCCTTATGGAGAATAAAAAACCTTTCACTATCAAGTTTTCAACTACATAGAAACTTGTTAGAACTCGAACCTCATTTATAAATAAAAAAAAACATGTAGGTAATTTTTAATAAATCCCTTACAAATATATTTCTTCTTGCTCTGACAAGGTGGTTTTGTATGATGATATTTTTTTCCAAATCACAGTTCAAATCCAGAGAGTTGAGTTGGATGTTTCTCACCTATCAAAACAATTGGACTATTGGGATGGAGCCCCTTGAACCATAAGTCGAGATTTTCCTTCTCCATCTCAAGTGCCTTCAGTTCCTTCAAAGAATACCCTTTGGAGTGGTGGTTAGTGTAGACACAAGGCTGGTCATATGGTAAGAGATAATCAAGAGTTTCAACTTATTTGACCTCCGAAAAGATGATAAAGGTGCTACTTTGGCTCTAGTGGTTTATGAGGTCAAGAATCCATTGCAATAGTAAACTATTAAGTGGAAACTCAAAGCATAATTGTGTTTATATAGGGACTATTAAAGCCTTAAGGGCTAGTGCCTATGATGGTTACTCTTGCTACCCAAAATTTTTGGAAAGAGTTGCTCATTTGCATTTGTGGTTTTATTTATAATTAAAGGAAGCATTTTCTATGGAACTTAATGCTTCCATTAAATACATGTTCGTAGCTAGGAAGAAATTGTGGTAATAAGTTAGACATGTTGCCTCTCCTGACTTGAATTGACAGAGGGAGAAAAGCTATTAATTATACATGATATATTCTTGTAATTTCCATTTTGTTGTAATTTTTTTAAAATCCCCCTTCTATGAAATAAAATAATATTTTGATGCAAAGTTCATATAAAACAAAAGGTTTAAATCAAAGAAAAAGAGACCACTTTCCATCACAATGATTATAATATCAAAATTTAAGCCAAATTGAATATGCACAGAATGTAACAAACAAATTGATTTGGTGCTAAAAAATATGCTCAAAAATGAAAGTTTTTGGAATGGATCGAAACCTGTGTGCTTTTGTAGATACCTTCGTTTTGAATCCGCCGCAACTCTTTTCACGAAACACTGACATCGTATGCTCCTAGAAACGATTTCTGTTCATTTTCCCAAAAAAGAAAATTGGGCAAAAAGGTATTGTTGGATGTGTAATTTTTGGGCTAGTGGCAGACTGCCACATGGCCTTATCTAATTGGTCGAAAGTCAATTTTTTTAGGCCAACCACAGTTTTCCATGTATCGAGACCAATGGTAGTTGACTTGTGCAATTTTGATTGGTTGGATGGTGGCCAACCACAAACTGCCACGTGGCCCAACCAGAGGCCACCACGTGGAAGCATGGGGGCCACCAAAAATTGGTTGGGAGGCCAAAATGCACCTCACATGATTTGAACATCGGACTTATTAGAAAACAACACAACGTCTTGATCGATCGGGATAACCATTGTCCTTGCAAACCATAACTCTCAACTACCATTTAAGCTTGATGCAGTGGAGGTAATAGCGTAAGGGGCCAGATCTTAGCCCCAAACCCCGAACAAACTATGAATACGACCCAAGGCTAGAACCATGGGCACAGAAGTAGAGAGGGCCCCACCTATATTTAATATTATATATTCGGCCATGACTTATGGTTTAAAATTCAGATTTTTAGGTTGCATTATGCATTTAAACTATCCCACAGTTTGCATCAAATTTCAGCCAAAATATCGCTTTGTTAGTAGAATTTGGGGCGAAAATGTAGGATGGTGTCGAATTTTGGGGAAATTGTCGAGCGACTTGCAGCAAAACTAGGGAAAGTCATAACTCCAAATTTTTACCATTTTGGTAGAAAAAAGAGGCTAGACAAGGTTTTTGGACAATTATGAAGCTAATGGAACATATTTTGAAGCCAATAGAGAATTGTAAGCTTATGTAATTACCATTTTTTAGCATACTCATATAGGCCCAAGTCATTGGAAGCTGGACGAGGAGAGGTAGCCCAAGAAGGGTGAACTCCTTCATTACTTGTTTTTTTGCGATTATTTTATGGTGTATTTGTCTGTTGTTTGCTGTTATTTTAGAGTTTAAATTCATTCTTTGTGTGCATAATAATTTAACATAAAACCACATAAAAACTCAATTTTAACACTTGCAATTTAAACTACCTCAAGCACATTTACATATAGATCTCATACAGATCAAGTTTGGTATCATAGCATGTTGTTGTGAGGATTTAATTGTTTGTAAGTGTTTTTGATGCTTACAAGGTTGAATCTCAAGAGAGGAGAAGGAAATATTGTGGGTGCAAGTTCTCAAGTTGGTACAAGGCCAAGGAGAGCACATTTGCCACCATCTCTGATCAGGAGTTCATAATTTTTTCTCAAAATACAAAGTTACAGGATTGGTTTGAAACTAGTATGGATTCATAGATCTCGTCTTCCTGATTTCGACACCACGAACAGTTCGAAAAATCGATGTTGTATGAGGGAGATATTGCGTTCTGATAGAAATGCCAAACAGGTAAATTTTGCGATAGGTTTGACTAAGATGCCCAGTCAGCAAGGTGGATGCACAGTTAGCAAAATGAATATTTTGAGGAATATTCCTTTCCTCAGAGCCAATTGTAGGTTAACAAGTGACACCATTTGATTGGTTGAATGGTTGTATGTTTATGTTTATGGGCCAATCAGAAGGTGCCAAGTGGCTAGCCCTGAGGCTGCCACGTGGCCTTGAACCATTGTGTAAAATTTTGGGGAGAGATCCACAAGGTTTGACCCTGTGACCTCCAGCATAGCATGCACATGACACAACCGCCCGAGCTGCACGATGGTTCTTAACTGTCACTGGAGGCAACTTGTATTTATGTTGTAATTTGTTGACGTTTGGGGGTTCGAGACCGCCGGTGGTCCCAACCTTCCAGTGGTCCCACATATGTTGTCACATTGTGTTACCACAAATGTTACAAAACAATGATCAACCTAACCGACAGTCTTCACCATTTCCGTGCAATGCTTATCACATGCAATGGTCAGCTATATTCTACGATGGTTGACACTAACCCATAACATTTAACCCGGAGTTCCGACTAACCACCATGGTTTCCACCTGTAGTTCTGCCGACCGTTACGGTCAGGCTGGGGTTTGGGGTGCGCATGTGGCCACCCCTAACCATAACACTAAATGTAACAGTTAGTTCTAGCAGGATTTATGGAGCACACCTAATTTTTGGCGGAGTTGGCTAAATTAACTCCAGTTAAGTGGAGTTCTCCACTTTTAGTAGAGCTTTTCTAGGTGTAACTGGGAAAATAAGTAGGAGACTCAATTTTCGCCCATTCATAGTGAATGAAGAATCATTTTTTGACTAATTGGAGCATTCTGGAGCCATTGGTGCAGAGAAATAGCCATTAAAGCCCTGTAACTACATGTATTTGCAAGATTTTGAGCATAATGAAAGATGGACATGCCATTGGGAGTTGGACTAGCAGATGTAGCCCAGGAGGGATGAACTGATTCATCACGCCTACTGTGTAAATGTTATGTGGTGACGTATTTCTTTGTTTTACACTGTTGTTCAATGTTATTTGTGCTTATTTCATGCTTCTAATTCACTAAAATCGTCTACAATTCAAGGTTAAAATCCTCAATACTTAAGAAAACTAATGAGACAAGTATGCACATGTTATAAACTGAAAAGAGACTTAGCACAACAAACCTAATACATTCCTTTCAGATTAGATTGGTATCAGCGCTGGAGTTTACTCTATGGTTTTGTTTAGTGCAAAGAATTTTTTAACTGTTTGCAAGTTTTTATATGCTTACTAGGCTCAAGCTCAAAAGAGGAGAAGGAAAATTGGTGGGAGTAGAAGGGTCTCAATAAGAGCCAAATCAAGGGAGAGCAAGATTGCTACAATCTCCACCACATAGTTCACCTCCTAATGAAGCAAAAGCTACTTTAAGTATGCCTCATGAGGAAGGAGAAATCCATGAAGAATTTTATCCCAAAGAGTAAGAAAGAGTGTTCAGGAAGGCATTCCTTGACAAGACTGAGATGGTTAGAATCCTTTATCAAGAAAGGAACGAGAGGCTAGAAGGAGAAGGATCCAAAATTCACAAGGAAGGGCATGGATCTTCAGGAGGTCACAATGATAAAGATAAGTCAAAGAAGGGCAGTGGAGGAAATGGAGGCAATGGAGAGACATCATCATCCTCTACTTCTTCATTAGTACATTAGCCACACAAGTCAAAGAACACCAGTAAAAGTCCCTTTTTAAAACTTGATGTTAAGTTTGAATTGCCAATGTTTAATCATGAATTCAATGCAGAAAAGCTTGATAATTGGATTAGGAAATTTGAGGTCTATTTGAGAATCCAAAAACTTTAAGAGGATGATACTGTTGAGCCTCAAGATTGTACTTTCTTTCACCTTACTTTACCTCATTTTCCCTTGTCCATTGTTATCCCAGACCCAATTGATCAATGAATTTAGTTAAAATTACTTTTAGAATGATGAACATGGCTAACTTGCTAAGTTTTGTGATTTCTGTCATTGTAATGCATTTTGACGGGAACTAGCTGCAGAATGCAGACATTCCGTAGCTAACCGGCAATTCTGTAGCTATCTTCAAGTTCAGGCATGTTCCAGGTGGCTTCTCAAGGAAAACCGCATATGGGTATATTCCACGTCATGTCTACATTGTTCGTTGCTCACCATGAAGGAAAAACCGAATTCTGGATATGGTTTTGGTACGTGGGAACTCATTTAAGGAAGCAAATTTCTAATAGGACTGTCTTAGTCTAGATGTCCTTTTCCTTTTTACGCTGCCACTTTAAGAGTCCTAGTATGATTTCGATAAGGAAAGACAATGATCCTCGAATTGTTGCAAGTTCTGTTATGTACATTTGTTATAAAAACACTTGGGAAACCGAGAGCTAGGCTAGATTTTGTTCCAGATTTTGCTTAGATTTTGTGCTACATTTCTGAAGACGCAGATTGCTCTGTTCAAGTTATTTCTCCTTTAATGAAGAAGACAGTGTTGTTTTGAAAAGCGTTGAGTTGATTTGGTGTTAGATTTCGTCTGGTGGTAGAGGGCCCCTGCCTCCTGCACGGTTTTACTTGCGTAATTTAGATAAGTATCTTAGTTGCCTTTACGTTTTTGAAGTTGAGTTCATAGTTAATTTCATAGTCACTATAGTTATACTCGTTCTAAAAACTCTTCCAAAAGATTATGATAATGAATGGGAAATGGCTATAGTGTTGTAGGATTTAATTGTAATTTCTTTTGTTCACTATCACAGTTGCACTTATACTAAGCAAACTCTTCCACAAGAAGAAACTCTTCCAAAAAATCCTTATGCTGTCTAAGGCATGGCTGTGATAATGAATGTTCCAGTTGTTTGTTTTTCACTAAGTAACATAGTTGTTCTTGCTCTTAAAACGCTCTTCCAAAATATCATAATGATGGGTATGAGATAGCTGTGTTATCTTAGTTTTTAAATTGCTTTCAGTCTTTAAGTTTGCAATTGCACTGAATTGTACAGTCAGGATTGTTCTAAGAAACTCTTCCAAATACCAATCATGTGGACAAAACAGACTGTATAGTCCCATAGATTAATGCATGATAGCTTAGTTAGAATGCTCCGGAGTCTAATTGCATTTAACTCATGCTCTGTTATTTTGTTTTGAGTTTGATAATGACTTGTTAGTTCAGCACTGTTTTAGACTAGTGACATCTCAAGTTCAGTTTTAGCTTAACTCATTGCATTTTCACTCCACATTTAGTTGTTATCCACTACATATTAGATTACTTCAGTTGTTAGACTTAACCAAACAGCCTTCATTATTTATAAAACCTCTTCTTGTTCCAAATCTATAATTGATTCATAACCATATGAACAGAAGACAATATCATTCCAAGGCCTGAGGTACTTTTGCAATTTCCTTTATCATCTCACAAACAACCCTTTCCTCAAAAGACTATTCAAGGAAATCTATAACCTTTGAGTGAAGCGTAGAGGTGTCAAACTAAATTGCAGAATAAAGTTAGGAGCTAGTCTGAGAGTAGAAGATCTTATGATGTCAACAATATTTTTCTCCAAACATGTTTCCACAAATCTTTAATCATGGATAAAATTTTGTCTCATTATAAGCTGATTGTTTAGTTGTTTAGAAGAATTTGTATACTTAGCTGACCATTTCTCAATCTCTTTCAACATATTTTTGATAAAAGAATTGGACAAGTTAGGTTTATGTTTTGATTCATTTTCTAGAAGTCATTATCAAGCTTGGTATTCTGCTTAGTCATAGTTTAAGTTTGATTTTGTCTCAGTAATTGCCTTTGCATTTGTCATTTTTCATCAACCAATTAGGCTTCACTCTGTTTTCAATCATTAGCTTCTTTCCACTAGCTTTCTAGTCATTTTCCTTGTGAACATAAAACCACCAAAAAGACCAAAAACATCATAAAATACTACACACAACGCATTAAGAGACAAACGCCTAGGCACATACGGTGCACTTCACTTCAGCAGTTTACCAACCCTAGTTGACAATTAAATGAACTCAATTTAGGAGACTAGATTGAGACCAAACATTTTGGCGCCGTTGCTGGGGAAGTGAAAACTAGGTAACCTTTGTTTCTTAGCATCCAAAAACAATTATATGCATAGGGAGAGAGATTCAAGGGGAAGATTTATAAGCAGCAGAAGCAGAAGTTTGATTTCTAGAACACCACTTGTTTCATCTAGAGCCAGAGCTAGTACACCTTCAACTCAGACCCACATTCCATCCTTTACTGATCCTGGACTTCTAGAAGATCTAAGGTCAGCTATTCCATTAGAGAAACCTTCCACTTCATCCATTGAACCTGCCATAGAAGAATATTTAAAAACTCCTGTTAGGGACACAAGCCTTTCCACTTTTACAAGAGAGTCAACCATGGCAGAAGAAGGAGGAGGAGGAGTCTTTAATGGAGAACACACACTATTTGGAGGTAGAGGAGAAGGAGGTAGAGGTGTAGATGGAGGAAGAGGTAGAATAGGAGGCTCTTTTGGGTTCCCTATAATTTATGAAGAAACCAATACAACCATGAAAAACATTTCACCCTCTGTCCTTCCAAACTTCTATGGACTTAAAACTGAAGATCCTGAGACCTTCTTATTTGAATTTGAAGTTCTGTGTAGAACTTATGACTACTTACAAGATGCTCAAAAATTGAAATTATTCCCTTCAACTTTGAAAGGAGCAGCATTGAAGTGGTTTATGAGTCTGATCAACAGTTCTATTAGAACATGGGAAGACATGAAACAAGCATTTCTAGAGAGGTATTGGATTATTGTATGCCGGTTAATCATAAGGAAGAAGTGTTCAAGATGTTACAAAAAGAAGATGAAAACTTGGAAGATTTGTTGGAGAGATTTCATTACAACATCAAGAGAGCAAAAATGGAAAACCTAGATCAAGACACCTTAAAAGCTCTTTTGTTGAAAAAAATTAGGGATGAATGGTTGGATATCCTTAACATGATGGGAAAAGGGGATATATCACAGCTCACATTACCTGAAATATCTGAGTTATGTATCAACCTTTCAAGAGGGAAATCTAAAACTGTAAAAGGTCCAAGAGATCCTGCTCTTGCAAGGGCAAGTAAGTCTGCTTCCGGGACAGTAAGTAGATCAGAAATAGGACATATGCTTGATGATTTCAAATCTGACATCTTAGGGAGTCTTAGTGAACAAATAGACACCCTTAAGATACAAAACAAGCAAAAAGCTGAATCTGATGCCTTAGCAATCTTCTGTCCCAAATGTAGAAAGAAACATGCCTTGAGAGAGTGTCCTTTGGATGTAAAAGTTGTAGAGACCTGTGTCATTTGTTCTGAAAAACATGAGACCAAGAATTGTCCTTCTCTTCCTGGTCTCAAAGCTGTCTTTCAAGAGGAAACTCCTACAGATTCCACATAGTCTCTCAATTTTGTATCTAGAAGACCTTGGCAGGGACCTCAAACACAAGGATTCCATGATCAAATGTATAATCAACCTCCACCTTGGAATCCTTGGCAGCAACCTTGGCCCCAATTTCAAAATCAATCTCAGTCCTGGGCACAAGGAACACAAAGTCCCTATGGAAGATACTCTCCATACTATCAATATCCACCATCCTATCCACCATACCCACATTTTTATCCTCAAAATCCTCAACAAAATTTTCCTCAAAATCTTCAACAAAATTTTCAACAAAGTCCTCAACAACATCATCAGAACCAACCACATCAAAATCAACCACTCCCATTACCATTTCCTCAAAAATCAAATCAATTGCCTGCTCAACCCATACCAAACCCCAATAATCAAAATCCTTAGAATACATACATGATAGAAGGCCAATAGTTTCCAACTTATTTAATTACTCCTCTAGACCTTAGTGATGTTCAACTTAGGTCTGGAAGAATACTTGAAAAGAGGAAACCTTCTGTGATTATACAAGAAAAAGATAACTCTGAGGAAGACTCTCTACGGGTGAATAAAAGTCTTGAGGAAGAAACATCCTTTCAAGACCCAAACATTGAAAAATTAAAGCAAAAAGATCTAATAAATTCAACTCCTGTATTAGAGCAACCATCTACATCTACTTCTATACCTCCCTTTCCGGAAAGACTACAAATTGATAGAGGTGTAGAAAAACAAATCATGGTGCCTAATTATGATTTCCTAGATGAGATGAGAAATGTTTGCATTAAAATTCCATTATTACAAGCCATCAAGGAAATTCAAATTTTAGCCAAAACAATAAAGGAGTTGAGTATGAAGAAAACAAGAAAAAGAATAAGAGAAACAAAGAAAATTCAACTGGCAGGAAAAATAGCAGACATTATGATGGGCAAGATTGCTATTCCAAAGTATCTTGACCCAGGAAATCCAGTTGTTAAAATTCACATCAATGGAATTGAAATCCAAAATACACTCATTGATTTAGGAGCAGCAATCAATATCATGAGTAGACAAATCATGGATGAACTGAAACTTCCTAATCTTCTCTTTACACCCACATTATTACAATTAGTAGACAGATCTGTGATCAAACCAGATGGGGTAATAGAAGACATTCCAGTGTCTCTAGATTCTTGGGAGTACCCTGTGGATTTCATGATCCTAACTCCTAAGAATAATCTAGGAGGCCATCCAGTTATATTAGGAAGACCTTGGTTGGCTACAGCTGATGCTTTTATTAGTTGTAGATCGGGTGATATGTATATCTTTGATGGTAGTTCAACTAAGAAATTCACTTTATATCCTCCAGCTAGGACAATTACAGATTTAGATGACACTCAATGGATAGAGGATGAAGAAGATTTACAACCCCTCTTCACAATTTCAGAAATTAGTGAAGATAATCAAATTCTGAATACTCTAGAAAACTTTGAATCCTCTCCAGAACACAAACATGAATCATTTCAAGAGGGATCCAATATTGAGTTTTTTTCATCAAGGCAGATGTCTCTTCATTCTATGGACAAATTTGGCAGCTCTACAAGTGAGATTTTTCTAGGAAAAACTTTGAACATAAACAAGAACCTAGAAAATCTCAACAAGAAGAGTTAGTCAAAGTATTACAGAGACATTATTTTGCATATGCATGGGAGTACACTGACATGAAAGGGATAAGCCCCAAGACTTGCACTCATCACATCTATATAGAGGAAAATTGCAAACCAATCAGACAACCTCAAAGACGGATGAATCCAAATCTTAGGGAAATTGTTAAAGAAGAATTGCAAAAATTGTTAAATGTCAATTTCATCTATCCCATTTCATATAGTCAGTGGGTTTCTCCTTTGGTAATTGTGCCAAAGAAAAATGGTAAATGGAGGGTATGTGTTGACTACCGAGAACTAAACAAAGCTACTCTTAAAGACCATTTTCCTTTACCTTTCATAGATCAAGTGTTAGATACATTAGCTGGAAAAAAGTACTTCTCATTCTTAGATGGGTTTAGTGGTTACAATCAAATCCAAGTAGCACTTGAAGATCAAGACAAAACCACATTTACCTGTCCTTGGGGTACCTATGCTTACCGAGTATTGCCATTTGGATTATGTAATGCACCTGCAACATTCCAAAGGGCAGTATTGGGATTTTTTTCAGATCTAATACATGATTGTGTAGAGGTGTACATGGACGATTTCACAGTTTATGGAAACACTTTTGAAGAAGCTTTAGAAAACTTGGAAAAAGTCTTAAAGATATGTCAAGAAGCAAACCTTTCACTTATTCATGAAAAATGTTTTATGATGTTTACTGAAGGTATTGTTTTAGGGCATCACATTTCAGGGGATGGGATTAGAGTTGATGAGTCTAAAGTTGAAGTCATCTCTAACTTATCTATTCCAAGTTGTCAAAGAGATGTTAGAAGTTTTCTAGGATTTACAGGATATTATCGGAGATTTATAGAAAACTTCACCAAGATAGCATCTCCACTCTTCAAATTACTTACCAAAGATTGTGAATTCAAATGGACTTCTGATTGCCAGTTAGCTTTTGAAACCCCGAAAACCAAAATTTCTGAATCACCTATATTAAGGGGACCTAACTAGAAGTTACCTTTTCATATCTCGACAGATGCTTCCGATACAGCTCTAGGAGCAGTATTGGGACAAAAAGATTTGATTCCCTATGCCATCTATTATACCAGTAAAAATTTGACTCCTGCAGAGTTAAACTATACTATAACTGAAAAAGAGTTTTTAGTTGTTGTTCATGCCATAAACAAATTTAGACACTATATAACAGGCTATGAAACTTTTATTCACACTGATCATTCTGCAATTAGATACCTAATGAACAAATCAATTACTAATGGCAGAGTTATAAGATGGTTGTTACTCTTACAAGAATTCAACATTACTATTCTAGATAGACTTGGAAAACAAAACACAGTAGCTGATTTCCTATCTAGACTCCAAAATATCAAAGATGACACTCCGGTTGAAGATCAATTTCCCGATGAATATCTTTTTGCAATCTCTACTCAAACTCCATGGTTTGCTGATATTGCTAATTATTTAGTTTCAGGAAAATTTCCTTCAATAATGAATGCAAGGGATAAAAGAAAAATCATTCATGATAGTGAAAAATATTCATGGGTTGCTAATGAGTTGTACAAGATAGGTCCAGATTTAATCATTAGAAGGTGTGTTCGTGAAGATGAGATGCCTGAGGTTCTCAAAGCATGTCATGATGAACCTTGTGGTGGACACTTTGCTGATAAGAGGACAACCTATAAGATCCTTAATTTAGGATATTATTAGCCATCCTTGTTTAAAGATGCTAAAGAGTATGTCAAAAGGTGTGACAGTTGCCAAAGAGTAGGGAAACCTTCTCCTTCAGGTGAAATGCCATTACAACCTCAGGTACATATTGAACCTTTTGAAAAATGGGCTTTGGATTTTGTAGGACCTATTAGTCCTCCATCAAGACAGAAAAGGTATATATTAGTTTGCACTGATTATGTTACTAAATGGGTAGAAGCTAAGCCATTACTTGTTGCTAATGAATCATCTGTAGTTACTTTTCTTTTTGAGGATATTTTTACTCGTTTTGGTGTCCCAAGGGAAATTGTTACAGATCAAGGAGCTCAATTTACATCAAGGCTAGTGGAGAAAATGATGGAGAGGTACAAAATCAAGCATAGAAAATCTACTCCCTATCATCCACAAGCAAATGGTCAAGTGGAATCTACCAATAAAGTTATTGAAGGAATCCTAACAAAGACTGTCCATTTACATAGAAAAGATTGGGTGGATAGGCTTCCTGAAGCCTTGTGGGCCTATAGAACTACATGGAGAAACACAACAGGCCATACTCCTTATGAGCTTGTTTATGGAAAGCAAGTTTTGTTTCCCATAGAGTTCCAAATTCAAACCTTCAAAATGGCAGTTCAGCTAGGACTTGATTTGACGGAGGCACAGAAGCATAGATTGGAGAAAATTAATGAATTGGATGAGATCAGACAAGATGCAGTTCAGAAAACAAGTCTAGTACAACAGCAAAGGACTAGATGGCATGACAAGTACATCAAAGAGAAGAAATTCAAAGAAGGTGACTGGGCTCTCTTGTTTGATTCAAAATTCAAGGATTTTCAAGGTAAATTTCAGACACATTGGCTTGGGCCATATGAAATTGTTGAAATTTTTGATAATGGGGCAGTAAAAATTAGAACTATAGATGAAGAAGAGGTCACTTTTCTTGTGAATGGTCATAGATTGAAGCTATATCACAAACCACTCTCAAGGGAAGAATTTTTCAAGAAGTTCCAAGAAAGCAGTGATGTGAAGTTAATGAAGAAGAATCTCTCTTCTTCATCAACTTGATTAAATTTTCTGAAGCATTTCTCTTTTGAAAAAAATAAAAAAAATAAAAAAAAATTTTAAAATTTTTAAAAAAATAAATAAAAAAATAAATAAAAATAAATAAAAAATAAAAAAATAAAAAATAAAAGTATAAACATGAAAACCAATCATTGATTGGCATGTTTATACAGAAAAGATAGGGTGAAAATCAGAGTTTCTCTGACACTCTAACTTTTCCATTTTGTTTTTGCAAGCAGTTGTTACAAAATCATAAGTTCAGATCCATTGTACTTATGATCCATATCATTTCATTTCATTCCATTCACTTATCCATCCATTATCCATTTCATTTATTCATGCATACTTCACTTCATTCCATATTTCATTCATCTCATTCCACACTTCATCCACCTCATTTCCATGTCAAAATTTAAAGTTTGAAGTCTTGCTGTAAATAAAGAACATATGTCATGGATTGCAGGGCAGTTCTTATATTCTTCCACTCCATTTCATAAACTGAATCCATTCCATTTCATCATCCACTTCATACATATCATGTCTCATCATCCATCTTCATTCATGCCATATAACATTTCATTTATATCTCAAACCACTTCATTCCATGATTAAAATACTCTACAGGTACATTCTGCAGCTAAACAGACATTCTGCAGCTGATCAGACTTTCCGCAGTCAGATAGTCATTCCGCAGCTACAAATCCTAAAGGCACTAATCATCAGACATTAGAATTGCAAAAAAATGATTCAGTGTATCCATGAATAAGAAGAATCAAGAAGGATTATGAAGACTCTTCCAAAGGAGAACAAAGAAGACAAAGACCACAAAAAGCAATTGAAAAGCAAAGGTAACAATTTTTCATTATAATGGCATATCATAAACTTTAGCATAGTTTTAGTTATGAATTATTCGAAAAAGTTGTTTTGATTATTTTTATTGATCATGACCAATATACCCTCCACAAACTTTGGATTAAAATCTCTCATTTCAAATTCTATACCCGACATCATTTAAGCGGTTAAAAAGGTTGTAGTGTTTGATTTCTTCACGTCACCCAACCAAATCATTCAATGATGATTTTCTTTTTCGTTGTAAAAATCTCCGTAGTCTTTTCACTCATTAATTCATTTTCTCCACCTCACTCCATTAACTCATTCCGTAACTACTCCCATCACTCCATTCTCTAGCCAGCCCTTCATTCCGAAAAACAGAGATATCCCTATCACTGTGAGCAGAGCAAAGGGTATATCAGTTTGAATATCAAAGCACTATCACCGTGAGCAGAAATTAAAGCACTATCACCGTGAGCAGATATTGAGAATTATCACTGTAAACGCAGAGGTATAGCAGTGTGAAATTTGAAGCCATTTGTCACCGAGAGACAGAGGGATAGCAGTCTGAAGTTTGAAGCCATTATCACTATTAATCAGAGGCATATCAGTCCGAAGTTTGAAGCCATTATTACCGAGAACCAGAGGTATATCAATTTGAAGGTGGAAGTTATTGTTTCCGTGGGTAGAAAGAGTATTAATGTGAACATTGAAGAAGCAATTATGGGCCTTATTGTAAGAACTGAACCAATGGGTACAAAATACTTGGAAGGATACCCTCAATGTAAAGAAATGTTGCAACAGGTAGGATGGCTACAATTTCTTGAGAAGTTTAATGGCTTCCACAAAGAAGTCACTAAAACATTTGCAAGGTCATTTCAAGGAGCTGAGGTTGAAGTGGGAGATGTTAAATTCACTGTCACTGAAGTTTTCATTGCAGAAGCTACGTGATTGCTTAGAAATGGAGAGAGATGGTTCAAAAACAGAGAATTCCATAATGAATCCTGGAAGAAAATTCTAAAATCACCAGGTATGGATATCATTGTGTTTAAGAAGGGAATTCCAAGTTCTGCATTGAAAAATAAATGGAGAAACATACTGCTTATTCTGCAAAAAATTATTACATGTGAGGGTAGATATGGCACATTTTATGTTTACCACATTAGACTGATAATGCGTTTTCTGGGGGAAGAGTTAAACCTACCCTATTTCTTGCTTCAAAGTTTGAAAAAGATGGCTTCCTGTGTTCAAAGAAGGGTTCAATTCTTAGAGACAACTCTATACCATCATGGCTTGGTGAAGATTTTAATTGAACACCATTTAGCCAAAACAAATGATACTTGGGATAATTTCTTGATAAGAAATCATTTTGAAGAGCCAAAAGAGCCCTCACCTGAACAACAACCTACAAAGAGAAGTAGAAAATGGAGAGCTTCTAAAATTGAAATTGACAAAACAGTCCAGGAAAGTAGTGAGGAAATAATCTTAGAGAAGTTGACTCA
This sequence comes from Pinus albicaulis, assembly GCA_034641835.2. Lineage (NCBI taxonomy): Eukaryota > Viridiplantae > Streptophyta > Pinopsida > Pinales > Pinaceae > Pinus > Pinus albicaulis. The sequence continues at coordinate 267,206,165 of CM076578.1, forward strand.
AATTAAGAGACAACTTAAGAAAGAGAAGGTAATCAGAAAATCTTCCACGGAAAAAGGAGAGGGATCTTCCCAACCAAGAAGAAGCCATAGACTCAAGGGGAAACTGAGGAAAACTCAGATCAAACAAACAGGGGTAATAAATATAGAATATGAGGAAACATCTATTGAAGAAGATGTTGAAGAGGATTTTTATGAAGGAGCCCCTGAAATTGACCCTGCTCAGCAAGAAGTTTATGACTATGTTGAAACTTTGGAAAGGAAAGCTTCAGAGAGTAGAGAGAGAACCCCTAGTCCTCCACTGTCCGAAATAGATGTGTTAAGAAGGGATAGGTATGAGCTGGAAATAATTAATAGACACATCAAAAATGAGAATGACATTCTGAAGGAACAAGTCAAACTTAAAACCAATATGAACTCAACCTTATCTTTACATATGGACAAAGTGGAAAAGGCTAATGAAAAGTTGAAAAAGAGGAACAAGAGGCTAATCAGGGCACTTATCAACTTAAGGTTCAAACTTGTCATCAGAAAACCCAGAAGATATTTAGCTTCCAGGCAAAGAAGAAGGAGAGGATTAGATGTCCTTGCAGAAGCCTCTGAGTTTATGGAATAAGTTGCATGAGGACATGCAAGAAGTCAGCAGTGGGGGTATGTTGAGCCTCAAGATTGTGCTTTCTTTCACCTTACTTTACCTCATTTTCCCTTTTCCATTGTTATCCCAGAACAAATTGATCAATTAATTTAGTTAAAATTACTTTTAGAATGATGAACATGGCTAACTTGCTAAGTTTTGTGATTTCTGTCATTGTAATGCATTTTGACCGGAACTAGCTGCAGAATGCAGACATTCCATAGCTAACCGGAAATTCTGTAGCTATCTTCAAGTTCAGGCATGTTCCAGGTGGCTTCTCAAGGAAAACCGCATATGGGTATATTCCACGTCATGTCTACATTGTTCGTTGCTCACCATGAAGGAAAAACCGAATTCTAGATATGGTTTTGGTACGTGGGAACTCATTTAAGGAAGCAGATTTCTAATAGGACTATCTTAGTCCAGATGTCCTTTTCCTTTTTACGCTACCACTTTAAGAGTCCTAGTATGATTTCGATAAGGAAAGACAATGATCCTCGAATTGTTGCAAGTTTTGTTATGTACATTTGTTATAAAAACACTTGGGAAACCGAGAGCTAGGCTAGATTTTGTTCCAGATTTTGCTTAGATTTTGTGCTACATTTTTGAAGACGCAGATTGCTCTGTTCAAGTTATTTCTCCTTTAATGAAGAAGATAGTGTTGTTTTGAAAAGCGTTGAGTTGATTTGGTGTTAGATTCCGTCTGGTGGTAGAGGGCCCTTGCCTCCTGCACGGTTTTACTTACGTAATTTAGATAAGTATCTTAGTTGCCTTTACGTTTTTGAAGTTAAGTTCATAGTTAATTTCATAGTCACTATAGTTATACTCGTTCTAAAAACTCTTCCAAAAGATTATGATAATCAATGGGAAATGGCTATAGTGTTGTAGGATTTAATTGTAATTTCTTTTGTTCACTATCACAGTTGCACTTATACTAAGCAAACTCTTCCACAAGAAGAAACTCTTCCAAAAAATCCTTATGTTGTCTAAGGCATGGCTGTGATAATGAATGTTCCAGTTGTTTGTTTTTCACTAAGTAACATAGCTGTTCTTGCTCTTAAAATGCTCTTCCAAGATATCATAATGATGGGTATGAGATAGCTGTGTTATCTTAGTTTTTAAATTGCTTTCAGTCTTTAAGTTTGCATTTGCACTGAATTGTACAGTCAGGATTGTTCTAAGAAACTCTTCCAAATACCAATCATGTGGACAAAACAGACTGTATAGTCCCATAGATTAATGCATGATAGCTTAGTTAGAATGCTCCGGAGTCTAATTGCATTTAACTCATGCTCTGTTATTTTGTTTTGAGTTTGATAATGACTTGTTAGTTCAGCACTGTTTTAGACTAGTGACATCTCAAGTTCAGTTTTAGCTTAACTCATTGCATTTTCACTCCACATTTAGTTGTTATCCACTGCATATTAGATTACTTCAGTTGTTAGACTTAATCGTACAACCTTCATTATTTACAAAACCTCTTCTTGTTCCAAATATATAATTGATTCATAACCATATGAACAGAAGACAATATCATTCCAAGGCCTGAGGTACTTTTGCAATTTCCTTTATCATCTCACAAAAAAACCTTTCCTCAAAAGACTATTCAAGGAAATCTATAACCTTTGAGTGAAGTGTAGAGGTGTCAAACTAAATTGCAGAATAAAGTTAGGAGCTAGTCTGAGAGTAGAAGATCTTATGATGTCAACAATATTTTTCTCCAAACATGTTTCCACAAATCTTTAATCATGGATAAAATGTTGTCTCTTTATAAGCTGATTGTTTAGTTGTTTAGGAGAATTTGTATACTTAGCTGACCATTTCTCAATCTCTTTCAACATACTTTTGATAAAAGAATTGGACAAGTTAGGTTTATGTTTTGATTCAGTTTCTAGAAGTCATTATCAAGCTTGGTATTCTGCTTAGTCATAGTTTAAGTTTGATTTTGTCTAAGTAATTGCCTTTGCATTTGTCATTTGTCATCAACCAATTAGGCTTCACTCTGTTGTCAATCATTAGCTTCTTTCCACTAGCTTTCTAGTCATTTTCCTTGTGAACATAAAACCACCAAAAAGACCAAAAACATCATAAATCATCACAAAAGACCAAAAACATCATAAAATACTACACACAACACATTAAGAGACAAACACCTAGGCACATATGGTGCACTTCACTTCAGCAGTTTACCAACCCTGGTTGACAATTAAATGAACTCAATTTAGGAGACTAGATTGAGACCAAACAGATACCAAAATCCAATTAGCTTCATTGAGAATGGAAGGCGCAACACCTGTTTGGTGGGAAGCCAGGACAAAAGAGGAGATCAAAAAACATGGTAAGATTATTCTATCATGGTCAGATTCATTATTGTAATAAAACAACAATTTAATCCATTAGCTCATATGCATAAAGCCATAATTAACTGGAAAAACTTTAGGCAATTGAAGGTAGAAAATGTACAAGAATACACCCAAGAATTTAGGAGAAGAGCTCTCTTATTAGAGGTAGATTTGCAAAGCCAAGATACTTTGCTCAAGTACATAGGAGGCTTACATAGCTACCTAAAACATACTATTCTCATGTTTAACACCACAAGTCTAGATGAAGTATGTGTTCAGGCCACACATCTAGAAGCTAGAGGGAATAACATTTCTAAAGAGGGTAGAAAGAAACCTTTTAAGGGTAAAAACAAAGAGAAGACCTTAAAAGGTAAAATAAAAAAGAATGCATCTATTAAGAAAGAGGGAGAAAAAGTGGTTTGTAAAAATTGTTCAAAAGAAGGACATGATGAAACTCATTGTTGGAAATTACATCCTGAAATGAGGCCCAAGAAATACAATAACAAAGGGAAACAGAAAATTGCAGCTACAACTCAATATGATTTAGGATATCATTCAGGTGATGAATCTAAGATTACAGCCATGGGATTGAAGAACATGAAGGGAAAATAAATCGAAACTAAACCCAGTACTAGCACATCAAACTGTCACATACATGCTCCAAATGAAGAAGAAACAATTGAACTGTTTCATGTGAGGGTCATATCCAAGCATACCAAGATTGACACATTGTTTGATAGTGGGTCACCAGAAAACTTAATCTCTGAAGACATGGTCAAGAAACTTAACCTTGAGACCATACCACATCCAAAACCATATTCATTGGGTTGGATTTGTAAGGATGCAAATTTACAGGTTTCAAAGAACTGTATATTGCGGTTTGCAATCACTGCAAATTTTTTTGACACAGTTGAATTAGATGTGGTTCCGCTTGACATGAGAGATATTGTGTTGGGGAGTCCTTACTTGTATGACAGGAAAGAGATCTTCCATCACCATGAGAACGAGTATCATTTATTCAAATATGGAAAGGAGTGCATTGTTAGAGCACATTGCCAGAAGAAAAACATTACTATGGTAAATGTTGGACAGGTAAAGAGGTTGGTAAATTCAAGTAAAAATTTTGTTCTTCTTATGATTAAGCCAAAGCTGATGTTAATCATGAATCATTTGATGGATGTGATCCTAATTTGAAATCAGATTTATATGATGTAGTTGATGCAAATCATGAGATGTTTCAGGAGCCAACAGGATTGCCTCCAAAAAGAGAGATTCAACATGAGATTCAGTTGCAGCAAGATTGTCCTCTTCAAAAAATTAGTATGTATCACATGTCGATAATGGATAATGTTGAAATAAAGAGGCAAATCAAAGAGATGTTGGACAAAGGAATCATAAGGCCAAGCACCTCGCCATGAGGTTCACCCATAGTCTTGATACCAAAGAAATATGGGACTTGGCGCATGTGTGTAGACTTCCAAGCCTTGAAAAAGATAACGGTAAAGAATCGTTACCCACTCCCAAGGATAGATGATTTGCTTGATCGGATGAAAGAAGAAAAGTTTTTCACTAAGTTAGATTTATGAAGTGGATATCATCAAGTAAGAATTGCAGAAAGTGATATATGGAAAAATGCATTCAAACCAAACAAGGACTCTTTGAGTGGTTATTAATGCCATTTGGTTTGTGTAATGCACTGGAAACTTTCATGCGTGTTATGGATAATGTTTTGCGTCCATTCCTTGATGACTTTGTGATTGTGTACTTAGATGACATATTGATTTCCAGCGAAACAAGAGAAAAACATGTCTTGCATGTGAATAGAGTGCTTGATATTTTGAAGAAAGAGAACTTGTTTCTTAAGATATCAAAGTGTGAGTTTGGAAAGAATTCTTTGGTCTATTTGGGACATATTGTAGGAGGAGGAGAGTTGAGAATTGGTCCTTATGAAGTGGAAGCAATTGTGAATTAGCCCACACCCAAAACAGTAACCGAGGTAAGAATTTTCTTAGGTGTAGCTTAGTATTGGATAAATTTTATTGCTAACTTTTCTGCCATTGCAGCTCCTATGCATGTAGTGACAAGTGTGAATAAAGGCTTCCAATGGGGAGGAAAAAAACAACAGCTTTCAAAGCTTTAAAATAAAAGATCAGTTCAGCTCCAGTCCTTTCATTACCAAATTTGAGACAACCATTTGAGATTCAAACTGATGCTAGTGATTATGCCATGGGTGTAGTACTTTTGCAGCATGGTAAGCTTGTCGCTTTTCATTATGAAACATTTAATGGTGTTGTGACAAATTATACTACATATGAAAAAGAACTATATGCATTGGTACAAAGTGTCAAGAAGTGGAAACACTACTTGATGGGTAAAGAGACTATTGTGCATACCGATCACAAATCATTACAGTACTTGCAATCACAAACAAAATTGCAACAATCAAGACATTTCAAGTGGATGGGATTTCTTCAACAGTTTCACTTGGTTATAAGGTACAAGAAAGGTATTTTCAATAAATTTTCTGATATGATTTCAAGACCAATCATTAGTGCATCTACTTTACTAAAAAATGATTCTATCGTACATGAGAGTTACATAGAACAATATGCACATGACATTGATTTTCAAGATGTGTATGCTAGTTTGACTAAAGAGAATCAAGTTGAAGAAAATGATTATCACATGCATAAAAAAAATTTGTTTCAATTGGGCAAGCTGTGTATACTACAAGGAGAGAGGTTAAGTGTCATGAGATAAGCTCATTCATCTCTTATAGCTATACACTTTGGGGTAAGCAAAACAGTGGCACATCTACAGAGGTATTGCTATTGGCCTCACATGATAGATAGTGTGTCGTGTTTTATAAGAGGTTGTTCTATGTGTGCAACAAGTAAGCCTAGTGATAGGAAGCTTAGGTTGTACACGCCACTATCGGTAACATCAAGGCCATGGGAGAGTGTTTCCATGGAATTTTTTGGAGGTCTACCTATGTCAAGAATACATTATGATTATGTTTATGTGGTTGTGGATAGATTCAACAAAATGTGTATACTTATGCCATGTAAGAAAACCATTACTGCTGAACAAACTGCTGAACTTTATTTTCAACATGTTTGGGTTCATTTTGGATTTCCAACTTCTATTATTAGTGACAGGGATTCCATATTCATTGGGAGTTTTTGGTCAAATCTATGGAGTATGATGGACACAAAGTTGAAAAAGAGTACTGCTTTTCATCCGCAAACAGATGAAAAAATCAAGGTGGTGAACATAATCGTTGTGCATATATTGAGAGGATATTGCAACAAAAATCCCAAGTTGTGGGATGAGAAACTGCATTACATTCGTCATGCTTACAACCGGTCAAAGTACTCTTCAACTCAAACATCACCTTTTGAAGTATTCTTTGGGTATTTGCCAAAATCTCCATTAGACTTCATATTTGGAAAGGATGTTGCAATTGATGGCCATAGTGATATTGACAAGGCTCGAAATTTCATTGAGCAAATTCAGATTATACATCAACAAGTTCAAGAACAACTTGAGAAAGTCAAAGCAAATACAAAGAGAGGCATGAAAAACATAGAGTTGATCACAAGTTTCAAGAGGGATATGAGGTATGGTTGCACATTAGCAAAGAAAGGACGCAAGAGAAAGGTAAAAAGCTCAAACCCATTCGCTATGGTCCATTCAAGATCATAAAGAAAGTTGGTAATAATGAATTTCAACTTGACTTGCCTTCTTATATGCATGCATTCAGTTGTTAATGTTGAAAACTTATGTTTTTATGAGCCACCTTTGATTGATGATCAAGGAATTGTTGTTCAACTACCTTCTCTTGAATATTTCTTGCCAGAATTTCTAGATGAGATCAAAGAAGATGCAATTCTTGACAGAAGGAAAAGAGCATCCAAGAGGGGAAGTGTTGACTACCTTCAAGTTGGGCTCAAAGGCACTAAACCAAGCAAGGAAAAATGTATGGAGGTTGGAAAGGTGAGGGATTTGTACCCTTATCTACTGAATATGTAATTAAGTCATTTGGGGTCCAAAAGCTTCCCAATGGGGAGGAGTGATCAGGAGTTCATAAATTTTGCTCAAAATTCGAAGTTAAAGGATTGGGTTGAAACCAATATGGTTGTGTAGATGTTGTCTTCCTGATTCTAGTGCCTAAAATGGTTCAAAAATTTGATGTCTTATGAGGGATATATTATGTTATGATCGAAATGCCAAACGGGTAAATTTTACGACAAGTTTGACTGGGATGCCTAGTCAGCAAGGTGGATGCCCAGTCAGCAAAAGGAATATTTTGAGGAATATTCCTTTCCTTAGAGCCAACCGCAAGTTGAAAAGTGGCGCCATTTGATTGGTTGAATGGTTGTACATTTATCTTTGTGGGCCAATCATAAGGTGCCACGTGGCTAGCCCTGAGGCCACCACGTGGCCCTTGAACCACTATGTAAAATTTTGGGGAGAGGTCCGTAGGGTTCGACCCTGCGACCTCTGGTAGAGCACACACATGACAAAACTGCCCAATTTGCACGATGGTTCTTAACTATCATTGGAGGTGGCTTGTATTTATGTTGTAATGTGTTGGCATTTAGGGGTTTGGGACCGTCGATGGTCCCAACCCACCAGCAGTCCCACATATGTTGTCACATGGTGTTACCAAAAATGTTACAAAACAACAGTTAGCCTAACTGACAGTCTCCGCCATTTCTGCACAATGCTTATCACATGCAATGGTCAACTATATTCTCTGACGGTTAACGTTAACCCATATCATTTAACCTAGAGTTCTGACTAACCACCATGGTTTCTGCCTATAGTTCCACTGACTGTTATGGTCAGGCCGAGGTTTGGGGTGCGTGTGTGGCCACCCCTAACCATAACACTAAATGTAACAGTTAGGTCTGGCGGTATTTATGGAGCACGCCTAATTTTGGGTGGAGTTGGATAAATTAACTCTAGTTAAGTGGAGTTCTCCACTTTTAGTGAAGATTTTCTAGGTGTAACTGGGCAAATGAGTAGGAGACTCAATTTTCACCCATTTAGAGTGAATGAAGAGTCATTTTTTGACTAATTGGATCATTCTGGAGCTATTGGTCTAGAGAAAACAACCATTAGAGGCCTTAACTACATGTATTTGCAAACTTTTGAGCATAATGAAAGATGGACATGCCATTGGGAGATGGACCAGCAGATGTAGCCGAGGAGGGGTGAACTGTTTCATCATGCCTGCTATGTAAATGTTGTGTGGTGACATATTTATCTATTTTACACTGTTGTTCAGTGTTATTTGTGCTTATTTCATGCTTCTAATTCACTAAAATCATCTACAATTCATGGTTAAAATACTCAATACTTAAGCAAACTAATGAGACTAGTATGCACATGTTTATAAACTAAAAAGACACTTAGGACAAAAAAACTAATACAGTCTTTTCATATCAATATCCACCACAAATTCCACCTTAGATTACATCTAAAGCTTCATTAAGCATGTCACATGAAGGAGGAGATGATAATATGTCAAAAGATGAAAAGGCTTTCAGGAAAGAATTCTTTGACATGAATGAAATGGTAAGGGTTCTCTATTAAGAGATAAATTCAAGATTGCAAGGTGAAAGTTCCAAGCCTTCAAAAGGAGAGTGTTCTTCTAGAGGAAAAGGAGGAGATGATGACAAGCCTTCAAAAGGAAATGGTGACAAACAACCCTCTTCTCCACCATCATCTTCACATCCATCCTCAACTTCATCATCTTCCTCTTCCACAACAACTGTTACTCAAACAAATCCACATACCCCAAGGGTTCATGGTAAAACTCCCTTATTAAAAATTGATATAAAATCTGAATTGCCTATGTATAATGGTGAAGTGAATGCTAAAATATTTGATAATTGGGTTCATCAAATTTAAGTTTATTGTAGGATTTTGAACATCAAATATGATGAAACAAAGATTCAACTGGCTTCATTAAGGTTGGAAAGTGTTGCTTTGATTTGGTGGGAAGCCAAAACACAAGAGGATATGAAAAAGCATGGTAAGTTCTCAACCTCTTGGATAGATTTTACTACTACACTTAGAAGAAAAATTATCCATTAGCTTATATGCAAAATGCTATTATGGATTGGTAGAATTTTAGACAACTAAAGGGTCAAAGTGTGCAAAGTTATACCCAAGAGTTTAGAAGAAGGTCTTTGATACTAGTTGTAGACTTGCAATCACAAGACACTTTGTTGAAATATATTGAGGGTTTACACAGTTATTTGAGGCATACTATCCTTACGTTTAATCATACAAGTTTAGATAAGGTTTGTGTTCAAGAAAAACATTTTGAAGAAAGAGGGAAAAACATTTCACAATAGGGTAGAAAGAAGGCATTCACAAGTGGAGACAAGGGTAAGAGTAATTTCAAAGGGAAAGGAAAGAATACTACATCCGTCAAGAATGAAGGAGAAAACTTAACATGCAAACATTGTTGCAAAGAGGGTCATGATGAAGCTCATTGTTGGAAGCTTCATCCTGAGATGAAACCAAAGAAGTTTAACAAAAAAATGGAATAAAAAGACAACTACAACTATACAACATGACTTAGGCTCCGATTCGGTAGATGAAACAAATATCACAACAATGGGACTGAAAGGTAAGGACATAGCAAGCACTAGTTCTTCAAGTTGTCCTAACGGTACTCAAGATGAGAAAACAATAATTGAACTTTTCCATATTCAGGTTATTTCAAAGCATACCAAAATTTATACACTCTTTGATAGTGGTTCACAACCAAATTTGATTTCCGAAGACTTAGTTAAGAAGTTAAATTTAGAGACCATTCCTCATTCAAGACCTTATCCTTTATGTTGGATATGCAAGAATGAAAACTTATAAGTGATGAGGAAATGCATACTTAGATTTGTAATTACAACAAACATTCTTGATGAAGTTGAACTTGGTGTAGTTCCACTTGATATTTCTAGAATTGTTTTGGGAAGCCCATATTTGTATGATAGGAAAGCTATTTCATTTCCACGAAAATAAGCATCATTTTTCAAAGATGGTATTGAGTAAATTGTTAGAGCACATCAACAAAAACTAAATATTTCACTTGTGAATGCCAAACAAATGATGGCACTCATTAACTCTAGCAAGAATTTTGTGTTTTTAATGGTAAAAAAAAAGAATGATGTTGAGAATAAAGCTTTTCAAGGTTTTGACTCAAGATTGAAATATGATTTGGTTGAGGTTGTTAACAAAGATGATGATATGTTTCAGGAGCCAAAAGGATTGCCTCCCAAGAGTGGAATCCTATTGAAAAGTGTAACTAGGTCAGTCTTCATGTTGACTATGTAATTATGTATTTATATAAAGAAGATGTCAAAGATAAAAAAATGTATTTTTGGAGTACTTGCTTCATGGTTTTCATAAGCAAGATTTTTATGTAGATAGACTTCTTCTTGATGTCTCTTAGGTTGAATTAAGTGTCTCATACATGAAGGATCTAGTCTAGGTATTATGCTCCAAGGCCTTGAGGAAGACACTCATAAACAACCCTCAATGCATTGAGGAAAGAAAAGATTTAAAGGCAGTAAAGAAGCACCTTATCAACGCTGGAATATTACTTGTTCAAGTCGGCCTAAAAAAAATCATAGAACAAGTCAGCTTATTAACAAATAGAAACAACTATTTATAGGAGCATGCATATTTTTGTTTGAAAAAGACTTTCAGAAATGTTCTGAGATTAAATCTGAAGTGCAAGACTATTTATTGTGCGGATGAGGAACAAAAATTAGGAGAATTGTGGATAATACAAGATCTACTACAAGAATGAATACAAACAAGTCTGAGGTGTTTGCAGATAGTTTTTAAGTGTAGATAAGAAGATCTACTACAGCAACAATTGCGGATAAACCTCATCTCAGTGCAGATAACCTTCAGTAAGATTTGTAGACCTACCACAGTATATAAGTGTAGATATATATGTATGAACATTCAGTGGACAATTTCCAGGAGATAGTACGGACTTGTATCAATAGTATAGTGTGGACATTTAGGAAGCATAATTGATGTTAAGGAATAGTAAAAGGTGTTGGCCAGTCTCATAAATATTTGTGAATCAAATCTCAAGAATAATTGCAGATACAAAGGGATTCAAGAAGTGCAGACTAGAATAGTGAACTAGGGCAGCATCTGAGTGTAGACAAGTGCAGAAAGGAAGATTGCAGGATACAAGGTGAAGATCAATGTCTTGGAAGCACATCTAGTTTTAGGGTCTAAGTCTGGGTCATGGTTCTTATCATTTGAAGATCTATAAGAATAATTCTTTGCAGGTTTTCCTCTCCAAGAGGGAGAGGTTTTTCCCTGGCTCTAGGAGCCTAACTTTTTTTTCTTTAACATTTTGATAATTCACTTGATGAAGATTAACTAAGAGAATACATAACTAATGCAAATAAGTTCACAATTAAGTATCAAGGAGAGAATTTGTATTAACCTATAACCTAACAAATTATCAACATGGTATCAGAGTTAAGGTGTTGAACATAACGGCTGCTTGTCAACAAAGACACTCAAAGAAGAAAAGATCAAAGTTTTGGTTGGAAAGACAAATTAGTTTGCAAGGAAGACTATCCAGCTACTTCATGTAAGATCTCCCACCTCATTAAAAATATCAACTCATTTCGGAAATTAATCTTTGGCATCAAATATTTTCACTCAAGACATTGTTTGAAGGAAATATCAACTTCTGAAGGCGGTCATTATAATCAAGGGTTCAAATACAACAAAATTGAAGAAAGGAAACCCTTGACTTCATTCTCAATCATCATCAAGGAAGCTGCAAGCAAATCCACTCTAGTAAGTATTCATGACCCTATCTATCAAGATTGCTTATTGTAAAGAAAGCAACACGCTGGTTGGGTCATCAAACCTCAGTGCATGGAAGAAGAGAACAAACTTGAATTTAATAGAAGATGAAGTAATGGAATATATCAAAGGATCTATTGTTCAACCTCCAAAAGAAGATACTTCAGCCCATGCCAAGTACATGAAGGGAGAAATTAGAGCCCAAAGGATTCTCATAGAATCCATTAAAGACTCTCTCATTCCCTATATATCAAAACTAAAGACTAAAAAAAAAATATATGAGAAATTGGTGGAGCTATTCTCTATTAGTACTGCTGGAGAATCAATCTCTCTTAGACAATAACTATACAAAATGAAATTATCAAGGGAAGCAGGAATCGCTCCATACTTTATGAGGATTTCTAAAATAAGAGATCAACTGCAGGAACTAGGAGAAGTGATGTTTGGCACTGAGATGACAACAATCGTGTTGAATGCTCTACCAGAGGAATGGGGAAACTTCACTTCTAGTCTATATGGGAAGAAAGAAGCCACTCCATTCCATGATTTATGGTCTTTATGTAAAATAGAGGAAACAAGACTAAAGGCCAAAGATGATATAGGAATAGGTGAAGAGAATCATGGCTTTGCAACCTCATATAGGAAGAAAGGAAGATTCGGAAAATTTGGCCTTCAGAATAAAAGAAGAAATATGGAAAATGTGTGATGCTTTGGATGTGATGAGCTTGGAAATTATAAAAGAGATTGTCCTAAATTTGGAAAGGAAAAGAGGAAAAATGAAGAAGCCCATGTCACTTATGAAAGAGAAGAACCTAAAGTTAAAAAATCTAAGGAGGAAGAGATATCTATTATGATTGAGATCATCTTCCTCTATAAGTGATCTCTCATTAATTGTAAAATTGTATGATAGCAATGTACATTAAGAAGCATCTCGATAAAAGCATGGAAGGAGCTCTCAGTGAAAAATATTCTGAAAAACCTCTCTACTAAAAGTAAAGTAGTCATCAGATCAAGGGTCATCATGGAGACATAATTTTGGGATGTGATGATATATTGTTGAAGCAGGTTAAAGGAATGAAGCTCTTTATTCAAGAGAAACTGCTACAAGATGATTCAAGGAAAATAGATATGAGGTATGCATACATATATGCTGATATTGGATGTTGTGAAGTCATGTCATATGGTTGCAGGTAATATGCCTCCGTATTTAGGAGTGTGATCTATGAAGAAGGATCTCTCAGTGCACTAACAGATGGAATCAACATAATATGACCTCATAGATTATGAGGTGATTGTACATAAACTAGAAAATGGAAAAGTTGTAAGTTCCTGGGAATGAATAATTTGTAGAAAGGAAGAGATCATGAAATGCAACCATGTCAAGAGGCAGTTATCATCCGGAGGCCAAGTAGATGTGACTAGGAGATATCCTGGGAAGATATGTAGACTCTGACGGAAGTCTGGTAAAGAAGAAGACCCTTAGCAAAATCATATCATTAGGAGATGTGTCAATCTATATGAAGGATTTCGATGCCTACAGGAAGATGTCATGGTGAAAGATCATCACTAAGGCAACTTTTGTTCTAAAAGTTTACATGTATATGTTTATCTGGATGAATTTGTGTAGGGTTTCTAATCATAATAAAGGATGTATGATCCTTGGGGATGATTCGAAGGAAAGCAGCATGGCATAACGATGGACCATATGAGGAAGACTAATGAATCACTTTCTGATAATGTACATGAATCGTGACTAAAAGTGATGGATGATCTATGCCCTATGAAGCCAAAAGTTGAAGATTCCTCAATATCGAAAACCATGACATCGAGGAGAGGAAATCTTCATGAATTAGTTGGATTGCTGCTACTGGACCCTGATTGATGAGGACCCTGGTGGTAAGTTTCTTACTTGGAATAAATTCGAAGTATGTCCAACCTGTGTTAAGAGGGAGTGACGTATGTTATTCTCTATTACATGTGTCGTGCACTAGACCAGGACTAACAACCGTAAGTCTTAGTGAAGGCTATGCGAAGAGAATGGATAGACACGTCATTATGCTCTTCACCTAGAAGATAGAATGGAGGATTGGGTAATCATCTGGCATTTGATACTATTTGAGAATGAGATAGGGAATTCAAGATAAGAGTATTCGTGGACTGATATTATTTGAGGGCTTGCTACCTAAGAGAAGAATAGTCCAAGAAGGTCATACTCTGGGAACACCTAGGTGGGGTACATACCTTGGAGAGACAATGAATATGGTGTCTATTAGTCATGTGTCTCGCCCACATTGTAGCCCATTGTATCATTGAGAGATGGGGTTGTTAGTTAAGGCCTTGCACTAGGACAATGTTGGTTGATATGATGCTATACATATGTGATTACCAATATGATTCTTCTTATGATATTCTTCAAGTTGAAAGTAACCATGTACTTGTATGAATAACTCCCTAGTTAAGAGGGAGTGTTGAAAAGTGTAACTAGGTTGGTCTTCATGTTGTCTATGTAATTATGTATTTATATAAAGAAGATGTAAAAGATAATAAAATGTATTTTTGGAGTACTTGCTTCATGGTTTTCATAAGCAATATTTTTATGTAGATGGACTTCTTCTTGATGTCTATTAGGTTGAATTAAGTGTCTCCTACATGAAGGATCTAGTCTAGGTATTTATGCTCCAAGGCCTTAAGGAAGACGCTCACAAACAACCCTCAATGCATTGATGAAAGACAAGCTTTAAAGGCAGTAAATAAGCACCTTATCAACGTTGTAATATTACCTGTTCAAGTCGGCCTAAAAAAAAATCATAGAACAAGTGGGCTTATTTATAGACAGAAACAACTATTTATAGGAGCATGCGGATTTTTGTTTGAAAAAGAATTTCGGAAATGTTATGAGATTAAATGTGAAGTGCAGGACTGTATCTTATGCGGATGAGGAACAACAATTAGGAGAATTGCAGATAAGACATGATCTACTACAGGAATTAATGCGAAAAATTTTGAGGTGTTTGCAGACAATTTGTAAAAGAAGCTAAGAAGATCTACTATAACAACAATTGGGGATAAACCTCATCTCAGTGCGGATAACCTTCAGTAAGATCTGCGGACCTACCACAGTCTATAAGTGCAGATATATATGCATGAGCATTCAGTGGACAGTTTCTAGGAGATAGTGCGAACTTGTATCAATAGTACAGTGTGAACATTTAGGAAGCATAAGTGCTGTTAAGGAATAGTAAAAGGTGCTGGTCAATCTCATAAAGATTTGTGAATCAAATCTCAAGAATAATTGCAGATACAAGGGGAGTCAAGAAGTGCGGATAGAAAAGTGAACTAGGGAAGCATCTGAGTGCTGACGAGTGCAGAAAGGAAGATTGCAGGATACAAGGTGAAGATCAAGATCTTGGAAGCACATCTAGTTTTAGGGTCTAAGTCTGGGTCATGGTTCTTATCATTTGAATATCTATAAGAATAATTATTTGTGGGTTTTCCTCTCTAAGAGGGAGAGGTTTTTCCCTGGCTCTAGGAGCCTAACTTTTGTGTCCTGCACATTTCGATAATTGATTCTATGAAATATTAACTAAGAGAAGACATAACTAACGCAAATAAGTTCACAAGTAATTATCAAGGAGAGAATTTGTATTAACCTATAGCCCAAAAAAATCTCAACAAATCCAACATGAAATACAATTGTAGTAATATTTTCCTCTTCCTAACATTGGCATGTAGAAGATGTCATGGATGGAAAGTGCAGAAATTAAAAAGAAAATTCAAGAGTTGTTGGAAAAAGGGATCATCACACAAGGTACTTCACCATGCAGGTAACCTATTGTTTTGGTGGCAAAGAAGGATGGAAAATGGTATGTGTGTGGACTTTTGTGCATTGAACAAAATTACGATATAAAATCATTACCCACTTCCTAGAATAGATGATTTACTTGAAAAATTGAAAGATGAAAAATAATTTACTAAGTTGGACTTAAGGAGTGGCTATCATCAAATTAGAATGGCTAAAGGTGACATATGGAAGGCAACATCACAAAAAAAACAAGGTTTGTTTGAATGCCTAGTTATGACTTTTGGTCTTTGCAATGCTACTGCTACCTTCATGCATGTGATGAATGATGTATTGAAGCCATTTCTAGATGATTTTTTGATACTCTAAATATATGACATCTTGATTTTTAGTAAATATTGTGAAGAACCTGTCATCCATGACAAAAATGTACTTGATGTCTTGAAGAAATAACAATTGTTTTTAAATATGTCAAAGTGTGAGTTTGGAAAAACTTCTTTGCTGTATTTATGTCATATTGTTGGAGGAGGTGAATTGAAAATAGATCCCTCCAAGGTTGATGTCATTTTGAATTGGCCAAATCCCAAAAGATTTATGGAGGTAAGAATATTTTTGGGAGCAACCCAATATTGGAGGAAGTTTATTACTAACTTCTCTTCTATTGCAACTCCATTGCATGCATTGACAAGTGTGAAGTAAGTCTTCCAGTGGGGAGGTAAACAAAAAAAGGAGTTTGATGCATTGAAGGAAAAGATCAGTTCAACTCCAATACTTTCACTTCCAGACTTGAGACAATAATTTGAGATTCATACTAATGCTAGTTATTATGCCATGGATGCATTACTCATGCAACATGGTAAGCCCATCTGTTTTAATTCGGAAACTTTTAATGATGCAGTGATTCATTATCTTGCATATGATAATGAATTGTATGCATTGGTGCAAAGTGTGAAAAAGTGGAAACACTACTTGATGGGTAAGGAAACAATCATTCACACTGATCATCAACCATTTCAATACTTGCAATCACAAACAAAGTTGCAGCAATCAAGGCATTTTCGATGGATGTGTTTTCTTCAACAATTCCACTTGGTGATAAGGTATAAGAAAGGTATTTATAACAAAGTTGTTGATATTATTTCTAGGCCTATTGTTAGTGTTGCTACTATTCTTAAGCATAATTCTATTTTTCATGAAAGCTTGTTGAACAATATGCTTTGGATAGTGATTTTCAAGATGTATATGCAATTTTGAGTCAAGGGAATCAAGTAGAGGAATTGGATTATCACATGAATGATAACTTGTTGTACTATTTTGGTAAGCTTTGTATTCCACAGGGAGAAAGAGTCAACACTATAAGAGAGGCAAATACTTCTCTTATTGTTGGTCATTTTGGTGTAGGTAAGACAATGGCACAACTATAGAGGTATTTTTATTGGCCTCGTATGCTTGAAATTGTGTCATGTTTTATTAAAGGATGTTCATTATGTGTTGTCACTAAACCTAGCAATAGAAAGTTAGGATTGTACACACCACTTCTAGTACCTTCTCGTCCATGGGAGAGTGTTTCTACGAAATTTTTTGGAGGTCTTCCTATTTCAATAATGAATCATGATTATATTTATGTAGTTGTGGATATGTTCAGAAAAATGTGTATTTTGATGCCATGTAAAAAACAAATTACAACTGAAAAAACTGCTCAGTTATTCTTTCAGAATTTATGCGTGCATTTTTTATTTCCCACATCCATTGTTAGTGATCGAGATTATCTCTTTATTAGGAATTTTTTATTAAGCTTGTGGGGATTCATGGACACCAAATTCAAAAAGTGTACAACATTTCATCCGTAAATATATGGTCAAAAAAATATGGTGAATAGGACAGTGATACATATTCTTTTTTGTTATTGCAGCAAGCATCCTAAGTTTCACTATATTAGCATGCTTACAACTGGGCCAATCACTCTTCAACTCAAACAATGCCATTTGATGCATGTTTGGGATAATTTCCCAAGTCTCCTTTGGATTTAATTTTTGTAAAGGATGTTGTTATTGATGGTCATAGTGAGATAGACGGATCTAACAGGTTCATTGAACAAATCCAATTGGTACATCAAGCGGTTCAAGAGCAACTGGAAAAGAGCCAAGTCAAGTACATAACAAGACACTATAAGCATCATGTAGATCACAATTTCCAAGTCAGTGATGAATTTTGGCTTCACATTAGAAAATACAGGCTTCAAGGAGAAGGTAAAAAACTGAAACCAATTCGATAGGGTCCATTCATAATTTTAGAAAAGACTGGTGATAATGGCTTCAAGTTGGATTTCCCTTCATATATGAAAATTTATGTTGTTTTTAATGTTGATAACTTAAGGTTGTATGAGCCTCCTTTAATTAAATATCAAGGAGAGAAAGTTAAAATTCCTTCTATTGAGGATTTATCTCCTAAATACCTTGAAGAACTACAACAAGACACCATTCTTGAAAAAAGAGCAAGGAATTCAAAATGAGGGAATGTGGAGTACCTTCATGTGGGTCTCAAAGGAAAAAAATCCAAGCAAAGAAAAATGACTCGAGATTGGAAAGGTGAGGGAACTGTGCCCTTATCTACTGAAAAACTGAAAGTGATCTTTTGGGGTCCAAAAGCTTCCAGTGGGGAGGAATGATCCAATGCTAAAAATATGCTAAAAAATGAAAGTTGTCAGGATGGCTCGAAACCCATGCTCTTGCGTAGATCTCGCCGTTCTAAATCAGACGCAAATCATTTCACAGAAAACCGACACTGTATGCTTCCAAAAATGAGTGATGTTAATTTTCCCAAACATGTAAATTTGGAGAAAAGGTACTATTGACTATGTAATTTTGGGCCTATGGCAGACTGCCACATGGCCTTATCTGATTGGTTGAAAGTCAAAAAAATTTAGGCCTGCCACGATTTGACACATATCAGGACCAGTGGCAGCTGACTTGTGCAATTTTGATTCGTTGGATGGTGGCCAACCATAGGCTGCCACATGGCCCAACCAGAGGCCACCACGTGGCAACATGGGGGGCATCAAAAATAGGTCAGGAGGTCGAACTCCACCTCATGAGATTCGAATTTCGGACCTTGTACCAAACAACACAATGCCCTAACTGGTCGGTCTAACCATGGTCCTTGTAAACCATACCTATCAACTACCATTTAAGGTTGATGTGGTGGAAGTAATGGGGTAAGGGGCTAGGGCTTAGCCCACCCCCCCAACAAACTATGCATACAACCCAAGGCTGGAACCATGGGCGCGGATGTGGAGAAGGCCGCATCCATATTTAATATTAAATATTCAGCCATGACTTTGGTTTAAAATTCAGATTTTTAGGCCGCATTATGCATTTAAACGATCCCACAATTTGCACTGAATTTCTACCAAATTATTGCTTCGTTAGCAGAATTTGGGGCGAAAATGTAGGATGATGCCAGATTTTGGGGAAATTGTAAAGCGACTAGCAACAATGCTAGGGAAACTCGTAACTCCTTCAATTTTTAATCATTTTGGGAGAAGAAAGAGGATAGAGGGGGGTTTTGGACAGTTCTGAAGCTAATGGAACATGTTTTGAATCCATCAGAGCATTAGAAACTGATGTAATCACCAATTTTTAGCATAATGATATAGGGCCAAGCCATTGGAAGCTGGACTAGGAGACATAGCCCAGGAGGGGTGAACTCCTTCATCACTTGCTATGTTGTGGTTATTTTTATCGTGTATTTTTCTGTTGTTTTCTGCTATTTCAAAGTTTAAATTCATGCTTTATGTGCATAAGAATTTAACATAAAACCACATAAAAACTCAATTTTAACACTTGAAATTAAACTACCTCAAGCACATTTACATATATATCTCGTACATATCACAAATATAATATGAATTTACATAGACCACACACTAGGGATGTCCTTGTGGAATATTTTTGGGCATATTAAAATTACATAGAGGAGGCTCTGTTAGAGAAACTACTCGAATCTTGATGCAGAAGAAGATTAGCTTTAATATGATATAGAAATACTGGTTGAGTCACTAGAATATGCTAGGTCTAATTTTGTGGGATATGGATCTTTTACAACGTTTTGACTCCAATGGTGTTCATTTTGAGATTCATGTATGGTGTTCTGCTAGAGAGGTTAAAAATTTTATTCTTTGAGTGACTTAATTCATTTTTCAAAATTAGATGTTCCCTTTTCTTCTCATGTGACAAAGAATCACCAGATGCATAATGTCCCACATAAAGTTTATTAATTTGTTCAAGTTTTTTTTTGTACCTATAAAGGAAAGTAGTGGAAGAAAGCTTGAAAAAGATAGTTGGTCTCTAGAACACATCATACAAGAGGACCATGAGGAGAAATATGTGTATGCTAAACAAAAAAAACATTCTGACAATCACGACAGTATTGTTTCTGAAACTTTATTTTTCAATCTGATATATAATTCTAATGATAAAATATTGCCTTGCATCCCTCATAATTACACCTGTAGATAATAAAGTCAAATATTTAATAGATTTATTTTTGCTAATATAACTTGGATATGGTTTCCTGTTTAAGCCAAATAATTTCTTTGTTATAAAATGGATGTAGTATACATAAGTCTATTCAAACAAGCAACAAAACTCAATTTTACCTCTGAACAGTCATTAAGATACAATAATTACATACCTGTACCTATTTATGCCATGGATTTTGGAGAACTCAGCCTTCCTGTGATCAACTATGTCCATAGTTTTAGCTGAAATTTCAATGGAATTATTAACCCTTCCATTTGGAGCAGAAGAGATAGGCTGTAGGGGAAAAATGTCTATTTAATGGTTGAGAACCAAGTGTATTAAGGGTTGTACCTCTTGAGATTGCATCTAAGGTTGTAATTTCAAGAAATATTGATAATGAATAAAAGCTTGGGAACTTGGTCCACATAAAATCTCCTTCTTTCCAGTGTATTGAATTTTTTTGATTGATGCTTGTTGAATTCTCATTATGTGTGATTAAGTTATTTTTAGAGGATATTTTGTGTCTATTACACCCCTGGTTCTAATGAAGTTGTTGCAAATTTGAGCAGTTGTTATTGAACCCAGGTGCTTGTAAAGTGTGTTCCCTCCCAGTCACGTTTTGGGAAACTTGGATAGGGTTGTGTTTACAGAGTCGATAATATGACTCAAGTCATATTGCTCCAGTGAGACAGTTCATTCGCAGATCACTCATTGGAATTCTTCATCACCACATCGACATGGGATGTTGTTTTTATTTGACTCCATGACCAATGAGAGGCAATAGTTTCCCTCACTAGAAAATACTAAATGGTTATCACAACTAGAATATAGAATAACAAAACCTAACTCTTACACTTCAGATGTCAGTATGTTTGTTAACTGTCCCTATCTTTGTCACATAATTATAGAGAGACAAATGAAGGTAAGAAAGCCCACATTTTGAATGCAATTTACGAGATTTCATTATTAGGAATAGGTTAACTAAGATTCCTACATTATACCATCATGTCAAGGCAGGCCTGTTGTCTAGGTAAATCCTCAATGCAGACAGAGATGATCACTCTAGCCCTAGGGTGGGTCTAGAAACAAAGGGAACAAAAAAATACCTACTTTACTATATTATAAATGAAACATAGATTGAAGGAGGTGGCCCACCTCATTCTGATATTGCGATGTTGCTCCTCGTCAAAGCCCTTTGGTCTTTCGCTCTTCCAAGCTTGATCTTCGCTGCTACCAGCGTTCAATTACCTGCACAAGTGATCAAAAAACAACAAGAAACATAAAAGTTCAACATGCATATAACACAAATAATCTATCTAACTGATCAATGAATGTTAGACTTATTATCACAAACATGGGCAAGAATGGAAAATAAATATCAGTTGTATCATACTATTAATAAAAGAGGAGTTACAACACGTGCCTTGATATTGAAGCTCTCCTTCGGCAGGTCCAAATCCAGGCACATCTCCAAAGCACTCTTTTTCAACTCAGTGTGAGAAGGCTAAGGGTCTCAACTCTATCCTTCTATGCCTATAACAATCTTCAAACCTTTCTTTAATATTCTTCTCTTCTATTTTGTTCTCCCTAGTAGAGGCATTGGAAGGTGATCAATTTATAGTGATGGACGAGGGGACATGGATCCACTTAAGGTGGGAAAAAGGCTTATCTCCTTGGGTGGTTCCTATTTTGTAGGAACAAGAGGCCCAAAGGAGCAAGATCGGCCATATCCTGATAAAAAAACATCTAGTTCTCTGCCCTCGAAGATTCTATGCCATGAAGCCTCGTTTCCATTTTTAAAAATATTCTAGAAGTAGATCGACGTGGCTATAGGGTTCATACCATCGCCGATAGGTGCTAGTTACAGGCTAAGAATTTTCCATAAGCACTTTTGAGACATTGAAGGGTCACGCTGCTCCAAAAAAGTGGGCTTTTAGGGAGCTACTTGAGGAATGATCAAAAAAGAGATTGATCTTCATACTGTAAGGGATCCACAGAGATGTTTTCATGATGGAAAAAAAGTACACATTGATCAATGTAGGGGTTCTCCAAGATCTGGGAATATGGAGTACAGGGACAGTGAGAAAATTTTGTGTAACAGATGCCCCCTATAGCATGAAATAAGAATGAGAGTGAGGGGTGAAATGCTTTACCAATACGGGCTAGGACCAAGACATCATCGTTAGAAAACCTACGAATCAAGTACAAATATAAAACTGAAATATCTGATATAAATAAATGAGAATAAGGCATGGACAAAACCATCCATAAAAGATATCATGTAATAGGATCCATGGTATGGACACTACCATCCAACAATAAGAAGGATCACAAATATGGACTCACGTATGGTCGCAACCATCCAGCTAAAAGAGTCATGCATACAATCATGAATAAATCATATCGCCTTGCAAACCGAACTTTATAAAACAAAATCCAGGGTCTTACGCTCCGTCACAACCCAATCAAATACAAATTCAAGCATATGAATGAGTGAGCTGAATTTGAACATGCAAGAAAATTGCCTGATTACCAGTCAATGATGTAAACTGTTAACATGCGCGAGAGAGACCACAAATAATGAAAATGGACCTTAAGGTACTAGCATTACAATCCATGGGATGTGAACAAGGAATTTAAGTCAAACACTCGTGAAATCACCCAATCGGAGGTCAATGGGTGAACCTGTCATCGAATGCAAAAAACCTGCCATTAGGGCATGCATGCTTTAAGGTATTAGAAAGGAGTCTCTAGATGAACATCCCGCATAATGAGCTGAAGTCGACAGGAAGCGATCTGTTGAAGGAGGGCCATGATGTATCCCACGTCTTCGACACGAGACAAAGGAACAAGATGGTTGTGAATCAAGACTGAATAGAGAATCAGGTAATGAATGAATTACAAAAGTAACTGCTCTTGAACATATTGGCAACACGACTCTGGAGTTTGGAAGTATTTGACTCAAATGGAATTAGAGGTCATGTTGAAAAGATTGGTAATTTAATGAGAGGCAAAGAAATTTCCCAAATCCATGGACACAAAGTGACGAATGTAGGACATCCCCAACCCGACACGAACTGTAGATAAGTGTCATGTTCGAGAGTGACATGTTGCCAACACAACTGATAAATAATTCCATTTCCCCCCCACCATTTCAGGTGAGTACCTCAATTATTTTTGAATACAAGCTTGAAGGAGATAACATATGCTTTTTATATAATTTTGTTCTTCGGAAAAATCCATCCTAGTACATTTCACAAGCCCTAGGAAGGAGGAACGTGGTAGCGTCATGGTGATGGGTCCAGTTTTGTTAAATTTTAATGAGTCTGACAAAGGTGAAACTCGACACCTTTTCATGTTTAGAGAGTTTAAAAATAGGTTGAAAAGAAAAATACATAGGGTTCTTTAAGTAGATAGTCCCTTGAATCCGAAAAGGTAAAAAGAAAAGTTCGAGAGAACCTCTTAGTCAGGATTGACTAAGGTATTCCTTTTTCGTAAATAGTTTATCCTAGCCCGAAAAATAGGTAAGCATATACTGGGTAAACGACATTTTGCTTGCTTTAACGAGCTCATAATGACAAATACGCAGCAATATTTTCATTTTCAAGAGTCACAAAAGAGCTTAAAGATGACTCCAAGGAGGTGAATTTTTCATTTGCTTTTACCAAATATGATAAATAAATAAACTAGAACTCGTTTTTGCATCATCCATCAAAATTTTACCCTGTTGCTAAACAAAAGTTAAAATAGTATCTGTTTCCAAGGAAAAATAATTGAAATATTAACAAAAACCATAAAAATGAATTAAAAATTTATAAAAATAAAAAAGTAAAAACATTTTTCACTTTTCACATTCACAAGCCATTGGAAAAATTTTTACCCTTTTTTACCTTGATTCTTCAGCAGTTGACTACAGCTAATCCAGGAAGCCATTGGATGAACCGTCTATGCCAGGTAAGAGCCATGCCTATTGTCTTTGTTTTCATACATGTTTTAGCAATTTTCATGATGCATTTTGAATTTTTGGGAAGAAGTTTTAAACTCATTTTCGTTGCGGATCGACGCAGGTATTGGTTTTGGGCTCGTGCCGATCCCCAATTTTTTTCAAAGATGCGCACCAGACACAGAAAGTAGAAAAAATAAATCTTTCCAAAAATCACCATTGAAAATGGATTTATAAGATCGAAATTTTAACAATGGGAATAATTGTTGTCAGTAGGAAAAAATTAACAAAAATGGTTATTGAATGGAGAGAGAGAGAGCGTGAGGAAGAGGATAGAGAATCCATGGAAGATATAGACTGTCTGGTTGTCTTGAGGAATTGTGGGCTCCTCAAGTTCTTCTTAACTCCAGGCTTAAGATCTCAACCTGAGTTGCTATATTATCTTGTAGGAATATGGGACACAGGACGAGAAAGATTCATAATTGGTGACCAAGAATTAGAGATCGAGGTCTACGACATCTATTTCATAACTTGCTTGTCACAGACAGGTGAACGAGCTCATCTAGCTGGAAGCCAAATTATGGGTGAGAGCATGGACATTTTGATAGGGAGACAATGTCTGGTAGCAAACAAGTCCTCAAGCATGAAGGTTGACATAAGAACCATAAACAACCTGCCTTTAAAGGTAGTCCTGCATACTATAACCCATGCTACTTGGGCATAAGCTCCACATGAGGCTACCAAGTCTCAACTTTAGACTGCCATAGATTGCATGGCACCCACAATCTTCAATTGGTTAGAAGCAGTTTTGGCCAACATGAAGAAACAACTCACCAAATGAAAAAATGAATGACTCAAACCGTTCGGGTATGGTTTGATTCTGGAATTATTCTTCTTGGAACGAGTGCCATTGTTCTAGTTTCAATGGGTGAAAGTGGCTATGCCAGCACCACGAGATCCTTGTATGATCCGATGGAGTGAGATGATGCCTCGCTCAGGAGGCGAGCAACATATGTCGTACAAACCATCTTTCTTCGTATGGTTGAGGTGCCAACTCATTGTAGTGGAGGATTGGCCATATTTCGGGACTGACTTCAGAGGTGACCTAGATTTTCCGCTTCCAAATGGTGATCATTGGGATGATAGAGGTAAAACATGTTTTTTTTTGTTAAGGTTTGCATGTTTATATTTTTTTGGTATACATGTTCTAATGTTCAAAATTATGTGCTTGAGATGTTGGACCACCTAGACCTACTGGGATGTCCCCCATAGCAATAAGAGTGACGAGGGAGTTCGAGGCCACTCCTTATGAGGAAGGAGAAGATAATGAAGAGAAAATAGCTTGGAACTTGGACACATTGACTAGTGTGATTCCAAAGTATACCCACATCCATGATATCCCTCATCGCTACCCAAGGCACACTATGGGGGTCTCAGACTGTATTCACCAACTTTTGACCCGAATTATCCGAGTAGTGAGTGTTATCATGAGCATCATGCAGACTAGTCTACTTTAGTTTGTATTTCTGAGGTTATTGTTTTTGAGAATTTTGAGTCACTTATGTATCATAACACATATATTTTTTGGATTATGATGTATTGAAAAACTTTGAAAACATTATATATATATATATATATATATGTGCTATATTTTCCTATTTAATGTATGATGTGGCGATGATCATGGTTTTACAAGTTTTGCAAATGTCTATCTAGAACAATGCATCTGTTAAGTAAAACAAGATAAGAAGGAAAATTGTTCACCAAAAGCACACCAAAACCAAATTGTACATTAACGTACAAAAATGTAAGGAGGATGGTTTCATTTTTACACAATATTGAAACACGGGAAACTCTGCTTGAAAAAAATTTGCATGCCCCCGACATGGTGACTCAATTCAAGGTACATACCCCCAAGCTTTAGTTCATTTTACTGAGTAGACTATTGGTTACTAACAAGTGAATGGAGTGAAGGTTCATTTACAAGATCAAGCGAAAGACTCGAGTTGGTTTTTACGAGATCTAATTAAAGACTCGAATTGAAGGGGATTCATTTCATTCTTTAATGAGATTGACACAATAAAAAAACTATGCTCACAGAGGCTGATTGCATTTTTTAATGAGGTTGACACAGTAAAAGATCTATCCTCATAAGAACCTATTTCATTTTTTAACGAGGTTGACATAGTAAAATACAGTAGGGGAATTTTGAGGTCTAAAATGGGCCTCCTAAGGAAAATGTACAACCAATATTTACTTTATGAGAACCAATCACATTTTAGGGGATGACATCATCCCTAATGGTTGAGGTGGAATTGCTTGAGTTAAAGGTACTTACTTGTCACATTCTCAATGGTGGATAAAACTCATGGTTAACCACGGTAGTGCTCTAAGTACTTTTAAAGTCAAAGTAAAGTACTCATAATAAAAGTCATTTCACACTTCTTGAATAAAAATATATTATTGTCATTTCATATTTCTTGAAAGAAACAATGCATATCCCTTTACATTTATTATATTATATTATATTATATTATTTGTATATAGTATATTAATTATGTGTTATTATACAATTTAAATAATTTAAATTTTAATTAATAGCATATAATATAATTAAGAATTTATAAATGTATATTTATATTTTATTTTAAGTTATTTAAGTACAAAGGACAGATGCATTAGTTGTTCAATGATAATTACTTTTTCTTAAAAAGATCATTCTTATTTATAGTCACATCAATACAATTTTTTTATTAATTTTATTTTGGTACAACTTTTGAATTGAATTTAACTATGGTTACATGAATTGTGGTGCAAAAAGTGAATTGCAAATTCATAAATATTATTTTATTGGTTTAACTATTATTTTATTATTTCCTTAAGGCCCATTTTAGACCTCAAAATTCCCCTAATGACTACCCTCATGAGACCTTGTTGCATGTTTTAAAGAACTTGACACGAGAAGAGGAACTCTGCTCTAAAGGGCTTGTTTCATTTTTTAAGGAGATTGACACAAGAAAAGGAACTATGCCCTGAAGGGCTTGATCATGACTTCCAAGAGGTTCTCATTCAATGGGAGAAAAACACTCTGGAAATCAGGGTCCAATTCCCCCAGGACATGATACACTACATCACTAACAGAGCCATCAATGGATGCAAGCATGGAACAGGTTGCTACGTAACTAACCTGGGGTGGGGAAGATAAAACCAATGTGTAAGGGCCATTTAAGGGATTATGGTAGAATAGGTGTCACGTTAGGACCAATGAATGAAAGTTTATCAATGGTCACAATTCGACCTTCATGTGGAAAACATATCACACGAAAGAGGGAAGATACAAGTGCTTCCATGACATAAGTATAGTCATGCCCCAGGAGTAAGTTAAATTCTAAGGGGCCTTGGACAATGATCACATCTATATAGACAATCTTTCCTCCCAAAGTAATAGGAAACCTCAGAAGGATCCCTAACGGTTGACTCGTTCCTTTGTTAAAATCCAACAGAATCTGGGTAATAAGCACAAGCTGCGAGGAATCGAAAGCTTTCCAAGTAGTTGAGTATAGAATACTAACAAATGCACCTTCATCTATTATTGTGCTAGGTATGACCACATTATAGGCTTGTACCATGATCTCAAAAAGCATGTGTTCTAATGTCTTAAACTTATGTGTTGCAGATGTTGGACTGCAAAGACCTGCTGGGATGTCCCCCAGAAGAGTGATGAGGGAGTTTGAGTCTGCTCCTTATGAGGAAGGAGAAAGTAATGAAGAGGAAATAGCTCGAAACTTGGATGCATTGACCAGTGGGATTCTAGAGTATACCCACATCCGTGATATCCCTTGCCACTACCAGAGGCACACTATGGGGGTCTCAGACCGTATTCACTGGCTGTTGAACCGATTTATCTGAGTAGTGACTTTTTATCATGAGCATCACGCTGACTAGTCTAATTTATTTTTTATTTCTGCAGTTATTTTTTTTGAGACTTGCGAGTCCGTTATGTATCAAAACACATATTTTTTTTTGGATTATGATGTACTAAGAAACTTTGAAAACATTATCGACACATACACACACACATGTATATGCTATATTTTTCTGTTTAATGTATGATGTGGTGATGATCATGGTTTCACAAATTTCACAAATGTCTATCTAGAACAATGCATCTGTTAAGTAAAATAAGATAAGAAGGAAAAAGTGTTCAAAAAAATCACACCAAAACCAAACTGTACATTAATGTACAAAAATGTAAGGAGGATGGTTTCATTTTTACATAAGCTTGAAACACGAGAAACTCTGCTTGAAAAAAGTTTGCATGCCCCCAGCATGGTGACTCAATTCATGGTACATACTCCCAAGCTTCATTTCATTCACCTGATTAGACTGCTGGTTACTAACAGGTGAATGGAGTGAAGGTTCATTTACGATATCAAGTGAAAGTCTTGATTGGGGCTTTACGAGATCTAATTAAAGACTCGAATTGAATGGGATGTGTTTCATTTTTTAATGAGATTGACACATTAAAAGAACTATGCTCACAAAGGTTGATTGCATTTTTTAATGAGGTTGACACAGTAAAAGAACTATACTCATAAGAAAATATTTCATTTTTTAATGAGGTTGACATAGTAAAATAACTATCCTCATGATACCTTGTTTCATGTTTTAAAGAGCTTGACACGAGAAGAGGAACTCTGCTTTGAAGGGCTTGTTTCATTTTTTAAGGATATTGACACAAGAAAATGAACTATGCTCTGATGGGCTTGATCATGATGCATAAGAAGTCATGGCTTCCAAGAGGTTCTCATTCAATGGGAGAACACTCTGGAAATCGGGGTCTAATGCCCACAGGACATAATACACTACATCACTGATGGACCCATTAATGGATACAAGCATGGAACAAGTTGCCACGTAATTAACATGGGGCGGGGAAGATACCACTAGCGTGTAAAGACCATTAAGGGATGATGGTAGACTCGGTGTCACATTAGGACCAATGAATGAAAGTTAATCAATGGTCACAATTCAGCCTTCATGTGGAAAACATATCACACAAAAGAGGTAAGAGACAAGCGCTCCCATGACATAAGTATAGTCACGCCCCAGGAGTAAGTTAAACTCCAAGGGGCCTTGGAAAACCATCATGTCTATATAGACAATATTTCCTCCCAAAGTAATAGGCAACCTCAGAAGGATCCCTAATGATTGACTGGTTTCTCTGTTAAAAGGCAGTAGATTCTGGGTAACAGGTACAAGTTGCAGGGAACCGAAAGCTTTCCAAGTAGTTGAGGACAAAATACTAACTTATGTGACTTCATCTATTATTGTGCTAGGCATGGCCACATTATAGGATTGTACCATGATCTCAAAGGGCACGTAAGAAGGAAGACGATATCCTGTCAGTCGATTCCAATCAAAAGAAGTGATCAAACTACTTGGAGGGGGTGCGATAAGAATGGGAGGTCTATCCCTTTGTGTTATGGGAGTAGGAGGATCACCCTCTTGGATTACGGGAGTGGAAGGATTTCCTTGGGAATTTGAAAAAACAAAGATAGTATGAGTGATATGAGATTCACTCTCTAAGGGAAAGGCTTGATGAACCGTAGGTGGAATCGAGTCGACCTTTTTCTCAGCCAATGATTGGTCAAGAATGGACTCATGAGATTGAATTTCGGAGAGAGTGGAATTGACCAGAGATGAATCTCAATCAATTACTTGATCAACTAGTGGAGGACTAGGAGAAAACTTCTTGTAACCGACTGGAAGACAGAACTTAGAGACCGTAAGGGTATCCAACACTTTATAGGCTTCAACCATATAAGAAAAAAGGTGAATGGGATGATTCACTTCACATAACCTACAGGGAAATTTGACCTTATCCAATTTCTTATGAACCTTATTATCACTAGTTGAGGGTTCATCACCAGCATGATACCAAGAAGATGATGACGAAGGGTGATTCGGGCCAGTGGACCACACTTCTAATGCCATGGGAATACCAAGAAAATATCTAAGAAGGTGGTCACCCTTACATAGCTTTCAAGGGAATTTGACTTTGCGGGATGAAGTGGAATATTTTTCAACATCAGTCGCATGGGTAGCGATGACCGCTAGGTTTCCCCCTTTCGGTCCTTCTTCTTCTTTGACTTCTTCTTCTTCTTCTTCTTAGCCACCTGGTTACTAGAATCCAGACTTTCACCAGGCGAAGAGGAAGAATAGGGTGAAGAAATAGGCGAAGAAGGTGAGGGGTCAACCTTAGGATCAACATGGGGTTGACACTATTCAAGTGGAGGAGAACTTGGTTGAGAAGCAGTTTGGACGTTCGAAACCACGAGGGTGGAAAATAACCAAACTGATAGACCAATGGTTAATCCCGGGAGGGACAACGTTGCCATATAGGGAGCAGCAACATTTCCAAAAGAAGGAAAAATACCAGGATTCCCATATGAGGGGATTCCTTTATTGGTAAAATCATGACCTATTGCCATTAGTCCCAACCTAATATCTACTAAGGATATTACCACAGGTAAAATGTTATCATGGAATATAAATTTTAGAATTTAAACACAAAGTAAACCAAAAATGGGTAATCTAGGCAAGAGGTTTTACCAAGTATCCGTGAATTGTAGAATACCCCCTGGCGAACCAAGAAATACAGGCAGGAAATATCCCCCGAATGTTTTGTTCGGTGTATCACATTTACAAGGCGACATAATCAATTACCTGTGGCTAAAGGATAGGAACCAAGTGGAGTCTCCCATTCAGGGAAAATTTTAGGGGCTAATATTCACAGCTGGGATAATTTTTGATTTCTTTTCCCAAAAAAATGTTTCGCCAAATTCCATTATTTCTAAAAATGATTAGCCCACATTTTATAGTATAATATTATTTTACCTTAAAAATCTCCAAAAATTGATATAGACTAATATAAAATCACAAAAAATCTAAATATGTTTACAAAAATATAGCCAAACATTTTACATTTTCCATATTAGGGACTAGTAAGATTCGCCAAGGTTTTTAAACTTTAAGATAAACTTCCATCCTTAAAATTTTCCTTGCTCCTGTTATATCTCGACGGTATGGGGAGCAAAAGTCTGTGTTGGCACTCTCTCATGTGTAATCGTTCAGTGAGAGTGTCCCCATATACTTACCATACGTCCCGCAAGTGCTATATGCTTGTGTACGTGGGACAGGGTTCCACTCCCAATATGCAACACAGGCTGTTAGCGATAGCTGCCAGGTTTATAGACGCTGGAACACGTCTCTAGCCTGGACCTCTAAATGTTAAGGCATTAAGTTCCAAATTATCCTTAGCTTAATTGAGGTTCATTTTAAGTTTATCATGATTAAAGTTTCAATTTCAAGGCTCAAAACGATTTTCACCTGAATACCTATAATGCAACTAGCATGAGAAAATAACTCTTTCGATTCGATGAATACTATCTAGTTTAGGGAAGAGTTTAAAATTGGGACACATCAAACAATAATGCAACAAACGAAGCTTTTCCTAGCTAGATCACTTTGACTATTCCAATTCAAAACAAAGCATTCAAAAGTGCAAACTATGGAAGGTAATCTATGGAATTTTTTTTTCCGAAAAATATGAATTGTAATCTATGCACAATTTCCTTTTTCTTTTGATGAATGAGAATGCACTCAATGCACTTTTTAGCTTTCAATCATTAAACAATGTAATCTAAGTTCAATGATAAATCTCAAAAATCATTTGTCAATGCAACTTATCTAATGCACTTTCGATGAAATGCAAACTTTGAGATGAAAAATAAATGAATGCAAAATTATTTTCCTTGTTTTTTATATAAGAACAATGCAAAAAGATGCAAAACACACTTCAAATGTAATCACGTGTTTCAAGTAATTATCTAATGAAATTTCTAAAAACGTTACAAGATGCAATAATAAAAGTACCAAAGAGAAATCTCAAATCATTTCCTCAAAACAAAACATTCTTCACTTTTCACACTAATTGCCACACAAAGAAAGATGATTTAGTTGAAGATAAGCAATGTAATTTGTGCTTTTTGATGGAAGGGAGAATCAAATGCACACGGAATGGACACTTGAAATCCATAATCACAGAGATCAATCGAAAAAAACCAAACCAAAGGGTTTGAAATAGACGACAAAATTGATTCAACAGCAGGTATGGAATCTAATGAATCATGCAACCATTCAAATGGCTTAAAGCACCTAGAAGCCCTAGGATTATGAGGATGCACAATTTCAAAAGAAAAGAAACCAAAGATGGACTAATTGAGACAATCAAGTCACTCAACAAAAGAGAACATGAGAAAATTGAGCAGAGAAGGAAATATAGAAGGGTAAGACACACTAGCAATGAATGAAGGGAAACCTTAAAAAAATTTACACAGAAATCGATGTGCCTGTGAGGCTACACCTCACCCTGGAAGGGGATAAGTGCTTCTGTGTTAAAACATCTAGTGTTGATCAACACGTCTATCAGAGAATTAACAACGTTGATAAAGGAAAATGAGAAAAAACAAAGGGGTTTGTTCTAAGAAAGGCAGGCTTATTACTTCAGAAAAGAGATTGATGACTGTAAGTAGTCACAAAAGGTAGAAACAAATGAGAGATAAAGATTCAACAAAAGATGGATGAAAAATCAAAATCTCAAAGAGTGGAAAGAGATTAGAGGCAATGACTCCCCAGTGGAGTCGCCAGTTTGTTGTCTAGGTAAATCCTCTCTGTGGACATAGAGGATCCCTCAATCCCTAGGGTGCATCTAACAACAAAGGGAACAAGAAAATACCTAATTTACTAGATTATAAATGAAACATAGATCGAAGGAGATGGTCTACCTCGATATGATACTGCGATGTTGCTCCTTGTCGAAGCCCTTTGGTCCTTTTCTCTTCCAAGCTTGATCTCCACTACTACCAACATTCAATTACCTGCACAAGTGACCAAAAAAAAATAAGAAACATACAAGTGGAACATGCATATAAAAAAAAAAAATCTATCTAACTGATTAAGGAATGTTAGAATTATTATCATAAACATGGACATGAATGGAAAATGAATATCAGTTATATCATATTATTAATAAAAGAGGAGTTACAACTTGCACCTTGATGTCAAAGCTCTCCTTCGGCGGGTTTGAACCTGGGCACATCTCCAAAGCACTCTTTTTTAACTCAGAGTGAGACGGCTAAGGGTCTCAACTCTCTCCTTCTATATTCCTATAACAATATTCAAACCTTTCTCTGCTATTCTTCTCTTCTATTATGCTCTCCCCAGAAGAGACATTGGAAGGTGATCAATTTATAATGATGGAGGAGGGGATATGGATCCACTTAAGGTAGGAAAAAGGCTTATCTCCTTGGGTGGTTCATATTTTGTAGGAAAAAAGGCCCAAAGGAGGAAGCTCGACCATATCCTGATCAACAAACATCCAATTCTCTTCCCTTGAAGCTTTGTTTCAATTTTTTAAAATATTCCAGAAGTAGATCGGTACGGCTATGGGGTTCATACCAGCGCCGATTGGTACTAGTCACAGGCTAAGGATTTTCCATAAATGTTGGTGAGACATTGAAGGGTTGCATTGCTCCAAAAAATTGGGTTTTTAGGGAGCTACTCCAGGAATGATCAAAAGAGAGATTGATCTCCATACTGTAAGGGATCCAAATTCATGTTTTCATGATGGAAAAAAGTACACAGGGATCACTATAGGGGATCTCCAAGATCTGGTAACAGAGAGTACAGGGAGAATGACAAATGATGTGTAACAAGGGCTCCAATGCAAGGAAAAATCGTCTTGGCTTACACAAGAAACAATAAAGAGGAAAATATGGCAACCCCCACCATCTATTCTCCAAAAGATCATACATTAAAATGATTGGGGAGTATTTTCTGATAAAAAAAACACATAAGTTCATTAGGCTTCACATTTACTTAAGAAATGTAGCGCCGATCAATCTTCATTAAGTTATTTATTTGTTGATAGACCTCACATTTTCCTCTGAGAGACTGCCAACCATCTACTTTTGTCTTCTGAAGGAAATTAAACATGTAGTATGGTGAGATACTAGGGTTTCAACAAAATTTAATTTCCAAATAAGTGCAAATAATGCATTCTTCAATGAACAATATCAGCTTCTCAATGATATAATAAACTGAACTGAGCGATATTGCATTTAAAATCCAATCAACAGTAGCAATAAATATAATAGTACAATATATGATTCATCATTTACATATAACAATTTGGCACAATGCTATGGTTCATGTTTACTGGTGACAGACAAAATCAAATTGACAATTAAAATGATACCATTACTAGAGATTTCATATGTTACCGATTGCTAAACCCTACATGAAACGTCGTCTTCTCAAGATATTCGAGTTCTATGCTTAAATGTACTATCATACTCTGATTATATGACCCGTACTACTTCAGGGTCTCGAACTTGCTACAGGACCCATGAACCTGTCTCAAGAGGTTAACTCGGTCTTCGAAATTGCTTGGATCACCCTCTGACCTCTGTTATAGAACTGCTTTAGGACTTGGAACTATAACAAATCACTTCAGGAGGAGCTCGTTTCCTGAATTAGGCCCTACCACTACTTGAGGCCCATGAAATATTCGACAACCTCGGGCATGAAATTGTATAGACTTCCAACCCAAGAAATATTTAACTCACATCAGGAAAATTCTTGTGTTCTGCCTTAGAGTAAGGCATCTTAGCCTCAGAAGGAATTTTTTTAGATACAAATTTATACAAGCTAATCCAACAGAAAAATCCAGAATTCAACCTAACCCTCGATTTCTAGGAATGGTAGAGGGTGAAATAGCCCCTAACCAGTGCCATTACTTGAAATCAGGAAATTTGAAGCGAATTCAACATGAAATCAGGACAATTGAAGAAAATATTCCTTGCAAAGCAGGTGAATCAGGGCTTAAAAGTTTATTTGCCCTTATTTTTCATTGGCGAAAATATAATCAATATTTATTTTTTAAATAATTTTTGGGCTAACTATATAAAAGGGGTATAATATAAAAAATTCACCCCTCCAAAATATAAAGCCCCTTAAATTTTTCCCATGGGCTAATATTTACCCCTAAAATTTTCGATAACTATGATTATCAATTGTGGAATCCTACATGCACTTATCTCTATTAATGCTTTAATAATAATAATAAAGTTATAGTTTAGTTAATTTTTATTATATTTTTAAACTTTTAGCAAGATAAAATGTATAATTTAATTTAAAAATAAAAATAAAAATTATTAAATTATAATATAAAATTAAAATAAAAAATAAAAAAATTCCACATATATATATATATATATATATATATATATATTCTAAATAAGTCTAAGTTTTATTAGTGTAACAAAAGAGTACAAGGAGGCTCATGCCTCTGCAGTGCTAGCCATGTTCTTGGCATAATTCAGCATGAAAAATAGGAAAATTGACTGCCCAGAAGTGGGAAACCAATCTGTTCAAGAGTTTAGTCGCTTCCCACGCAGGGGAAACCAACAAAACATAGAGTGAAAGTGCATCTTTTACAATATTCAAAGCGAAAATGCAACTGCCTAGAAACTTAGACGCAGGCCTTGAAATTGGCACTTGAAACTTAAACGCCGGCCTTGCAATAGTCAAAGCAAAAACACAACACTTGGAACTTGAAATTGAACAACTAACAGAACTTGATTGCCTAAATATCATGGGGAAGGTGGGTGTTCTTCGACAATCAGACATCTGTATTCGTCGATATCATCCTCCTCAACATGCTTTACCACGGTGTTGTCCTCAGCTTTCATTGAAGTGTTGAGGTGGCCGCGTTCCTGTTCATCACTGTTGCTACTGTCTGCTTTGACTTCTTGAAAAGGGCATAAATATAAATATAAATATAAATATAAATTATAATATAAAAGTAAAATAAAAAAACTCAAAGATTCCATATCATAATAATAAAAAGACATGGTTCTTATTAAATATTAAAAATATAAATTAATTATTATTTTTTTAAATTATAAATAAAATATATGTACAATAAATCAACATGATAAAAGTAAAGAAGCACGTAAAAATTAATATACATGGCATATAATCTATTGTAATTTGTTCCGTACAACCAATACCAACAACATAGTATCAAAACTAAATTATGCTTAATTATGAAACAAAACAAAAGTATGTGATTATAATATGAAATCAATATCACATGATGTAGTGTCAAATTTATAAGGGAGTTGTCTATCTAAGCAACGAAATAGCCCGGACCGGAATCTGGGCAACTAAAATTCAAGAAATCGGGTAGTTGGAGTGTTTGGAATCCATTTTTGATATTTGGAATCCATTTTTGATAGTGGAAATGGATTCAGCACTACCAAAAACCTTTAGGGCACTCAAAATACTAAAGTTTAACAACTGTAAACATGAAAGTTTAACAACTGTAAACATGATTCTAATAAAATCTAAAATCTTTGCCGGATTCTGGGCCAAACGTTGCCAACATTGCCTGAGAAGAATACGGCATTTATAAGGATGGGCCAAACGTTGCCAACATTGCCTGAGAAGAATACGGCATTTATAAGGATGGGCCGTAGTGTGGTGAAAAATAGTGTAATGTTGGCTCATTCTTGTTTTTAAGAAGTAGTTCACAATGCAACCCTACCGTCTGACCCATATTGCCCAAGAATACTCTCTTTGGATTTTCTTGACATTATCCCCAAAAAATTGGGGAGGGTTTATGAAGAATATAAAAATAAATTTAAGTTTTCTCAACCAATATGGGATGTCTAAGGAAAGTGAATTTAGATTCTCAAAAAAAGAATTGTTTAAATTTTAGGGTTTATTGCATCTTTATATATAGTTTGAAAGATTTGCAAAAAGTCATCAATTGAAAAGACTTTGATCACATTTTTATATTCACACTAAACATGTAGTTTTTAGTCATCTCTTGAGTGACGAGGTAAGGACAATAAACACAAAGATGGACCTGCGAGTTATGTCGTAGCAGAGATTTGGATTGTTGGTGTGGCATCCTAATTCAATTTGTTTTTTGGTTCACATCAGAGGAGGCATCTGGACTAGAATATCTCTTGCAGAATTGGATTGCCTTGGAGACTAGATTTCAGAAAAAATTCACGGCCTTGAGGATCCTTGGAGAACGAACCTTATAAATTTGGTGCATTCTGATCCATTTTTACTGCAAACTTTTGTGTAAACAAAATTCTAAGTAGCTAGACTTGATTTCGAGTGATTTAGCACATTACAGGTCAATTGAGATTGAACAAGAAAAAAAATATCTCTACATAAAAATGAATGGATATGAGCTTCCATTTCAAGTATTTAGGAAACTTTTATTGTGCATAGCGGATTTATTGTGTTTTGCACGGCGCAGGGAACTTTTGTTCGAATCGAATGTCCCTAGAAGAAATATAAACCATAAATTTTATCTCCAAAGAGCAATTTTTTTTTACAACAATGTTGTTATGACGCTCATTGATTCCACCATTACTGCTTCCAGATAATCACAGAGAGTAAAGGCTCACGCTCATGCTAAGGAGCGCTGTGAATTTTTTTAGCGTTGCTTTTACCTCTGTGCATTTAGTTGGAAACTCCACCCGCGTGTGTGTGCAAGCAAGTACCAAGAAAGTTTATGTCTTCATTTGCAGGGAAAACTGCCTTTCTTCAAACTTCAAATGACCTCTTTTAGAATTCAGATATAATAGATATTTCTCGGAAAAATCAACACATTCAGTGATGAAAGGCTTATATGAATTGTGTTTAGGCTCAACTCAAGGTTCGAGAACTAGAGAAAATTCCACATGAATTCCACTCTCAGAAGTCCTGGATGAAGTCAGATACGAAGAAAATCTAGTGAATCAACTGTCTTCGTCTTCATCTAGCCTTCTTGCGTAGCTACTTCCAACAAGTAAGTTCCTGTTAAATATGAAGAAAGTGTTTTCTATCAGAGTTCACTCTGAATTCCCCTTGTTCCACGCAAATGCAAGTCATCTCCATCAAAAGTTATAATGGTGTTGTTGAGAATTGTATTGGTTATATTCATTATTACCATATGTGGATCAGAGATGGGAACAACAACATCTATTTAATTTTATTGAATCAAACTGTTTTTATCTGCAAAAATTAGTTGACAGTGTCATCCCAAAATGATTACTTTACAAAACATGGTGCAAGTTTGAGAATCATACGGTGGCTTGACCAGTAGAGTAGTGACAATACTTGCAGGTCACACACCAAAAATTGGAGCAGAATACCAGTATCCAGCTTACTAGTGTCGAAGGAAGTTCTCACCCATGTGAGTCCCACTCAAAATTTTACAGGGAAATGGTAAGGACTCCAGTCTCCCACAACGAGAAGTAGTTCAACATCAAATCCCGTAAATGGTAAGGACTCCAGTCTCCCACAACGAGAAGTAGTTCAACATCAAATATTCTGTCCGGCTTGTTAGCCACCTATAATATTTGATTATACCAAAAGGTGGCTAAGACTGTTTGAGCCTTTAAGGAACAAATTTCATTACTAAAAATTGTTGGCTCTTGAAGACTCTTAAAGGCCTCCTGCCTCTGTCCAGATCCTATACTTTTGTTTTCATCCCAAAAGGCTCTGAAATCCTGTTGATTTCCAAAGCCAAAATATTGTTGCAAACACCATTTTCTCCTTTCCCTTCTTCCCAAATTAACCTCATCTTTCTATCCCCCTATTTTCCACAAAAATCCCTCATTTTCACACTTCTGCCTTTTCCCCTCATCAAAATCCCCTTTATCAGGTTTAAGACTCCTTATCGGAACCCTCAAACCTTTGAAAATCATGAGAAAAACCATTAAAACCCCATTTTGATACATATATTGGGCTTAAGCCCCCTTGGACTAAGTCCCTAGCCTTTCCGCCCATACACCCTGGCGCCGTAACCGAGCGTCGAGCCAGTCGGGCGCTTATCCAATTTAAATAAATATTTCTTCGCAAAACATTAAAAAACCTTTGATATTTATTTAAACTGTCGAAATT
The DNA here is from genome assembly GCA_034641835.2 of Pinus albicaulis. Lineage (NCBI taxonomy): Eukaryota > Viridiplantae > Streptophyta > Pinopsida > Pinales > Pinaceae > Pinus > Pinus albicaulis. The sequence continues at coordinate 267,245,292 of CM076578.1, forward strand.
CATTTTATTTAATTTTTCCGCCCGTGCAAATTATGGAGCGATCTCGACCGTCGAATCAATCCATAGATCCGACGGTGCCAATCGCGCCTCCCTGTGGACCCCCCAGTCGTGTGTCGTTTTCCCAAAACCGCGTGGTTTTTATTGCACCACTCTTCGGCAGAGGGCGGTTTTTGCCCGATGACCAGCGATTCCATACATCGCTTGACACGCGTCCCTTGTACTTTTTGCGAAACCACCGTCCATCGCGCATTAATGTTCGAACCGGGACGCCCAGCGATATCGCTGTGGACCATCCGATCTGGGCCCACTAATCCAACGATGATTGCTCACCGAAGTTGCTCGATGGTTAACGAAGGTGCGTGCACGATAGCCGGGCCATCGTACAGCGGCAAATCAATCTCCATCGTCGATCTAATCTGCAGATCGACAGCCCACAATTCATCGTCTGATCTCTCCGTTTGACTTTCCATTGCCCAATCCCGACCGTCGAACTCTGCGCGATCGACGGCTCAGATTCATCCTTCTCCTTTGACCGCCTCGTTCAATCTCGACCGTCGATCTCTACACGATCGATGGCTCGGATTTAATCCTTCTTTCACCCATTCCACGATCGCTCCCGATCAATCCTGATCGTTGGATGAGGCCATCCAATGGCTCTGATCTCCTCGTACGCCCCCTGATGCAATCAACCTATAAAAGCAAGATTTTTTAATAGTTTTCGTATTTTGCAGGGTTTTCTATCATTTTCTCGCAATTTTCAAAGAAGATTCAGAGGCGGAGGGTGACAACCCTCCCGTTTTCGATTCGTCAAAGGAAATCATCCACAGGGTGGAAATGCACGTTTCCTCAGTGTTTCCTCAGGCATAGATGCCTTATAAACCCTGCGCAGCCCTGCACAATAGTAAACAACGCAGCAAATCGGGCACAGACAAAGAGTATCAGTGTCGAAGACAAAAATGCACTAGAACATAGGATTAAAGGACAGATTTGTGGGGATTACGTCTAAGATGCTTATCAAAAGCCTAATCCCCAAATAAAACACAGTTTACAGAAAACCTAAAGTGTTTTATTAAGCAGGAATGCTTCCACTGCCACAATCTAAGGCAAATCGATTCCTCTCAGCTACCATAGTGCCACCTATTCCTCAAAGTACTCAATCAGGGGACGAAATATCTGCCTCACAGCGCAGCCAGGGAGTTACTCCTGCAAAGAAATAAACGCAGAAATATTTGCAGAGTTACTCCAAACATCACACAAAGCCTCCAAGGTCAATAGAAGCTCCCACCGAGCTTAATTCATAAGTGTAAAACAATTAATACAGTGAAACACCTGTACAGTTTCTTCATTGAGCCCCCCAAGGGCCAAGAAGACATTAACTCTGTATTAATTGTAATTGAGGTCTTTTATCAGATCTGACCTCATTCTTCTATATATACTACAACAGAAGATGAGTGAGGGGTTGGTTGTAGAAATTTGATATACATTTGAGCAAAACACTTCTGATTGTACATAGTATTCACTGGCTCTTGGAGCTCTGCTAGTGATAGATAGGTTAGGATGAGATGTGTAGATGGTTGTTAACCTAAAGCACTGGACTTAAAGTTGTAACTGGTTTGGAGCATCAATACAAGCTGATTTATGGGATCCTGGTCTATGTTGACGGTGATGTTTTCCTTATTATAACTTGTTATTTTGTTTATGTTTCCATCTGTGTTTCATATTCTCTTATAAAGAACAGCATGCGCAGAGTTAGGACCTATTGTAAATCAGTAACCTTCTTTGACTGAAAATATTTATCTGAATGTTTTCTTCCATCTGTGTTATTTAGGAATGACTTAATTCAGTTTAAGCATAGGAATGTTGGCGTTCCCTCGTCTTATTGTCTTAGTTGAATGTTGTTCTTAGATGTTATTTTCAGTATATGTTTAGTGAAGATGAACTGAGGAAGATATGGTGAGCCCTGGTCCCAGTATGATCCCACAGACTGCCTGATTGTTTCCCTTGGAATGTGTTAAAAGCTAGCTAGTTTCAAAGTACTTACCAGATCTTAGGCCATTCTGTTGTTATCTTTGTATTTGTATTGAAAGTAACCAAGTAAAGCAGAGCTAGGAGAGGATTTGTGGTGAGCCCAGCCCGCTAGTTTCTACTTCAAAAGTTGCCTTCAAGTTTCCCTTAGTTTTAAGATGTTTTCTATTAAAAGTGTATCAAAGGCTGGCTAGTTTCAAAGTACTTACCAGATCCTAGTTTACTTTTATGTTTTTCTTGAGTCCATGTCAAAGGCTGGCTAGTTTCAAAGTACTTACCAGATCCTGGGCTGCTCTTGTTTCTGCATCTGTTTATTTCTCCTTCTTATTGTATCATTCCATTCCATAAATCAATCTTGAAAGAGATCCTTAGACATAGATGACTTGCCCCATGGACCACTCTTGCCTCTAGCTGTTCCAATTAAACCCCATTATGACTCCATAGCCCAATGGACTAAAACCTGCAATTTTCTACCTTTTTGACCGAAGCTTACTCTGATTGCCTACAACTTCTCACCTTTGGAACTTTTTGCACTCAGAACTTTCCACCTTGAACAATAATCATGCTCAACCATCCAAAAAACAAACAAACCCTTGGCCTTCATAACTAGCCTAATATCATTACCCCAAACTTCAAAGACAAATCCATCTTTGCACTTATTGGAGAGATCCCTCTCCGGATTCAAGAGGGCTAGATCCTAGAATCCCAAAGTGGTTGAAACGATGTTGCTTCTGTAATTGGACTCTACCAATCTTGCTAATAAATTACAGATCCCTAACATTTCTAGTGACTCCATTGGGGAACTCAATTGAATTTTCATCTTAGTTTCCTTTAAAAACATCATAAAAGTTTGTGAGTAAAAGAAGCCTTTTCAAGCACTACCAAGAGATGGTAATCATGATAAAACCTGTTTGAATCATTGCAAACTAGGTCAACCCTAGGATTCTCATAAGACTTTATCTAACCTTGAAAAATCAGCTGGCTTAGCCATAAGAGTAGACTGTCTTTGTCTCCTAACCGTAGCTAAGTTTTCAAACAGAGTTAGGACATTCTTAGGAACCACACAACTCAAAAATAACTCAGAAAAAACCAAAAATATTTCAGATTGGTATCTAATAAACATGGTAGTGGACCATAAAACCTTTTACCTCTGAAAAGAGCTAAAAACTTCCACTTGGTGACTCCACAATAATCAACAGACCTTAAGACTCCACTGGGAAGAACCTTTGTCATCACAACATTGTTTAAAACTCAGTTAGAGGACTGTAGGATTAAAATGCGTGCAAACAGGTTAGTTAACCTCTTAAAGATTGTCATATCTAGTTGAGCTTTTCTTGTTTATTTGGATCTGAAAAACACAACATAGTGGCTTCTAGAAAGATTCACACTAGAGCCCATCCTGACCCTAATCCACTTGAGATAGTTGATAACCCAGAAAGCATCCTTAGGAAGTCTCCTAAGATTAAATTTTCAACTGTTTTCACATCACCCTTGAGAGCTAATTCAGTTCCTAAAAACCTTGCAGCTCTACAAGAAACACATGGTGGTGGAACCATAAAACATTTTACCTCCTTACGAGCTAAAAATTTTCCACTTGGCGACTCCACACTCTAAAACTCCCAGAAGAGAAAATGACCCCACTGGTAGAAGACCCTGAATTGATTGACCAGACATAGTGACCTCTTTCTTGATTTACAAACATGATTCCAAGAATACAACGAAGATATGCCCCAATGAGTAGAGATCATATCCCTGGGTTTCCACATAAGATGCCCCAGGTGAATTGGGACGAAAACCTGCCTATTTTTCAAGGTGAAAAGTTTGATGACCCTTTATTACATCTTATCAAATTTCACATACATGTATGGAGGTTGAAAGTTGAATGGCATGAAGACTGCCTAATGAAAATGTTCATGTTAACATTAGAAGTAAAAGCTAGGGATTGGTATGAATGCTTAAGATCTAGTAGTTTGTTTTTTTTAAGAGACCTTGAATATGTGTTCTATGAAAACTATAAAGAAAACACTACATCATTATCATTGGGTGCAATATATTATGATCCATCACAAAACATCACCCAACACATTATAGATAATGAGGAAGCTTCGGAAGAGATGCATCCCAAAGATCTTTTAACACCCATTCATGAGTTTAATATCCTATTGAAAAATTTTAAGAACATAGATGAATCAGTTGAGGAAGATATGATCCAAGCAGTAAAGAACATTCCTCAAGATATCCATGAAAACTCAAAAATCGATTCATCATCCCTTATAGCTGAGGCTCAGGAAGACATCCATCCTCAAAATCAGTCTTCACAAGAGACAGAAAACTGTTGTACTCATGTTCAAAGGAACATAGAAACGTCTTCCCCTTTGACAGAAAAAGAGATAGATCAGACTATGTATAAACAGTTAGTCTCTGAAACTTTCTGCAAAACAAACACTCTTGCCCATTCACATAGAGAACTTTGTTGTACAGATTTAGAAAGATCTTTTGTAGATCAGAATGAAGAATGACCTGTTGATTACCCAGTATGTTCGATTGGTAGTATTACTTATATTTGTGATTCTCCTAACTTTGATCTATCTAGTGATGATGCTTCCCAAACAAAGATTAATTTTGCAGGATCATCATTAGCAGATTTATGCGAGGAAGATCAGTTCCTTCAAAGGAGTAATGAGCCAGTGCAGACTATTTATGATACTGATAATGAAAGTTTTTAAAGCCTAGAAACTTTCGGCTCGAAGGATGAGGAGGAAAGAAACAAAGAAATTTTTGAGCAGGTTGAAAACAAGGAGCCTTCTCTTGAAAAAGAGGAAGCAATTGAACATACCCCTGCTGAAGAATATAATAATCTACCCATAGAGTACAGTCCACTAAACCAGAGCTTACCAGAGCTACAAGAAGACAATACGGCCAAATATGATGAGTCCTCCAGTTCAGATGATGATGAAGAAGAGGGAGAGAAACAAATAGAAGACTATCCTACTGAGGATATACCATCTTCTCAAGAAGAATCTTTTTCCTTTTCTATTAAGAATGATGAAGCTTCCAAGCAACTTTTGGAAGATATGCTCCTCAAAGCTAAAGTCTCGAAAGCAGACAATCTACTAGAAATGGAGGGCCAAAAAGAAGAGAATCTTCATCTTTTCTTTGTTGATCCTATGGAAAAGTGTGTGGAAATCCCAATTGGCTCAAATTACCAAGCAGTGATCCTTTGCAAGAGCCAGAGACATGAAGATCTATCACCTTTTGTGATAACCGTAATATTGAAGGTTAGTCTTAAATATGTTCTATGGATACCTCTGACAAGCAGCCAAAGTTTCTTCTTCTTCTTGACATTACTCAGCTGGCTGCATTAGCACTTTTGTATCATATGAAAATGTAAATATTCCAAGTTATAATAGGTTAGATAGGAATGTCAATAAAGCTCAACCTTTGAGCATTTATTTATATGTTATTTTCTTCTTTTTAGAAAATCAAAAATACAAAAACAATAGAAAGAGAAAAGAGGGCAGATTGTAAAAAACAATAAAGGTACGGCCCCATACCAAAAAAGCGAAACAAATTCTGAAAGTGTGCAAGCTCAAATGCCACTCCTGAAAAACACACTTCTAGTTAGTCAAACTGTTTAAGCTTGACTAATTAGCTTTAAATTTTCTGCTGATAGGATAGTGAATTTGATATGCCAAACTGTCTAATCTTGGCTTATCAGTAGATAGTTTAGGATAGAAATTAAAGGTTCAAACATGATCAAAATATGAACCTAAGGTTGCAAAGAGAAATGACTTAAATCTGTTCTATTTTTCTGAGTCAAAGAGATGTAAAAATCTGGTTCTAATTAGCTCAAAATCTGAACCAGAAGAAAAGGAAAGACAACTCAATAAGAGTCAAAACAGAGCTGTGAAAAGAGGAAGGAAATGTTTCCAAATTTTCAAATCTTAAGCCTTCCATGTTTTATTTATTCTTTCTGCAAAATAAATGTCTATGTGCAGCTTGATTTTATGCCATAGATCACAGCAAGTCAAACAGCCTAATCTTGACTTGACTGTTTTTAAATTTATGTTTTAGAAATTTAGAGAATGAAAATCTGTTGGACAGTTTAATCCCAACAGATAGTATAATAGGTAGAGAAGCATCTGAACTCAACTATTTAATCTGAGTTCAGGGAGAAATAAGGAGTAGAATTAGATTAGTTTCCTGCTTTCAAAAGAATAAAATGTTGTGAAAAGAGTTTGCCAATCCAAGTGCACTCTATTGAAGAAAAAATGTTAGATCTGTAGGATTGGGTAGGTAGAAAGTTGTATTGATGAAGATCCATTGCTTGTATGAATGCTAATACATTTTTAGAGAAAATCATCCCAGCACAAGAAGAGAAGCCCAATGGATTAGGCAACTGATCAGCCTCCCAGAGAACATTAAAGGATCAGACACAGGTCAACCTCCCATAGAATGCAAGTCTGAAGTTCTTGATGCCTTCAAGAAGGCACCATCCCCAAGTGGAGCCACTGTTAGCCACCTATAGTATTTGGTTATACCAAAAGGTGGCTAAGACTGTTTGAGCCTTCAAGGAACAAATTTCATTACTAAAAATTGTTGGCTCTTGAATACTCTTAAAGGCCTCCTGCCTCTGTCCAGATCCTATACTTTTGTTTTCATCCCAAAAGACTCTGAAATCCTGCTGATTTCCAAAGCCAAAATATTGTTGCAAACACCATTTTCTCCTTCCCCTTCTTCCCAAATTAACCTCATCTTTCTATCCCCCTATTTCCCACAAAAATCTCTCATTTTCACATTTCTGCCTTTTCCCCTCATCAAAATCCCATTTATAAGGTTTAAGACTCACTCTTGGCCTTATCGGAACCCTCAAACCTTTGAAAATCATGAGAAAAACCATTAAAACCCCATTTTGATACATATATTGGGCTTAAGCCCCCTTTGACTAAGTCCCTAGCCTTTCCGCCCATACACCCTGGCGCCGTAACCGCACGCTGAGCCAGTCGGGCGCTTATCTGGTTTAAATAAATATTTCTTCGCAAAACATTAAAAAACCTTACATGGAGTCGCCACGTATAGTTCAAAAATTTTCCACAAAGCCAATTTTTGGACCCCCCCCCAACCCCAATTAACTTCTAAAAGGGGGGGGGGGGTGGCGAACTCATCCTCCACCGTTGATCCGAGCGGGGATGATCTTATCCATTGTTTCATCCAAGATATTTATCGAACATGACAAAAAATCAAATCTTGCTTTATTTTCAACTTAAAAATTAATCCTCCAATAAATACAAGGATTAACATAATTCAAATTTTATGCAGAATTCTAACTAGCGTGCTTTATTTGGGGTTTTTATTTATTTAATTTTTCTCACATATTTTCTTTTATACCCTTTTATTATTTTTCTATTTTTCTATTTTTTTTCTTCTTCTTAATTTTTATTTTAAAGGACAAAAAAGTACTAAAGAAAAATAAAATAAAAGCTAAAACATCCCTTGGGATCAATAGCTAGACACACATTACCTTGATCACTATATTATAGGATCCTAACACCATGTACGACCCAAACATAGATTGGATGAACAAAATATTTCTTTCAGTCAATCACCCTTGTGTAAGAATCCAATCATGAATGTGAGACTCATAACCAAAATCAACCAAGGCTTCCTGAGGCTAAACAAAGTCACCCCTCATCAATAGAACTAAGATTTACCACAATCCCCATGGGATCACTAAGCGCTAAACAAGCATGGATGCCACCAGATTTCTCCACCTACACCATGAGGAATTTTCCTATCTCCTAGTCTCCAGGCTTTATTATACATCGCACCATAAAACGGTCGAGGATCCATGGTTATAATGAAGACTTCGGTCTCCATGATTTACCATATCTCTTGTCATTCACCAATCAAGGATTCCTAGGCCTGGTTGAGACTCCACCCTCTAGGATTTACCACAATCCCCGCTAGATCACTGGGCCAAATGGAGGTCACACACCTCTATGATTTACCGTATCTCCCACCACTCGCCAATTGAGGATTCCTAGGCCCACCAAGGTACACAATTTCTGGCTTTACTACAACCCACAGTATGCTTCAGGAGTTACTAGGCTAGTGGCTTTACCACAACATATAATCTCATTCAAGGGTTAGTAGTCCAGTGGCTTTACCTCAATCTACACTCTGGTTCATGGATCACTAGGCCATGTGTTCATTCATTTAGAGACCACCTAACTAAGTTTCAAATCAATCTCAACCAAAACATGACAACCCCATCACACCATGGAAATCTGGAAATGTCAAGGCGAGGCTAAAAAACACTGTCACACCTAGAAAAACCCATGCCAATGACAACAAGAGAACCAAGAACACACATGCATAATCATGCATGAAAAATCTAGTAAGGAAATCATACATGTAACTCAATACCTTCAAATAATCTCATTGTAGCTGCTTGATACTTCTCTTCCTTTCTTGATATTTGCTTCCTCTTTCCTTCTTTCATTTTCTTGATATAATGCAGGATTGATTGAAAAAAACTCTAAGTGTCCAATAGTGAAAGAGAGAAAGAGAATAGAGTGAGAGCTCTACAAGCTGAACTCACAAAAGGTACCAGCTGATCCTTAAAAGTTTTTTTTATTAATGAGGCCTCTATTTTCTTCAATTTTCCATTATTTTCCTTCATTTTTGTTGTCACATGCAACCTATGACCTTTAACCTTCTTTTTTTCCTAATTTCCATTATTTTCATAAATAAATTCCAATAAATTCCACTTTTCCTTTCCAAAGCCTTCTCCATTTCCTTTGCCAATTTTCTTAGCCATAATAAACCAAATGAACACCCACACTAGGATTATTTTTCCCAACATTCAATTTGGAATAAGTGTCCCATAACCATGATAGTTATTTTTCTTTTATTAACTTTTATTACATGGAATTTCCATGAGGGTTGTTACAGAACCCTCCTCCTTGAGGGAACACCTTCCTCGGTGTTCAATGAAAAATATAACCAAAAAAACTACTAATATAAAAAACATATTGCCCATGGAGATTTATAACTTAGATCATTGCAGTATTTACAATGATCAATCTGCTCAAAAGCAAACCGACATGCCAACATAACAACATGACAACCACAATGACATGACACCCATACCACTTATTGGATCTTTATAACACAACTCATGATAGTATTTACATCCATATACATATGTAAATATACCAAAACATCACACAAAAGAATATATCAAATCATATATCAAGGAAATTCACTCAACCAGCGAATAGAGAAGGATACATAGCCCACATCTAATCCACCATATCCCACGTAGCTTCATTCACCCCAAAGTGTTTCCACTGCAATTTACCCTGCTTGATTGCTTGGTTTTGGAGCATGAGCATCTTACTTTTCAAAATACATTGTGATTGCAACTAGAATTCTCCTTCAGGCTCCACTTGCAATACAAAGGTCAAACAATCACATGATAAACATCTTTAACATACTTCTTAAGTAATGACACATGGAAAACATCATGGAATTTCATTGTCGTAGGAAGTGCAAGTCGATAGGTTACTAATATGATCCTTTCAAGAATATTGAAATTTCCACAAAACCGAGGTGCCAAATTGGCACATGATATAATATATAAGGATACATTCTTGGGCTTGATGCATAAGTACACTTGTTCCCCACCCTCAAACTCCTTAAACAACCTGATCCAATTTTCATATATTTTTTTCCTATCCCGTGCGGCCTTTAGATTATTTTTTATTACTTTCATTTCCTCTTCCATTTATACCAACTTGTATGGTCCAATCAATACCTTGTTCACCAAATCACTCAAATTTATGGTATTATTACATATCCACCCATACAATGCCTCAAACTGACTCATCCTCAGTGAATCCTGATAACCATTGTTGTAATAAAACTTGACCAACAAAAGGTACTCCTCCAATCTCCTCTACTAATGCATCACATACATCCTAAACATGTCCTCCAATATCATGTTGATGCTCTTTGTCTGTCCATATTTCTATGGTTGATAAGCTATGCTGAAGTCCAACTATGTCCCCAAAACTCCAAACAACTCCTTCAAAAACATAGAAGTGAACTTAGAACCTCTTTCTGACATAATCTTCTTCGGAAAACCATGCAATATGGCCACACATATGATGAATACTTGTGCCACATCACTAGCCGAATACATACTCTTCACTAGAATGAAGTGCACTACCTTCACGGGGGATTCACTCAATAAACCTCTAACATATCACATGCAATCATAGAATATTAAACAATACCCGTAATTTGAGTACATATTGGAAAATACCTCTAAAAATCACATTATTTAACCCCCTACCAATATAAACCCAATGCACCTTCACAATTTAAAAAGCCCCTACTTTCACTATATATTGTAGGTATCGAATTTTTTTATTAAAATTTTTTATACCCCTTTATATTTTTTCATTAACTTTGAGCTCCTTTTTTAATACCTGGCAATATAAAAACCCTTTATCCCCTATATATCCCCCAATATATTATGTCATTTTTTCCTCATTATATATCCCCCAATATGAACCCACATGCTATGGTATTGCTCCCACAATGAAGCCCCTGACATGGCAACTTAGTCAACATGTCCACCACAACCATGATGGAATCATGTTGTCTAGATGTCCTTGAAAAACATGTAATGAAATACATGGAGATTACCTCCCACTTCTACTCTAGAATTTCAATCGACTATAATAATACACCTCAGTGTTTAAATTCTTCCTTTACCTGTTGATAGTACAAACATCTATCCATAAAATTTTCCACGTCCTTTTTCAGGTTCATCTAATAATAAAACTTCTTCACTCCTGTTAATGTCATCTCATATCTTGGGTGACCTTACTAGAGTTTTGCATGAAACTATATCAAGATAATATTATTGAGCTCACTATTGTATTTCACATATATCTTGTCCCTAAATTTGATCAAGCCATCTGATGTGAGATGATAGTCCACATCATGTGCACTTGTACTTGCACCTATAGCTATACCTGGACTTGTACTAGTACTTGTACTCTATTGTAACCTGTGCCTAAGCTCCATGTACTTGTTATCCATTTTTCCTACCTATAAGATCCAATTTGGTAAGTTTTTCATATAATAACTCTTAGCTTCTATATGATTCACCTATACTCTCCTTCTATGAGCATCTGCAACTATGTTATATTTACCCTTGATGTACCTCATCTCAAAGTCAAAATTTCTAATCGTGGTCAACCATATAACTTTCCTGGAATTTAGATTCAACTAAAAAAACAAGTGTCTTTACCCACTTTGATCACTCATTTATACGAACACCCTGCCAAGAATATAGTCCCTGCAAATATTCAATGCATGCATGATTGCTTCCAACACAAGATCATGTGTCAAATAATTATTCTCATGTTCATTTAATTTTCATTATTCATAACATACTACCTTTCCTTCCTACATAAGGACTACACCAAGTCCTCCCTTGAAAGAATCTAAACATAACACAAATTCTTTGTCTAGATTTGCAATATTTAGCATCAAAGTGTTTTTCAATTGCCACTTCAACTATTAAAACTCATTGCACATTGTTACATCCATTAAAATTTCTTACCTTTCCTCTACAGTGATGTAATAAGATAGGAAATATGAGCTAATTTCTCGATGAACATCCTATAATATCTTTATAGTACCATGAATGATCTTAACTCATCCACATTTCTAGGAGTTGTGCACTCCATCATATCCCTTATCTTCTCTGTATGAACCACTATACCTTCCTTGGAGACCACATGCCCCAAGTAATGTGCCTACATATGAAAGAAACTACATTTTCTAACCTTGGAATACAATTGATTCTATCTTAGAAATATCAATACTACTGCTAAATGCTCGACATGTTCTTCCTCATTATTATAATATATCAGGATATCATCAATGAATACAATAACAAAATTTTCCTGATAAGGAAGCAACACACTATTCATCAAGCACATAAAAGTAGCTAAAGAATTAGTCAAACTAAATGTAACTATAACAAAATCATAATTCTCGTAGCTGGTTCAAAAAGTTGTCTTGTAAATGTCCTCTTATTTGATGCATACCTAATAGTATCTTGATCTCAGATCAATCTTTCAAAACACTGCTTCTCCCTTCAACTGATCAAATAAGTCATCAATCCTCGACAAAACATACTTGTTCTTGATGGTCACTTTTTACAACTACCTATAATCGATGCATGACATGAGAGTACGGTCCTTCTTCTTTACATAGAATATTGGTGCACCCCATGGAAATACACTTGGCCTAATTTATCCTTTGTCAATCATTTCCTTCAACTGCAAGTTTGACTCTACTAACTCTGGAGTGCTCATTATGTACGATTCCTTTGATGTTGGTGTTGCCCCTGGTACCAAATCAATAGAAAAGTTGACTTCCCTGTGAGGCGACAACTCTAAAATATTTGCTAGAAACACATCCAAAAACTGTTGTAAAACCAGGTACCTTCTGAATATATCTACAGCCTCATCCTCCTTACCTTTATTTCTCAGAAATGTGCACCGCAAATAACACACACTCTTTTCTATAACTACACTTTGCTTGCATAGTTGTAACAATTCTAACTGTTGTTTATTCCTTCTTACCCTATAAGAATCTCTGTTCCCTGTTCTCATACAAGCACTCAATGGGTTTGTCATTACAATCCACTTTGGTCCCATGAAGATACAACCAAGCCATACCCAAAAACATATTGTATGGTCCTAATGAAAATACATTCAAATGTGCTGGTGTAGGCATACCATTCAATTCAAATGCAGAATCTCTTACCCAATGATGAAGTCTCTTCTTTGTACCTTTAGCTAACTACACTAACCAATATTATTCATGAAATTATTTATTCAAACCACACTTATCGACCAATTCAACGTTAACATAAATATAATTAGATCCATGTTCAATCAAAATAGAAGCAATTTGATCACAAAGATTACCATCCATCTTAGTGATAGATGTCGGGTGATTTGTGTGCCTATTATCCAACGTTGCATAGATACGAGGAATGATCTTCCCAACATCCCCAATAGTTTGTGCTTCCTTTGCACTATATATATGAGGCCTACCACCTTTATTTTGTGGAAAATATCTCTTAACATGTTCTTTACCACATGTCCAACACTCTAACTTCCTTGTGCCATCACCTATATTGTGATGTTGTTATCCATGTCCCTGTCTAGATATGTTGAACCTCTTATATGGTGCAGGTTCTCTTTCTATTTTACATTCTTAGGCCTTGTTATTTTTTGCTGTCATTTACGTTTACCTTTATATTTCCCTTTCCATCCTTGTTGATATTCATTCTTACACTTTGACTACTCATAACAATGCTTCAATTTCCCAATAAATTCCTCAAGTGGTCAAGGCTCATCATCCTTAGTCTGATATGTAAAAGCTAATGGAAATCCACTAACAAATATCTAAAATTTAGCCTTTTAATGCTTAAGATACAATCCATACCTTAATAACTCTAGGAACTTGGTTGTATACTCCTCATCTATCATTGATCCCATCTTAAGCTCATATGATTTATTGGGTTTGTTTTCGTAGAACCTTTCTGACAAGTATTTATTTGTGAAGAGTCTCTTGAATTCATGCCAACTTAAGTCTTCTATCCTAATGTCTCTGACCCATTTTACATCTTCCCAACATATGTATGCTTTCCCTTTGAGTCTAAAGATAGCTATTATGTCCTTCATATTTTTTGTGTACTCATGCAACTCAAAGAAATTCTTCATCCCAAGTAACCAAGCCTCTTCATCCTCCATCTTCTTCAAATATCCATCAAAATTAGGTGGCTCAGCTTTCTTAAACTCATATGGAAATTATCCCTTAACACTCCTCCTGTAAGGGAGATAATGATGATGATCATAGTTCCTATAAGAACCATAACTAGAATAGTACATGGGTCCATCACCTCTCCTATCTAAAGTATCCAAGAGCCTGCCATATCTAACCATGTCATCCCTATTCGGATTTTGACCACCATTATACCTACTACCATATGCTCTGTTATTCCTATCCTCATTCCCATGGCTAATCCGAAGTGGTAAATGTCTCTGCAATTATGACAAACTCTGAAAGATTACTACATTAAATTCTACTTGTTTCTCGAGTGCCTGCATTATTCTATCATTGTCTTCTTTACATCTTCTTATCTCTTCCTTCAAATTTCTTAATGTGTCTGTTAGAGTTCCCAACACCACGCTGCTGATTTGATCCATAAGGAGAATCTCGTGAACTTTATTCTACCATATTACTATTCATCTTGATTTTTTTCCTACAAGGCATACTATGTCAGCTAAACCAACATACCTCAATATCATCTGGGGAGGATATATCATCTACAAGATCAATCAGATTAGTGCAATACATGTATGAAAATAATCATAATAGGATACAGATATCATCCTAAATGTATTCTAGTCATCAATGCCTCACCATACCAACCACACATAATTCCATCATGCATGAAAACTATAACCATATTAATGTATGCTTAAAAACATGTAACGCCATCATGCATAAACAATGAATGGCCAATCATACACTCATGATGACACATAACAAGATAAAACCATAAACTTCTACATGGGAAACCATTGCAACCATGACCACCATCATGCATATGCAACAAGCATATAGACCATAAGTGTATGTAACACATATGTAACTGACATGAATTCATTGCCAACAGACTGCCCATCCAGTCCAAGGGTTGAAACATGCTCTAATAGCACTTTGTAACACCCTCCTCCCACATTTACCCAAGCTAATCTGTCCACTGGGGTAAGCATATGACGAGAGGCTACTATGATGTGATTCAACTCCTCATGTATAGTCAAGGAAGTGGAACTGAAAAAAAAAAAGCCAAACTGACCTTTCACACATGCTATGAAACCTCCAAGAACCGATCAACCTTTCCAGGTGACCAACCCCTAAGGAAAATTAAATTTTCACTGATCCAACACCCCAATAGCTCCCTTAAAAATCTATGCATGCAACTTTACGCCTCCAGTCACTCCCACAACAAGGGAAACCCGCTGATTGTTGACTTTTTCAGCTAGTTCTATGCCAGTGACCCTAGATTCGGTGCCACCTTTTTAGGGCCAGGACTCAGGCCACTGCCCAAAACTTCATTAAAAATTCAAGAATGATAAATAACATTGAGACAAAGGTACAAATGTGAAAAAATGATCAATGAATTGATTTGACCCCTACTAGCCATGATAGGAATTTTGTCAAACATGTCACAAATATGCATTCTACAAGTCAACCAACAAACATGTCACAAATATGCACATTTTCTCAACCAAAAAAAAAAAGGATAAAATTTTTGTATCCACAACAAGGGAATCCAGAGGCTCACACCTCCACCCTAAAAGTAATACCAGGATTGACCTCATTCCTAGGAAGTCAAGAATCCACTGGCAAAGTGAAAGTTGCATCCAATGTCGAGCGCTACAATCCTACGCCACTTCTTCTCTGAGTGAAAAATTACCGACTCATTGTTCTAGGGCACACTCCCAATGTGAAAATGATTCCATATGGAAATGTTAATGAATGAAACAAATACATTCCCAGCCTTCCATTCTCTACTACACATTCCCTCGGATAATCCGATGACCCCCTTCCATGCAGTCACACACCTTCCATGTTCCGCGGGAATCCCCTTCTCTGTTACATAGTCCCTCGGGTGACACCTCCCTTGGTAAGGTTTCCTCCCATCAGAAGGTCCAAACACTAGGGAATATCCCTGCCCCAAAACCATCAAACCGGTCATAGCATGCTCATGGAAATCATTGGAAAATATTGGGTGCTAGTGGCCCATAATGGCCTTGCTCCTACAGTGCTTTACCAACATATTGTTGTCTGTTTCCATTCCTTTCACTATTGAAGCTACTAATTCTTGCAGTCATTTTCTACCATCCCAACGGGGAAGTCCATTATTTCCTATACCAAGAACATAACTTCCATTAGATTCAAAATAAATTAAAATAAATTCAAACCATTCCACATTCGTAGCTCATTAATAAGGTACACTTGCAATCCTATTTACTTCTTGTCACAAAAATTCAAACTAGAATCTTGACCAAATCATCATGTATAAGAATATCACATTCGGTTAGCTCGAAACACAACCATCATAAATCAAAATCATATTTTACATGCAACCATCATAAATTAGAGTCATAGATTACATATAATTACCATAAACCAGAATCATAGATCCCATACATAATAAAACTTAAATAAAATATTGATACTTATCCTTTAATCGACCCTTTCTATATGCACACTGGATTTGTTTCCACACCCAGTAAGCACCAAGTGCCTTTGTTTCCCTTCAATCATGTACACATTTACACAATGTACATTAGAACACATACATACACACACAACATACAACATCACACAATACATACACTCACACCCGACACACAACATAGGACATACACCTAAACCCAGTGTACAACACAACACATACACCTACACCCAATGTACAACACAACATGTACACCTACACCCAGTGTAAAACACAACACATACACCTACATATGGCCTACAACACAATACATATATGTACACAGAGTACAACACAACAAATACACATGTCATGATCCCGTGACTATACAATGCACATACACAGTACCACATGCCCGCAACACAACATGTATGACATGGAAAAAATACCACATGTATGCCAGTACCATAGGCACAACATGTACATAGTACCACCTTTACACAACATCACCTAAAGAATGGGCACACAATATCACATGTACATGGAACCACCTGCAGAATGTGTACACAATGCCACATGTACACCGCACGACCTATACACCATGTACACAATACCACATGTATACAACACCAAATGCACGACATGTACACAACGTCACATGCACAACATGTACACAAAACCACCTAGACACAACACCACATGTACAGTCATGCACACAAAATATTTTGTACGTAGTACCACATGTACAACATGCACACAACACTGTATTTACATAGAAATGCATATACAACATGTAAATATTGCTATATATACACAGAACTGCATATCCAACATGCATACAACACCATATGCACACAACACTGCATATCCAACATCTTCTAAGTACGATATGTACACAACACTTCATATCCAACATCTTCTAAGTATGATATGTACACAACACTACATATCCAACATGTACATAGCACCATCTATACCTAACACTGCATAAACAACATGTACACAAAATCATCTATTCATAGCATTACATAAACAACATTTACATAACACCATCTATACATAGCATTCCATGTACTCCACATGATATGTACATAGCACTGCATAAACTACATATACACAGTATCATATATACACAAAACCACATGTAGAAAACATCACAAGTAAAATATGTACAACATATACACAATAGTAGTACTGCACATCCATAGAACACACATTGACTCTACCAATCAACCTTGCTTCTAGGGTCCTTTCACTATTGATGCTTGTTTCAACATGCCATTGATCACACTAATTCCATTATGTTGATGTATCCCTCAACATTACATGTCCATAACATAAAAATAGGCATAGTGAAAACATATAACATCAATTCATATTCACATGTTATTGACCTTGTAGATATTTGAGGGCTTGTCTTCCCAATTGATTCCTCACAATCCAAGAACCTCTTCCTTCCATTCACCTGCATAAGCAATCATTCTTCCACGAGAATGATCACTGACGACCCTGTCAGACAATTTCATAATTACGTATATATACATATACATGTGAAAAATAACACAAAACAATAATAATGACCCTGTGAACAATGATATACATACATACATAAATACCTACATCTATGCATATATAAAGATAAACATAATCATATTCACAACAAACTTACCAAATATATTAAGGCCATGGTTAAGAGAAATTCCTTTATTTGTGTACAACATGCACAACATTGAGAACCACCTTTCCCAACTTAGCTAAGGAATCTAACACCTCAAATCCATTTACTTTACCTTTCTTGTTACCTTTCTCATGTCTTCTCTGCCATCGATCATTTATCCCAATGAACCCCACCACTACAATTGAATATCATATTCTTACCTTATGTTGCTCTTATACATGCATTGGGATTCATCTGAGTCTTACATTACCTATCAAGTTCCCTTCATCTTGACCTAAGCTTTGTTAACTTTTATCTTTCCCAAACCAATTCCCAAGACCCTCAAAACATAAAAGGAAAAAAAAAGAGACAACCTAGAAGAAAATCATGAAAACCGATAACAATATGACACCAAAAAAAAGTGGCAAGAACTTGCACCAGACACACTTGAGATGAAAAATCAAGTGAAAAAACACAAAAGAACAAAAGCACAAGACTAGCAATAAACATCATGACTCAATCCCCATGGGTTCCCAAATATTCCAAGGGAAAGCTTAGATCAAGCATTTTCAAAGATTTCTTGGAAGTCTCTTTTTCCATGCAATCCCCTACATCATACCACCATAAACACATAATTTTTAGTGTATAATATAAACATACAATATAAACCAATTACCTTATCTTATTATGCCAGATACACTGCCTTGTATCTGAACACATAAATATATCATCTCTCAAGGGACTCCAATCCCTTGAAGAATCCAGCCATAACTAGAAACTAACTTTTCTACCTATAAAATACATGTTCTTAAATATAGCACATATCCACATAATTCCAAGCAAGAATAGTGTTAAGAAGACTTTCTATATTCGTGCAAGCGCTGATTCATTTGGAATTTCCTAAATGTTGCCAAAGGAATTATTTCCCACTTCCTTTCTTTTGCCTTGCAACAATCGAGTCCTACTATGTATTGTCACATCACTCATCTTTTATTTATATAAACACATCAACTATTACTTTGTCATGCTAATACCAAGAATTTTGCCCTGCAATTATTCACACATGTCAATCACATGTTCCAAATATCAAGACATCATATCTATTAACTAAAATTAGCCTCTACCAAGACTAATATCCATGTCATAATCAACTAATAGTCAAAATCATAATACTACAACTATCACCTACTTATACTCAAGTACATATCAGTTGTATCAACACATAAGTGTTAGTACAATCATCTTAAAACAGGATAATTACTTTATGAAATATTATAGAGACATAATCATATCATGAAATTAATAAAAAATTAATACAAACTATAAACATACCATGTTAGATAAATCAAGTTGATGACATAATCAAAGAGTCAAGCACCAAGTATAGGACATAAGAAAACTGATCCCTTAATGTATCTCAGGGAAGGTTATCTTGTCTACATAATCAATCTATATTAGCACCATATAACTTCACAACACATCGGCTCAAACATAAATAAGGTAATGATATCCATAACAATAACTAGCTAAAATGTTCACATAATATACTCATAAACAATTTTTATTCATGCATAACAATCACATATGCACCGCTAGTATAGATTAGTACAACACAATATCACAAATAGGTTGAATCATACCTAAATTTCATAACCCTAACCATATGCATAGGCAAATATGAATTAGCACGAGACATATAACATCAATATATTAATGCAATAACCCCAATTATCAAGCTAACTAACATGTAACAACAATAAGTTAACATATAACATACTCATCAACAACATATAACATAATCATCAAGTTAACTATCATATAACAATAGAAAAGTTAACATATAACGTACTTATCAATAACATATAACATAATCACCAAGTTAACAAGCATTAAACAACAACAATAACATATATAACAACAAGTTACTATCATTCATGACTATTCGAAACATGTGCATATGACCACACTGATTCACTAGCATCTTCCATGCTTGTAACAACAAAAACAATAAAATGAGAAAAATGTATATAACCCTAATTCATGTAAAAATCCATTAACTAACATACCTACATGACAAACATACAATACATGTATGACGATATGCTTTTACCCAAAATTTTAGTGCTACAGCCTCACTCTAATAGTCTGCATCTTCTACTCTATCTTAGCCAACATATCAACATCATATATTATCAACAACATCATGATGACATAACTAAATATAATGACCTCACAATGCATATCTAACCTATTATGTATACATAACCATAACCATAACAATGTATGCACACTGACCTATAGACAGTAATATGCATAACAAATGCATAACTAACATACATTCATGACAACCACATCCGATCAAAAATGCCATCAACTTTCACATGGCAACACCACTGCAACTATGATCAATGCCATGCATATGAAACAAACACATAGACCACAAGCATAAGGAACACATATGCAATCAACATGAATGCATGACCAACACATGCTGCCCATCTAGTACAAGGAGTGAGCCATGCTTGATACCACTCTGTGGTATCAGATATCACACAAAGAGACAAGAAAGCAGACACCACCCAAAGAGAACGAAAATCGTTCTGATACCAATTTGTAACACCCTCCTCCCACATATACCCATGTAGCCATATAACTGGGTTAAACATGGGATGAAGAGTTACTATTATATGATTCAAACCCCTATGTGTCATTTAAGGAAGTGGTACTGATGGAAAACAACAACACAAGCCTTCTACACCTGCAACAAAACCTCCAGGAGCCATCCAAACCTTCCAGTTGACTAGCCCCTAAGACAAACTAACTTTTTTCTACATTAATCACCCACTTTATCACTTGTCAAGCCCTTGAAGCGATTGAGAGCCCCAGTCACTCCCATCAGCCTGCATGAGTGTGACTGCAACCTTTTTCTGCCAGTGTTATGCCATCGACTACAATATTTAAGGCTAAATTTTACTGCTAGGACCCAGGTCACTTCCCAGAGCTCCATGACACTTCTAGGAATGAAATATAACAATGGAATAATGATACAAATGCAATTACTTGAACAAGGACTTGACTAGACCCCTTCTAGCCATGACAATAATTTCGTCAAACTTGTCACAAATATGTAATCTACATGTTTAAACAACATATCTAAGCATAGGGGTCTTATACTTATCTGAGAATCATTAAGAAGAATTGATGCCTCATCATAATAGTTGCATTACCATCTATTAAGCCATTCATTCATTATATATTTAGTATTTAGCCAAAGAATGATGAGAGCCATACATTATCAATGTCATAAATCTCAGTCATAGGAAACATATAACCAACAAAAATATCAAGGATATAACAACCATATAAACAAGTATATTTACCCATAAAATACCAAGGAATAAGAGCATAGGCCGACCAGGTATGGAAATTCCACGTTCCACTCGACCATAGATTGGCTGAGCCAAATATCTCTACATCCAATCACCCTCATGCCATATTCCAATCATGAATGTGGGATTTCATGGAATAAACTCAGAAAACCAAATGAGAGTTTTTAGAGGCCAAACCACCTCAAACCTCAACCAATGATTCCACCTCATGGTGGTACATCACTAACCATCAAGAGATTATTCACTACGCAAGTTGTAAGGGCTCCAGAGTGTTTTTTCCAAGTATTCCTTCCAGGACTAGTAACTCAACCCACATCTGTTACTGGGCTTCGAGAGCGTTTTTCTAACTAGGGATTCTGGGATCAGTAACTCAACCCACCAAGGGATTCCAGAACATTTTTCCAACCAAGGCTTCTAAGACTACTAACTTAGCCCAATATGTTACGAGGGATTCTAGAGAATTTTTCAAACTAGGGCTTCCAAGACCTAATAACTCAACCCATAGCCAAAGGCACATGAAAACCAGTGAGAAAACAAAATTACAACCCACAACACGATGACTATCCAGGAAATGGAAATTCTAGGCAAAACCACTATCAATCCAGGAAATTCTCCATGCCAATGACAGATGATAACGAAGAAACCAAATGCATGCAGAATGCATGCCAAAACTATCAAGGAAACCATACATGCAACTCGATACCTACAAAGCAATCCAACCGTAGTCGTTGATCCCGTTGTGCTTTCGTACTCTTCCTTTTCCTTCTTGCTCCAAACACCAAGTATGCCACACTCCTCCAAGAGTGCTCCACGAAAACTCTATGTCTCCAAGAGTATGAGAAAGAGAGAGAGAAAATGAGAGCTACAAAACTGATTTGACAAAAGTCTGAGGAAAATCTTTCCAACTGATCCTTAGAAGCCTTTTTATCAATGAACCCTCTATTTTCTTAAATTTTCATTATTTTCCTTCATTTCCCTCCTCAAAAGTAAATTGTGACCTTTTGCCTTCCTTTTCTCCTAATTTCCATTATTTTCATAAATAAAATGTCAATAATGCCTCTTTTCCTTTCCAAAGCCTTTGCCATATCCTTTACCAATATCCTTTAGCCATAATGACAAAAGTGACACCCACTAGGATGTTTTTTCCCACCATTCAAATTGGAATATGTGTCCCATGACCTTGGTCTTATATTTTTTACATGGATTTTTAACAAAGGCTCTTATAGGTTACACAAAAAAAATTCATGAAAAATGATGGAATTGTCAATTTTAATGGTATTTTTTTTACAATTAATAAAATATCACTTTATGTGCATCAGGAATGAAAAGAAGAAAAAATATATATTAAGACTAGTGGGTTGATCATAAGAGAGTATTAATTCGTGTAGTTTGTGGTAAATATGGATGAGCGTTAGGATCTTGAGATATTAGGGTTGTCTTGGTTTTTGAAACAAATATTTTCTTGGATGTAAATTAATATAAAAGAAGAAAATCAAGTGGTAGTGGGTTGATCATAAGAGAGTATTAATTCATATTGTTTGTGGCAAATATGGATGAGCATTAGGATCCTGAGATATTGGAGTTGTCTTAGTTTTTGAAACAAATATTTTTTAGGATGTAAATTAATATAAAATAAGAAAATCAAGTGGGTACATTTGGTCATATACATTGAAGGGCATGTATATGACAAAGTTCTAGAAGCAATTCCTAAATGAAATTTGTTTGGCATATCTGACATTATTCATGGGTATGTGGAAATAACATGTGAAAAGGACTTTATGGAGTACAACTACATAAGGATGGACTTTTTTTTTTTTTTGGACTCACAAAGGAGAGGCAATGCCAAGATGCAACCAATAAATAATTATGTCAGTAAGAGGTTTACTTCCTATGGACCCTAAGGACCATGGCATATTGGAGCATGTTACCCACCCACATATATGGGTAACCATAGGAGAATATTTTTCTTTTATGATGCAATTTTCTAGCCAGCTGTCATACATTATTTATTATATTTTGTCTTTTTCTTTCCATTTGATTTCACAAGTTATATACAACCTGGGATTTTTAGCATATGACTTAGTTGGTACGTGGCTATGATTTTTTTGAAGGTTGAATACTAAGTTCCTAAGGTGCTATTTTCTATGGTGACACTTTATTTGATTTATTTATATAGATCATCTGACCACATAGTGGGCACTGTTGCCCAACTTAGGAATTTTTTTCGGGTTTCTTTCTTTTCCGGGGAAAAATGACATTGCCATTGCTAATGTTGAGGTATATTTCATATAAATCCTTTATATTTTACTTTAGTTTATACTCCATTGTTCATAATTTTTCATGTCTTATACTCTGCATTGTGTCTTATTTCATTTTTAAAAGAGGAACTCAATGTTGACGGTAAAAAAACATGAATTGGTGAAAGAGGAGAACAATGACACTAGATCGACAAATGTAGAAAGAGAGAGAGAGAGAGAGAGAGAGAGAATATAACCAGTTGAGTGGTATCTTTAAAGTCAATATATCGCATGATACACATACATATAGATTTATTATCAAGTCTTTAGAGTTGGTGAATTCATTTGTAATGGAAACACAATAATGTTTTAAAGTGATGAAACAATATTTCATTTGGAAATGGTAGTCCAACCAATATAATGTTGAAAATTCATATTGTAACCCTTGAGATTTCATATAATATAATTTATGTGGATGAAATTATTTATAGTTGTTCTACATATTATTTAGGGTTGTAATTAACGTATGTAACTTTGTGTTTTCATATTATATGAACATGCACATTGTATGAATTTTTTAAATTTAGTCGCAAAATCATGTTAATTAATTTATATTGATTAATAATGAACACATAAAATGAATCTAAAACTACTAAATTAGCATTTTATATTGGTTAATGATGAACACAAATAAAATTAATATAAGATGATTAAATTTGTCATTTATAATGATTATTAATGAAAGTAGGTGTAATTAATATAAACTACTAAATCAATCGTTTATATAATGAATATGAAACTATTAAAAAAAAGATAAATGACTACTATAAATAATAAATTTGTGATTACAAAAGACGACTACATTTTGCATATATGACTATTGGTAGCTAATTTATAGTATCTTATAACACGATCGAAATGTAGTCATGTTTCTTTGGTCACTAATAGGTTTCAAACGATGACTAAAATTTGCATATATATGGCTATTAGTAACTAATTTATAGTATCTTATAACACAGCCAATATCTTGGTCATATTTCTTTGATCATTAATTGGTTTTCTCAGGTGATCATGTAGTAGTATATTTTGTTGTGTATTTGGTCATTAATTGAGGCAATTAATGACTAAATCAATGAACAAATTTATGACTAAATATACTACTATATGATAAAATTGAGACAACCAATTAATGAATAATCTAAATACGAATAAAAGTTGGTCGTGTTATAAGATACTGTAAATTATCCACTATTGCTCACCGACTAAAAAATGGTCATTTATATGCAATTTTTAGTCATTTTTTTAGTAAATGATTAGTCATTTTTTACTAGTGTTTCCTATCACCAATAACACTGTGTGCTCATGATTACATCAATCACCCAAGTTATTTGGTTTACATATTGGACCTAAATTTGACATCAATGTCCCAAAATGGGATTACATACATAGCATGACTTGATCCCAATAGACCATACATGACTGAATTTTAAAATGATTTACAACATGGGTATTTTAATGACCTTTACATCAAGAGACATATATGATACTTATAAAAAAAATAGGGACCTTAACCAATGAGGTAGCAAGGCCATGATAGTCATCAACAACCACCACGCACCATATAGTAATCTGTAACATAATAATCTGACAAAAAAAACATAATTGGCATTATGAAAACAACATGAATATCCTCGTCAGCAAGAAGTAGATAAGATAAGTAGCATTAGTATTTCCAATCATCAACATGTGACCAAATATGCAATGTTTTCAAGCATCACCAAGAAGTTGCAGCAGAATGATAATAATAAATCTCTTGACCTCATGTCATCAAGGTAAACACACTCTCTCCACATATAGGAAGAGCCACAATAAAATCTTGAATCAAAATGCATGCATCAACTTTATATGTGCAAACAAAGGGTACCTCTAGCATCATAAGCCATAGCATAGAACTAATCAGTAGCATCATCAACCAACATATACATATCCTCCTTATCAAGTGTCTCAAGCAGGATTATGAGACGATTACTAACTTCACTAAATGTAGCTCAAGTAGTATATAGGCATTATCAATAACTTCACCACATCCAATCCATGCATCGTTGATTACCCATGACATAATGACAAAAACATATATATATTTTCATCAATGAAATATTCTAACAACAATGAGTATATCATGAAATCATCATCATCAACCAATGTCAGATAAAAAATGGCTAACAAGAGACCATAATTCCCGTAATGAATAATTAGAAACATAGAATATTCTCCCTCTAAACTTGTGCCAAATATTTACCATCAATTCTGATATTATATCCATCTCATTAATCAACAAATTCACCAAGGAATATTTTCAACAACAACACTATAAGGTTTTTCAGAAACTCATAATATCATCATGAACCAACATAATTCCTAAGAAAATTATGGGAATCATTAACAATATGTCATCAATATCAGAACCGAAATGCTAATAATGAACTGATGGAAGCATATGAGAAACTCCCTCTAAATTTGTGCCACTTCATTTTCATCACAGAGAAGCATGCACGTTTGTCTAGATCAAATACAAAGTATACACGCAACTGTCTTTCATATGAACCACGTACAAAATGTAAAATGCTGATTTTTCATAGCCATATATCCCCCTGAATATGTCATATATGTTTCTGTTCAAATTCACTTCATCAATGCAATGTTATTAATTTACATATCACCAAAATTATATCAAAACAACATAGGGAATCATCATCAAAATACACATGCATAGCTCCCCCTCAGATCATACACCATTGATCCTATGTACCTGATAATAATCACATGTTCCCCATGAGGCTATGAACCTCACATCCACTTCTATAGTTCCTGTTAGAAGTATGCTTTAAGAACAATGGACTGTATTAGGGACAATCTTCCCTATGTCTCTGACTCATGTTCTTTCTTCCTCCAAATCTGCTTGCAATATTTAATCATGTGTTCGAATTTGTGGAACTTATCCCATATTTTTCTTTCATTACAAATTATTGAATCACAATAAGTGACGTTATGCCCAAATGAGTTATAAGAAAAATATTATCCATGAAACCATCCTTTATGCCTAAGGACTAATATTGGCTTCGATCTAGGTGATTTCCTTTCAGATGTGTGACATGGTTTAATTTTATTTTGAAAAACCTTATACTAGTTGTTCTTGTCATTACACTATGAATTTGAAGCTATGTGGTTGCATATAATGCATGTCTTTATTAGAGGAGAGTGTTTTTCATTGATAATCCTCTCTAGTGACTCAAATACCTTTACCCATTTTTTTATTTTCTCATAATATTTCCTTCGAGTCATAACTTCTTATTCTAATTTTTCACATTGCCTTTATTTTTCTTGAAGGTATTTTGATAAGACTTTTGTTCTTCTATTTTTTGCTTCCAAACTCAATCTTAATATTTTTATTTCCTTGATCGTACTAATTTATTTTGTTTCCAGTTCTTTGTTTACATTCCCGAGTCTATCATTTTCTTTCAATGTTTTCATTAAACCATCTTCTTCGGATCTATCTGATTCACTAGTTGATTGATATTCAAGAGGCATAATCATTTTATAGAAGGTGTTAGAGTCATAATCTAAATCTTCCTGATCATTATATGTGCTTTGACTATCTTCATTAGAATAAAAACTTTTCTTCGCAGAAAACTTCTTTTTGGTATTTTTCTTGTCAACATCGTTTCCTTCATCTTTCTTATCATTATTTTATTTATATGGACATTTGGATACATAGTGACATACTCTTCCAAAAATAAAACATTTAAAGGGAAGCTTACCTTTATATATACCAATTCCCACTTGCAAATTTCTCACTAAATTTTCTTCTTCCTCATTTGAAATGTAGCTTGTATCTTTAGGCTTTCCCTTTTCTTTCCCTTTGGATTTGTCTTTGAAGGTTGCTTCTCTAATACCTAATGTACCCCCTTTTCTCATCTCAAGGGCTGTCAATATCCCATGGAGTTTTTCAAGGGTAAGGTTCTTCAAATCCTGCATTTCTTCAATGGAGGAGACTTTGGAATCGATAGTTGGAGTTAGTGATCTCAAAATATTTTCAACAACAATAGTTTCCTTTATTTGATTACCAAGACTGTTCATTGTGTTAACAATTTCGTCTACTATAAGAAAAAATCTTGCAATTATTTCATCATCATGCATTTTAAGAGTCTCATACTGAATTCTATATGTTTAAATTTTAACACTTTTACCTTAGTTTCACCTACATAGCTTTGGACAAGATTATCTCACATTTCCTTTGTGGTGCTCAGTTGCTTGATTGTCACAAACTCATATTAAACCAAACTCCCCAAAATAACATTTATTGACATCGTATTTTTATCGTATAGATTCTTTCCTAAATTATCAATGGTAATGGAGGTTGGGTATTGATATCCACCTTCAACAATTTCCCATACTTCATCTCCTAGTGCTTGAAAATAAGCTTTCATTCTAACATTCCAAAATATAAAGTTAGTCCCATTAAATATGGGTGGCTTGGAAAAAAATACTCCCCCTTATTTCTCATTCTTTCCATATGATGTTTAACTTTATCATTGCATTATTAATTTCATTATTCATGTAATATGAAATAAAGAGAAGATAAATTACAAAACATAAGAAACACATAAACACATATGAACATAAGGATTTTAGGTGGAAACCCAATGTGGGAGAAAACCACCATTGTCATCATCTCTATATTTTTTCTTATTATATAAAGAAAATTTGTATTACATCTTGTACTGGCGTAGACTCTTACCAGTATGCAGGCACCCACCTACAGGAGGATAGCACCTCCACTTGTTCTCTAGCACCCACTGGAAGGGAGCTACGACCTCCTAATATCATTTACAAACTCCTAATAGAAGGGTTCTCCTACCCCCTCACCGAAGGTTGTAGCCCTCAACATATTGTGGATGATGTTTCATAATGTTTCACACTAGATCCACCTATCAAATCACCAAAAAACCTATAGGCCACCTTTCATCAAATTTTCACAATCAACCCACATCCAAAATAAGCCCAAACCAATATGCCAAACTAAATCTTAAAATCTGAATCATTGAAGCACTCTAAATCACTTGAATCACTAAAGCATCAAACCACTAAAAAATGAAAAAAACTAATCACTCAACTGAACCTCAACCAAACAATGCAGTCAGATAAAATAAATGCACAACCAAATCAATCAACAGTGTAACATATATATATATATAGAAATCATTAACAAACAAAAACAATTAGAACATAGCTTGTCATGATCAAGTAACATTGCAAACTCTAACCATATATTAACTTCATAATATATACATGTCTATTTTGAAGTATAATAGTGTATATACACGCTTCCTCTAAATGAAACTTGCATACATATCTCAAACCATTGAATGCTAAAACTGAATCACTGCATCATTCTCTGAGTTACTGTCATACTGAGTCAGTGGAAACTTAATCACAGATCAACACCCTATAGCATCATCACTAACCAATATTCCAATCAAATCAACCTAGTCAACACTTCTATATATATACCATGAATATCAAGACATCATTAACAGAAAACAACAAATAGAACAGTTATCGTCAATTGTCATCATCAAACAACAATTGAAAACCTTAGTACATATACATGACCTCCATGAAACAAATTTTTGTGTGTATGCGATACCATGCATAACACTCATGTATGTATACCAACAACTAAATAAAATATCACACAAATGTGTTGAACCAGATTCGAGTATGTACACATCCTTATTGAAGAAAACCATCGTATATATCTTTAAAATAATGAATCAAATCTTCGCTGCAAACCACAATCATACTTTCTGCAAATTTTACCATCAAAAGTACAGACTTCTGAAAAACACATTCATATCACAGCATCACTATCACCATAGATCTTGCATTGTTAGGTACTTATACATTTGCAACAAGCACATCAACAAATCATATATTTCATCATATATATCTTCATATATTTCAGATATCAGTCTTCTCCTTGTTCTCTCGTGCACACCTATTCCATATCAAATCAAACATGAACAAACCATTCACTTGCACACACAAGTCCTTGATATCCATCTCCTTATATAGATTTTTTTCTTAGCCAATACCTTACGTAAATTCTTTGGTAATGTAGTTAGTATTTTTTGATGGGATCAAATAAACATTGTCACTCCAATTACTATGGGAAAATACCATGGTAATTACCCCTGGTATCTAGATTTCCAAGGTTCAGAATGTGTATGAGACTTTTACTCACAGGAACTGCGTATGTATGTTGCCTTACTTCACAGGAACCACATATACTTTTCAAGCTTTATATTTGTCATCCATTTGTACATGAACATCCATTTGTACATGAACTACCATTTCTTTGTCTATACCCTCTGTAACATCTGTACCAATATTTCTAATATCTGCATTACTTCCACAATCATCATATTATCTCTATGTTTTCATCAGGGATATATTTATCAAGCAGGGTTCCATCAAGGACAACACATTAGCCATAATTCCAATAATCTGTAGAATTTTCATACTTGAGGTGCAATCTTGATTTTGAGTATGAGGCCTCGGATGTTTTTTACCTATTGTAATATCCCCAAATGGGATATTTTACTAATTTTTCAGAAATCACACTAACCTAGCATTTTACCATAAAATTACTAAATTAATAAACAAAATATTTCCATGTAAAATAAAACACATAAGCATTGCAATCGATCAACACATTTAATAGGAATAATCTCATAATTTTTGTTATAGATAATAACTGGGGTTACAAATACATTTGACCCAAAAAGAGCTAAGATGGAGAACTGGCCATCAATATGAACTACTACACCATGCTGGCCTCCAAAACTGAACTGCTACACTCTCCCTCTGGCAATAGCTACCACTGAATCCACTGAAGCACCCATTGAAGATCCGAATGATCTTCACTCCAATATATCTGAAGCTCTGCGAAACTTTTGAATGAAGTCTCCTCAAAGAGAGTTGGATTTCTGTCCAACACTCACCAATCACCTGAGAGTTTCCATCCTGGGGCTACCAATGAAGTAGAGAACCATGTCTCAAACCTCTCACATAAGAAAATGATCTAATCCAAAGATATCCCTCAATGGCCT